>JAHWFO010028368.1:3247-31086 GCA_023313115.1 Rhysida immarginata | reverse complement strand
AGTCATAATTTTTATTGTTTTTCCATCTTTGTCATTCACGTTTTTATGTGTTTTTTTTTTCATCTGATTTTTTAAACTTTTTGCCCATAAACTGTGGGTTTTTAAACTTTCTGTCGGGCGCAAAATGGCCATAGTAGCCGACGCCCTAAAATTCCAACCAACCAACCAACCAACCTTGAACATTTGCCACAAAAACGATTGGATTACCTCCTTTCACTATATAATGTCATCTGGGAATCTGCTTCTATCCCTCAGATTTGGAGAGAAGCTATTATAATCCCAATATCTAAACCAGGGAAAGATCCAACACTCCCATCTAGTTACTGCCCAATAGCTTTAACCAGCTGCATTTGTAAACTTTTAGAAAAAATAGTTTTAGTTCGATTAGTTTGGTTCTTGGAGTCTAATAACCTTATTTCAAATTATCAAAGCAGTTTCCGCTATTCCGGATCCACATTAGACCAACTAGTAAGTTTAGCGCACGAAATTCATTTGGCGCAAAAATTTAAACATTATATAGTAACAATATTTTTTGACTTGGAAAGGGCTTATGATTCTACCTGTAGATTTGGTATTGTTTAAAAATTATACGAATATGGTCTAAGAGGTAATCTCTCACGATTCATAAAAAATTTCATGGATGATAGATTTTTCAGAGTCCGGATGGTTTCATCTTTTTCGCAATACTTTATTCAGGAAAATGAAGTCCCCCAAGGCAGTATACTAAGCCCAATGCTTTTTCTGATAGCAGTTAACGATGCCATTTCCCACATTCCCCCTTTTGTATCTATCTCATTGTACGTTGACGACATTGCCGTCTATTGTTGAGCATCCTGAATGTTGTTGAGCATCGGCTTCAAGTTTTCCACTCAGAAGACGGTGGCTGTTCACTTCTGCCGTTTAAGAGGATTACATCCAGATTCGGTTTTGCTCCTCCAAAACTCTCCGATTCCAATAGTGCCTTCATATAAATTCCTTGGACTTACTTTTGATAATAAACTCACATGGACCCAACACATCCGAAACCTAAAATCCAAATGTTTACGTTAGATGAACATACTCCGCTCAATTTCCTCAACAAAATGGGGAGCAGATAGACATGCTTTAATAAATCTCTACAGAGCCTTAATAAGATCCACTGGTATTAAGGTTACTTGATCCTGTCCATAACTTAAGGATCAGAATCGCCACTGGAGCCTACCGAACGAGTCCCACAGATAGTTTATATATTGAAGCTTTTGAACCACCTCTCGAAATTAGAAGAGCCAAGCTTCTTCTCTAATATGCTTCCAAGATTTGGGTTCAAACACAACATCCAGCACACCATTGTCTTTTTAAAAAGATTCCCAATGGCTACATAAACGAGAAACATAGTATAAATAGAAATATACAATCGTTAATGAAGGACCTAAACATTAAATTCTCTCCCATACTTAATAGAGGTACACGAAATCCTCCCCCATGGCGCATTACACTTCCTGAAGTTATTTTTAAGCTTTGTCCGGGGAAAAAATCCTCATTTTACCTGAAGAAATTCATTTCCTTTATCGTGGATTTTTAGATAATTATCCCGACCGGATCCCTATTTTTACAGATGGGTCCAAAACCGACAATGGAGTAGGTTGTGCATTTTCGGTAAATAGCCTTGAACATTCACTGCGTTTACCTGATCATTTGTCTGTTCATTCGGCTGAATTAATGGCCATAGCGAAGTCCCTAGAATATTGCCTTTCCTTCCCCAATACTAAATTCATTATTTTCTGTGATTCTCAGAGTGCACTTCATTCTATTATTCAATTTAACACCCGCAATCCTTTTGCCCAAAGGATTCAAAATACTTATATCATCTAGAAACTTTAAATTCTAAAATTATGTTTTGCTGGTTCCCTAGCCATATGGGCATTTTCCAAAATGAACTTGCTGATAAAGCAGCTGAAAATGCTATATCCAATCTGCAAATTTCAACAATTAAGTCTATTCCAGAACACATATATCCCCTGATTTATAAAAGATTGTTACAATATCGGCAGTCAATTTGGTCTTTAAATTTAACAAATAAGCTAAGGGAAATAAAACCAATCATTAGTCCATGGAAATCCTCCTTTAGTCGTATCAGGCGTGAAGAAGTAGTTTTAGCCAGATTACGTATAGGCCATAGTAGACTCACCCATAGTTTCATGCTAAAGAATGAACCCAGCCCAACGTGTTCATGTGGAATTCCACTCAGCATCAAACTTGTTAACAAAGATTTAAGAAACCTATTGGATCTGCACAACTCGTTAACAAGAATTTTAAAAGATGACTCTCCATTCATTAAAAGAATATTTTTATTTTTAAAAAACTCCATCTTTTTAAATTCATTTGATTTTAACCTGAGAAATAATTTTATTTTAATTATTTATTTATACTTTACTCATAACTTGATATAAACAGACTGTGTCTTTTTAGCTATTCTCATCATTTTAATGCTCAGATTTTAAATGTTTTTAATCCTTTTAGAATTTTTATCTAGCATATAGGGCGCAAATGACCTTAGACGTTGATGCGCCCATTATAAAACCAAACCAACCCTTAATCCTAATTTCAGCCTATGTGTCACGAACATACGCAGTGAAAGGTGTGAGTGTAAAAGGAAATCATGCACAAGGAGCATACATTTCTTTGAATTTTAATAACCATTAAATAAATTGCTATTACGGACCAATAACCTCGTATTAATCCGCTTTAAAATTACAAGGAATTTCAACTTCAAATAACTTGAATTTAACACACTATTAAGTAAATGGTTATAAGGGATATTCCTCTGAAACGACGAAAAACCCCTTCTATTGTAGCACAATATATAAAGGACAACCTTTTAACAAAATGCATATAATTATGCAACATGACTTAAAAGTCTTTAGCAAATATTTAAATGTCAATTAAGGTCCCTTAGTTTTAAATATGACTAAACCCAGAACAAAATTAACTGGCCCAACAAATACAAAAAAAATTATTTGGTTTACCTTGAATTACATCTGGTTAAATTCAATGAACTAATTATAATTGCACTTTAACTTGAGATGCTGATTAAAGTCTGATGCCTTTAGTTGCTGGCCGCATTGCAGATAACGGTTACGCATAGGTGTTGAACATCTCAATCCGTCTGGCAAGGGAAGCCGCAAAATTTAAATTAGCATCTGTTAGCAGTAATTAAAAACTTTGCAAAGTCTTATCCGCTAAATTTTAACAATAAGTCCTTCCAACAAAAAAAAAAATTAACAAAGCAAGCTGTAATTATGCAGTTAACGGCCTCCACCCCAACTTGCGTTTTTTCCTACCTTGCGTTGTTTTTTAACATACATCTTGGGTTGCTTAGTGTTTTTTTGGGGGGTGGACGAAAAATTTAGTTTTTATTTATGGTGGGAACGACATTTTTTTAATGGCGACGACTTCTGTCTTCCAAACACGAAACGCCATCTAGCGACAGGGCTTGAAGCCAGGCCTCACTTTGATGACAGCCATGGTTCCTTCAATTAAGAAACCATGACGACAGCAATTAGTTTAGACACGGAATTTGCTTTGAAAGTAGTTCCATTGACGAACCACCAGCCGTCTGCTGAGAGAGGTTATCTAAGGAAAAAATTAACTACCTTTAAATTTTAGCAAACTTTTACCACTCTCGGCGCTCCGCACTTCACATCGGCCCTGCGGGCCTCATTCAGTAAGGCTCATTGGTCACTGTTTTCCGTTACTCGAACGCCTCCGGTGTTCTGTCTACAATGTTTCCCTCTGATAAGTTAATGATATATACCCCAACCTGTTTGGTCACAGGGGGCAGTTGGTTTCCCCCCGGCCGGTTACAGGAGGCTAATGGTCAGTATTTTTCTATTGACCATTTTCACCATCGTCTGCTTTTCCATGCCTGACTTCAAACACTACCACCAGAAGGCGTTGCTTATCTAGTAACTGGAAGAAGGAAGTCGGCGACATTAAATCTAAAGGAGATCGCGTAGGAATGAAAAAAAGCACGTTCCTACCAAAAATAAAAACTAAAGTTTTCGTCCACCCCCCCCCCCCCAAAAAAAAACACTAAGCACCCCAAGAAGTATGTTAAAAAACAACGCAAGGTAGGTAAAAACGCAAGTTAGGGTGGAGGCCGTTATCTACATACAACCTGTGACAATAAAGTTCGGTGAAAGACGTCAAATTGCTAACGGTCGTAAGAGTGCACCATCGTCGTATCCTGCCCCAGACAGGTCGAGACACGTTTAATCAAATTTGAGAGAATCAGCGCTGCGAGTGTGTTTATTGTGTTTAAACAAGACTTTGAAGAGAGAAGGCGTAATACGCGCGGTCGAAGCCCAAAATGGATCAGCGAACGAAAGAGACTCATGAAATGATGACAACAGTTTACAAAGAAAGTGCTATTACTTTGAAGTGTGTTTATGAGTGGTTTAAATGGTTCCAAGGAGGCCAGAACACCGTAGAAGACTCCCCCCGAAGTGGCCAGACATCCAACGTAATGTTAGGACCCAACTGAAGTCTATCCCTAAAAACGACTACGCCAGGAGTTTCCAGGACTTGTACAGGCGTTCCCAGAAGTGCATTACCATTGACGGGGATTACTTTGAAGGATAGTAACAGCTGTTTCATGTAAGCGAGCAATCCACTCTCAATATGCCATCATTCACCGAACTTTATTGTCACAGGTTGTAATTACCTTGTTGCTTAATGTTGCGTCATGAAACGTTAGCATGAGAACAAATTTTTAAGTAGTTTAGAAGAAAAACGGCTTACCTCGAGATTAGGGCAAAAGTGCCTAGACTCTCCCTTATGAAGCCTCGAACGGACCAAGGAAATATTCCTGCCATGACGTCGCTGGGTGAGAAACTTGGTAACTCCTCCTTCGTGAGAAATCGTTCACAGTCCTTGATACGTAAAGCTGCGACGTACACTATGGCGAAACTTATACTCGGTGAGAAGATTTGGAAGTCGTATCCTAGTCCATTGGCGGGCAGAAATTTCGGGAGCGTTCGCATTTACGGAAAGAAAACTATAGGAACTGGCTCTATTGCTAGCGGATGCTATCCGTGAAGACCTTGGCTCTGCGTGAGCTTGTTTCGAAACGTGCAGTCCTTCTCTCTCATAAAAAGCCACTAATGACGTGCATGCAGGAACTTCGAGAGTGACAACCTCTAGGGAAATCGCTGGAGAACAAACTGAAATGGAAATATCATCATTTACACAATTGAGAATGTAGCACTTAGCTTGCATCGCATTGCTAGAGTCACTACGCCGATGAAGCTTGATTTCCCGTGCTTTCTCCTGTGTTCTCTCGCTTTCTCGAAGCCCCGCTCTCATTGAAGAAGAACGGAGATTGCCTTCCCTCCTTTTCTTCCGTGAAAGCTTAGGTAACCTTTCCCTCAAGATCTCAGAGGCCGAATCCCCATGTCGATGACGAGCGTCTGAGGGCTGAGGCATACCAAATGCATTTACCGGAAATAATGGATACGCGTTTAATGGAAATAATGGAACTGTCAGAATAGACTTTGCACGAGGAAACGTCACTTCCTTATTGAGGAGCTCAGGAGACGCTATCTTGGTTCCACACACATCGGTCGGTTCCACAAGAGAAAATTGCAAATTTCTTCGTTTTCTTGCAGATAAAACGAGTAAAAAACGATACAATGAGTGAAACTGATAGGGTAAGTTGCATGCATACAACTCAACATATTAATTTATGTAAGTACTTTCTTCTTCTTTAATTAATCGTTTCATTTACTTTTATATGGGATAGACGAGGTGACAAGAAGCCTAATCAGAGTTCACTTCTCTGTAGCTGTCATTTTAAAGAAGGTGAGAAGAACAAAGACTTACGTTGTTTATCAGAAATAATGAAAAAATCATGGATTTTTCTTCACCCGAAAAGCAATTATATAAACGCAGGTATGATAATTAAAAATTAAGTGAAAATAATTTTCTGTTCCCCTTTGCTATCAACATTATTATGATGTCGTAAAAATTATGTAGAGCTCAATTTGCTTTTTTTTTTTGACATGACAGTAAAAAGTTTAAAATTAAACCCATGCAATTTATTTTAAACTGAGAAATTTAAAGTAACTGTATTATTAAAAAATGCATGCTTGAATGAGAAAAAAAAAATAAATTTAAATACACGTTTTATTTTTAAAAGAAAAAATACAATTGAAAAGAACTTGAATTTTAATTTTAAAAAAACAGTAAATAAAATTACTAGACTTGTTGTTGCTGTTTAAAAAACCACATCGCATTACAGGAGTTGTGCGCTGTGCGACCCAAGCCTGCGAACGAAGCAGGTGCACAAATGTTTCACGTCTACACATTTAGGTTAGGTTAGGTCAACCGCATGTGTATCCGTGAACGCCTAGAACCCAAAATGAGATGGAAGGACGAGAGGGAAGTATTCCCACGTCATAGTCTGGAATAAATCGCCGTAAGGACCTGTGTAAGCCATGCGACCACAACCTTAGTTTTTAAGAAACATCATCTCAACCAAGAGGTATTCCGCCTGCACCCCCACTTGTCATCCATCATTCCACCTGATATTCTGATGCCTCTCTTCAAGGAAGATGAAGTTAGACTGCAATCCTTCAAAGAACATAAGTTCTTAACCCTGTGCAAGAAGCTAGACGACCTCCGACGCCCGCCGACGCCCGCCTCCAATACGCCCACGTCCTCCTGAAGGTAATTTTGTCTTCTACGCTAATGCCATGAACCTAACTTCAATCCAGCTGTCCGACAACAAGCAAAGATTCTTTGACAAAGGCCTCAAACACGTCCATAAAAAGCCAACACAATCTGATTTACACGATGTCATCACAGATGTTGAACATGCCATCAGCCTGCTCCCCCAGACCGACCGTCCTTCTGCGCGAGCCATCGCCGGACATCTCATGCACAAATCCTTCTTAGAAGCTTCTGCGTCTAGACCACCCTGTGAACTTCTCACCGATGCTGCTGCCTCCACCACCTTGGAAACGAAGTTACAAGACTCCGATGCCCTCGTCATCAAGGCCGATAAAGGTAACATGTCGGTTATCATTTACCGTTCTACTTATATACATATAGTCAATGATTTCATCGTCGCCAACAATTTTGTTACCCTCCCTTCCGACCCCACCTCTAAGTATCACAAATCCATTATTTCAGTCGTCAACAAATCCCCACGCTTCAGATACCTCCGACGCCTCATCCCACCTAACTCTCGCCCACCCAACCTTAACGCCCTAGTCATGATCCATAAACCTGACATGCCTATACACCCCGTCGTTAACTATTCCCCAGCTCCTGCCCACCTCGTTGCCAAATCCCTTTCTACCTTCCTCTTTAACCTGAAAATCCTCCCTAATATTTACAATGTATTACCTAACCCTTACTGAGTCCCTTTCTTCCATCCACACTGATGAGCACCTCTCCCTTATGTCCCTTGACATCACCAACTTATACACTAACATCCCTGTCACCCCCACCCTTTCTATCCTACAGCGTCTGTTACCTGTTGCATATTTCCCTAAACCCGATACTATTGACCTACAAGCTATCCTCTCTGTAATTTCTTCGCAGAACTATTTCTCATTTAACAACTCCTACTATTCCCAACCCACAGGGCTAGGAATGGGATTTCCACTCAGCAGCTTTCTGTCTGAGATATTCCTAGTGCCTGGAATTAACATACGTTACCCCCCTCCTTAATAATCCCACCGTCATCGCGTCTTTCCGATATGTCGATGACATCCTCATCCTCTTTGACTCCCGATCCACTACCCCCACTAATATTGTTAACACTTATAACCCCTTTTCCCCACTTTTAACCCCTTTTTCCCTTTTGAACTAGAAGCTAACCGATCCATCCCTTTCCTCGATATCCTCATTACCAACAACCCCACCGCCTCCGTGGGCACTACTTTGACGTGGTGGAGGGGCTTGAGTGCCTCAGTGATGCTAAGGGCTATGCTGGATCGGGTCACCCATGCCAGAAAGGCCTTAGCAGAGAGGCCAGACTAAAAGTGTCCGGTCGGTAGTGGACCCTCCCAAAGGGACCGGTGCTCGCAATGCAGGCATGTTTTTGACATGGCCTCCATTACGAACAGTACGTCCACCTGCGTGTTTGCCGTACGCAGCGACCCTACTTCTGGGGAAAGGGGGATCCTGGTGGTTGAAGGAAGGCTTTCCGGAACAACACACCATTTTGGCCCCTGCTTCTCGGAAGGATGGGAGGTCTGGATGAGCCCGTCCAGATCAATCGGGTGGTCGTCGCTCCTTGGAGCTTCGGCCATAGGGTTAGGCGCTGCCTATATCTTCCTCGTATCCCTGGTGCCAATGTGCATCCCCTTGTTGGGCTCGGTGGTGGGTGGGGAGCGAGGGAGATGAAACTTTACTCCATTTACTATGGGTAAAAATAATAAGCAGATTAATCAAAAACAAACTAATAATAGTTATCGTGAAGGGAGACCTAGTAGAAGACCGCCAAGAAATCCGAAGTTTTTGGAGATGAAATTGGCAAGTGGGGAGTCGTTTAAGACCATCTCCCCCTTTTTAATTTCTAAAGAACTCAAACGCCTCGTTGGGGATACGAAACATGTCAAGAGACTCTTTAATGGCAATCTATTGATCGAGGTTGAAAAAGTTTGCAGGGAAAGCCATTTCGGTTTCTCCCCATGCAACTTTGAACTATAAAAAAGGTGTTTTCACGTGCCAGGATCTGGAAGGAATAGAGGATGAGGAAATCATTGCCGAATTGGATGATCAATCTGTTGTTGACATTCGCCGGATCGCTCCAAGGAGGAATGGTGTTCTTCATCCTACAAATTCCTGCATTGTTACCTTTGAGGGAACAGTTTTGCCAGATACCATCTATATCGGCTATATCCAATGTCACGTGAGACCCTTTATCCCCACCCCGTTGCGATGCTTCCAATGTCAGAAGTACGGCCACACGAGAACAAACTGTCATTTTAATGCAGTCTGTTGTAAGTGTGGCCTGCCTGGACATGAGATGGAAGATTGTTCTAACGAGTTACGTGTGTTGTAACTGCAAGGGAGCCCATTCTGCCCTTTCAAGAGACTGTCCTATTTGGCAGAAGGAAAAGAAGATCCAAGAGATTCGTGTCCTTGGGAATCTGTCTTTTCCGGAAGCGCGTAGGCAGGTAGAACAAAATGAAGTCCGGAACTATGCAGCAGTGGTTAAGAGTCGTCCTTCTATTAAGTCTGTTGGAACAATGACTGACTTGAGTATCGCAGGCTTTTCTTGTGGAACTTCCACCTCCACAGGACCATCTGCTAGCACTAGTCGGACTTCGAAATCAGTTACACCACCTGGAACTCCTCCAAAAACTTCGGAAAGGGAAGAGGGTAAGAAACGCTCGTCAGAGGTGTCACCTTCCTCTGACCCCTCCAAAAAACGTATAGTAGTTTCTACTCCAAATTCTCCAGTTCTGGGGGGAGGGCCAGACTTCCTTTTAAACTTGGACGTGTCTCCTACTGAGGAGATGGAGTCATCCCGGGAGTTTAAACTTTCATCTTAAAACCTCCATCATGGCACTGTTACAATGGAACCTTAATGGATTCTTTTGTCGCTTAGAAGACCTGAAGCTTTTAGTCAATAAGTTCTCCTTCTCCTTATTGGCTTTGCAAGAAACATTTCTCTTGCCATCCCAGTCTCCGACCCTAAAAGGGTTTAATTTTATAAGGAAGGACTATACAATGGGAAATAAAGCCTGTGGCGGTGTTGCCATCTTAGTTCAAAGATCCTTGCCTTTTACTACCATTAATTTAACATCGAATCTCCAGGCAGTAGCAGTTAGAGTGTCTGTTTGTTCAGTGTATCTACCTCCGGATCAATATACGGACGAAACATCTTTGTCATCTCTACTGTGTGAACTTCCAAGCCCCTTTCTAGTTCTGGGTGATTTTAACGCCCATAACCCCATTTGGGGGTCTATAAAGCTCTCTGAAAGAGGATATATGATAGAAAAAGTTTTGAATGCTTTTAACATCAATTTGTTAAACGATGGCTCTCCAACATTCCTCCACTCAGCCAACGGCTCTCTGTCATGCATAGATCTATCTATATCCTCTTCATCTTTTACACCTAATTTAGCCTGGAGCGTATTCTCAGATTTACATGGTAGTGACCATTTTCCGATAAGTATTTCCCTGAGTTCTTTATCTTTTTCCAACCCTCTACCACGTTGGAAATTGGATAAAGCAGATTGGCAGGTCTTACAATCCCATCTACAGTTTGAGAATAAAACACCCTTTCCATCTGTAGATGAGGCTGTAGAGGATTTCACTTCCCGCATCCTCCATGCGGCAGAACAATCCGTTACAAAATGTCGATCCTCTTCTACGAAAATACCAGTGCCATGGTGGAATGAAGAATGTGCCCTAGCGGTTCGAGAACGAAAGAGAGCTCTCCGCATTTTCTCCGCACAACCTACTCTCGAGTATCTTATCATTTATAAACAGAAAAGGGCCAGTTGTAAACTAATCATTTCCACAAATAAGAAACTCTGTTGGAGGGATTATATTTCCTCCATTAATAGGAACACCCCTCTTCAAACTGTATGGAACATGATTAGGAAAATAAATAGAAAAAGACTCCCGGATAAACTCCCTTCTCTCACTGAAAATGGGCATACACACTTTCACCCGAAGGAGGTAGCTAATATCCTCGGAAGGACATTTGCTGAGGTTTCACAAATAAAACATGACTCAGCCTCCTTTCAAAGACAAAAACGTATTGAAGAATCGCATGTTATAAACTTTAAATCTCGTAACCTCGAGAAATACAATCTCCCGTTTACTTCGCGGGAACTGCATTTTGCCCTTCGTTGTTCCAGAGATTCTGCACCAGGCCCAGATGGAATCTTATACGCTTTCCTGAAACATCTCACGAGGGAAGCTTATGCTCATCTTCTCTCTTTATATAACTACATTTGGTCATTAGGAGAGATTCCAACTTTGTGGAGAGAAGCAATTGTTATTGCTATTCCAAAACCAAATAAAGACTACTCTTGTCCTTCAAACTATCGACCAATTGCGCTAACCAGCTGTCTATGCAAAGTCTTGGAAAGGATGGTCTCTGTCCGATTTATGTGGTACCTGGAAAAAAACCACCTGCTGTCTAGGTTTCAGTGCGGTTTCCTCAAATCCCGCTCAACTGTTGATCACCTTCTTCGGTTGGAGCATGAGATTCATCTAGCGCAGAGACATACACAACATGTCGTAGGGGTTTTCTTCGATCTGGAAAAAGTCTACGATACAACTTGGAGGCATAAAATAGCAATACTTTTGCATAAATACGGCCTTATAGGACACCTTCCCTCTTTCCTGTGTAATTTCATGGCGAATAGAACATTCCGAGTTTGCGTTGGGTCAACACACTCAGACCCTTTTACACAGGATAATGGTGTCCCACAGGGATGTGGCTGAGTCCTTTCCT
Organism: Rhysida immarginata; assembly: GCA_023313115.1. NCBI lineage: Eukaryota > Metazoa > Arthropoda > Chilopoda > Scolopendromorpha > Scolopendridae > Rhysida > Rhysida immarginata. Next base: position 19,622 of record JAHWFO010028368.1, on the reverse strand, counting down.
TTTCCTCATTGCTATTAATGAGGCTTGTTTACAACTTCCATCTACTGTGAACTATTCCCTGTACGTTGACGATATTGCCATCTACTGTCGAGGGTCGTCAATGTTCTTTATTGAGCCTCAACTGCAACTGGCCGTCAACAAGCTTGTAACCTGGAGCACCGAAGTAGGATTTAAATTTTCACCCCAAAAAACAAGGGCCGTTCACTTTTGTTTTTTGAGATGTCTCCATCCAGACCCAGACCTTACACTTTATGGATCTCCTATTTCAGTGGTGGACTCACATAAATTCTTGGGTCTGACATTTGATAGAAAATTATCATGGCTCCCACATATTCGTAATTTAAAAGCGAGATGCTTACAAGCCATGAATGTTTTGCGCTCCATTTCCGCTACCAAATGGGGTGCGGATAGGAAGATGCTTCTTTTTTTATACGGCTCTCTAGTTAGATCTAAATTGGACTACGGAAGTATTGTGTATGCATCTGCTTCAAAAAGTACTTTGAAGCTGTTAGACCCCGTTCACAATCTAGGCATAAGTATTGCTATAGGAGCGTTCCGAACAAGTCCGGTAGAGAGCCTTTATGTAGATGCTTCTGAACCCCCGTTATGGTTAAGAAGAGCCAAACTCCTCCTGAAATATGCTCTTCGCATATATGGTGAAAGTCAGCACCCAGCTTTTGCCTGTCTATTTGGTAAACCTAGAATCCCTCCCCATCACTCTTATAGAAGCATCAACAATTGGTTCCAGAATCTTCTGGAGAGCCTGAACCTCTAATTTCCAGCCATGCATAGCCGAGAGGTCAGAGATGTCCCTCAGTGGATTCTTCCCCAACAATTTATTCGGTGGGAAAAAATCAAATTTTTTGGAAGCCGAAATTAACGCACTTTTTAAGGTTTTTTTAGAAACCCTTCCTGATGGCTTCCACATATATACAGATGGGTCCAAATTAGAGGACGGGGTTGGCTGTGCATTTCTCATAGACAATTCGGTTTCTTCTTATCATTTGCCAAACGAGTTTTCTATCTTCTCAGCGGAATTGGTAGCGATAGCCAAAGCGTTAGAGTTCTCTTTTCAATATCCAAATTCCAACTTCTGGATATTCTCTGATTCTCTGAGCGCTTTGCAATCGTTGGAATCTTTCAATTCTGAAAATCCTTTTGTCAAAAGAATCCAGGAATACCTCCATTTTTTAGATTCCCAATGTACCAGAATTCATTTTGTCTGGATCCCTAGTCATATGGGTATCCAGCAAAATGAACGGGTCGATAAGGCGGCAAAACACGCTATTACTCGGGAACCGATCTCGGAATTGCTGTCAATCCCCGAGCATTTACACCCGGTGATTTTCAAGAAACTCAAATCTTCTTGGCAGGAGTCTTGGCCTCTTAACCCAGCTAATAAACTTTTTGAAGTCAAGCGTTCCATCACACCGTGGTCATTACCTTGTCTAACAAATAGGCGGGAAGATGTTGTTCTTACTCGGCTTAGGATTGGTCACAGCCGTCTTACTCACATCCATTTATTAAAAAAAGAACCAGCTCCATTGTGTTTTTGTGGAGCAATGCTAACTATTAAGCATATTTTAATCCAGTGCCCTTTACACACTAAGCTACGACGCTCATTAGGGCTGAATCATTCCTTAGATCTTTTGTTGGGTAACAACCCCATAATTTTTAGAAAAGTGTTTCTTTTTTTAAAAATTATTCATGTTTTTAAATTCATATAGTCATCCTTTTATTGGTTTTGCATTGTATATATTTGATCATTAAGTTTAGGATTCATTTAGTGCCATTTACACACTAATCATATTCATCAGTTTTTATTAGGGGATAACTTAGAAGAAAATAGATTTTAATCATCTATTTTATAGTCAGTTAGTGCCCTTTACACACTAATGATTTACACAGCCCTATACTAATATTTCTTATTAAGGGCGAACCCTGGCGAAAAATGTCAGTTTTTAATTTCTTAATGATTTTAAAATCTCATAGTCATAATTTTTATTGTTTGTCCATCTTTGTCATTCAAGTTTTTATAAATTTTTTTATCTGATTTTTTAAAACTTTTGGCCCATAAACTGTGGGTTTTTAAACATTCTGTCGGGCGCAAAATGGCCATAGCAGCCGACGCCCTAAAATTCCAACCAACCAACCAATTATTTCCTCTTTAATTCTTTTGTATCCTTTTGTTTCATGTATTTGCATAATTTGTACCACTGTTCTGTATATAAAGGCTTGCATGCCTCTTGCTGTATATATCCTTGACAGAGCCGGGAATAAATGGCGAAACTAGTTGGAACTCCTGATGTCCCTCTGTTATACTGTAAGGCCACCACCTGTTTAATGTTTAGTCTACACAGCTGCTCGGCGCTGAAAAATAAGCGTACACTTATAATGCCATAGACCCGACATTCAGTCATAATGTTCTGAACCAATGCATCAACATGTAGAAACTGTTCTAAACCATTCACAAAGAACAAACTGAAAGAACGGATAAGATTTAGTGAGACACTAACCACATCAAAATACGGGAACTGATTATCGTTTAATAAACGGCAGCATCTTGATGTATTCATTGACGACAATGGGGGACCACGACATCTACTAGAGGGTGCGAAATTGATAAAACCGAATGTGCGGGATGCTACACCCGCGTCGCTGTACTGCACAACACAGAGGCCTATGGCAGTAATCACAGAACCGTATTTGTTGCAGTTGTGGAAAATAAACCTCCACACGCTGTGGAAAAAAAAAGTAAGTAAAAATTACGGAAAAATACGAGTTTGAAGTAATAACAATACTCACTTGTGGGTTTGGAACCGTCGGCGCATATCTCAGCTAAAAAATTATTTTGCATTGCCATAACACCTTGTAACAAGACTGACTGACTGACTGACAAAACCAACGCAAATGGCAAACCGAGAAGTAAGGAGTACAAGTATGTTGGTTGTTAACGAATGAAACGATTATAACATGCAAATTCGAACTTTCTGCAAAATTTATACAGATGATGAATGCTGATCAAAAACCACCCATTCACGAGTTAAAATGAAAAACGTAGACTGACGAAATACATTGTATGCAGCCTTAAACAAATGGTTAATACGTGATGATCTATGAAGATTGGTAGAAGATTAAACAATAACAACCAATCAAACTTACACAAACGTATGGCATCAGGAAAGGTAATTAAAATGTATAACTTTTTACGTCTACAGCAGTAAAAATACGTTTCAGTTTATTATTATTATTTTTAGTAGTATTAATTATCAGTCTAACCATCAATCGTATAAGTTTCCGGAAGTCCACCCTTTTTATTTTTTTATATGAAATTTAAAACGTCAAAGGTTTTCAGTTATCCCAGGTGTAAAAATACACAACTCTTTATTTACTTATTTATTTATTACTATTAAAATTAAAATTATAAGTATTCATTCAAGAGAAAATAGTGCAGTAAAGATGAAAAACGAAGTCATGTGCACGCTATGTAGAAACGTTATATTTATTTATTTATTTAATTTTTTTTTGAAACACCTATGTCTGTATTCAGCTGTTTTCAAACAACATTAAAGAAAATATATTTATTACATGCACACGTGAAAACTGTTAGAAACCAAAAAAAACGAAACACAGAATGTTGCATGGGATAGAAATCGAGGCAGCGAATTCTATCCTCAACTGCAAAATGCTAGAACGAAATTTTTGGCACATAGATAAATGCACGAAAAACGAACTTTGTGTGTTTGTTCAACGTGCAAAAAAAAAACGCTAACACACCCCAAACTTATTCTGTAAACGTCATAGAACTCGGAAACCACTCGAAAAAATTTGAACTTTTAAGAAAGTTGCATACATGAAAACTAGTCTTTGAACAGATTTCACAAATGCAGAATCACCCGATAAACAAATTCACAATCGCGAAAAAGGAACCAGGCAACAAATAACTTTAACAATATCTAACTACACTGCGAAAAACACTTTGTTGAATTTACGTAGAGTCAAAAAATATTTTTATGACATGTTAAAAAAAAAATAAACTTAGGACGAACGCATGAACGTAAGTAGAAAAATACATTTTACACATTATTATTATTATTATTAGAAAAAGATGTTTGACCACCTTTAACCCTTTTTAACGAAGTATGACTTTTTTCTCGCACTTTCTCTCCCTCGCCGTAGTACGAGGGGTCACCATCACTGCAAATACTTTTACAACCAAAAAAGACGATGTGTTATTTCAAGTCTGTGGCATAAATAATGTCCGAAAACTCGATGAACAGACCAAGAGGCAGCTGGATATATATGGTCTGAAATTGAGGGGCCATTATACCTTTTTGCTACCCGAAGAAAGCGAGGTAAAACTCAGTCAAGGTGATTGGGACCGCCTCAGAACCATCAATTACACACTGCCCGGACGGAGGAACATTTTTGCTGGTACCCTACCTTATTCCACATTGCAAGGGATCATAAACCACTGGAAACGCATCACTACCGATTTTATGCGTATGGAGGGATTCACTGCCGTGTTTTAAGTCGATTACTCCGTATGTAGGTTACAAATGCCGACAGACTCGTCCCATCCATGGCTGAGAACGAATGGTTGAATCCGATATTTCGTAACGGACCCAACCGCCCTCATTATCAAACACCGATCGTAGCTTATTCGTTGGCAGTGATGCTCGAGGTTCATCATTTTACCGACCGTAAACCAAAAACACTGATATGGGAACCGAAACAAACTTCACTCTCCTCGCCAATGCAAACGATGACTTCGATGAAGACGCAGACTGCGAGAGATGCCCGAGAGAATCGCCGAAGACGAAGTCACCTAGGACGACCATGGAGAAACCCGCGTGAAGAACGGAAGATGAAAACGAATAAAAACAAAAACAACTTGACAAATTAAAAAATTTTTTAATAAAGAATGAAAAAAAAATTAAAAACAAACAAACAAACAAATAAATAAATAAATAAATAAAAAGGGGCTGATGGGGGGGATGAAACATAGGAGGGGGTGTGAAACCCGCAAGTCACACCCAAATACCTCCCATGTGTCATAACCTCACTACCAGAGTGGGGGCTCAAAAACATGATGCGACACACCTGGTGACAAAACCAAAAAACAAAATGGCAGATGAGTATTAATATCATAACACCCTATTAACATTAATTTATTCATAACTGATGTGACGTCATGGGAAAAACCCATCACGTGACCCGAAAATGGCCGTTGGTGTGGTCAATGACAGTTTGTTGGTGGAAGGGGTGTGTGGTCACGTGACATGAATACTGCACGCTGATTGGCCGCATTTTGGCCACGCCCCCCTCATTAATATGCGACCCAAACGAGTACTCTCCTGCTCCAAGTCTTCATATTCTTGCATGAACTGTGCATAACGCTGATGCAAGACAGTGTTTGAAGCAAATTTTCTTTCGAGATTTAGAAGGGACTTTTCAGCTATTTCGAATGAGTCACCTAATTCTTCTAGAGCTTTATTAAGAGGAATGCTGACAATAAATCGCCCACTAGAATCACGCTTCGTATGGCTCTTGAAGTGAGATTCACACTCATCTTCCAAGATACGAAGCTTAGGGGTATTGATTTCTTCCATTTTCCAGAAATTTTCCAATTGCTCTTAAATGCGAACAGAGCTGCGACTAAAATTACAACGAATGTCTTGGGGGTGGTGCAAGGAAACGATCCAGCTACAATCCATCCAAAATGAGAAGCTTGCAGAATAGGCATTCTGGGTCCAAGTGGAATGTGCCGAGTGAGAACAATTTGCCAGAATGAATTTACTCCAAGGAGAATGTCTATTTCTCCAGGGACATTGAAGTGAGGATCAGCCATCTTCAGGCCATGAGGAATGGTTATGTTAGCAAGAAAAATTGGTGTATTGGGCAAATGGCCAGTAATATCAGAAACGACCAAACACTGAGATTTCAAACGATAATTGGAGACTCGAGAATGTAAAAGAATTTCACAACGACAATGGACACTGGTAGTAGAATTGGTGATGCCCTGACTTCGATGTTGACTGGAGTTTGAGGCAGCTTGAGCTTCTTACATTTAGAGGAAGTTACAAACGATGAGGTGCTACCACAATCAAGTAGGGCTCTTGCTTGATGACTTTGACCTTGATGATCAACAACGTTCACAACAGCAGTGGAGAGAATAGCACATTGTTTGGAAGAGGACAATGCCGAAAGGGTGACTGTATCGTTTTCAGCAATTGAGTTCTCGGGTGTGGTTATGGGATCAAGATGTAGGAGATTATGGTGTCTAACTTTGCACTGATTGCAGCTCTGCTTAGAGCTACAGTTCATAGTGAAGTGAACTTTTAGAAAGGCAATTTATGCAGCATCTTAAAGTCTTCACTTTGGCAAAACGCTCTTTGACAGGCATAGATTTGAAAAATGAACAAGAGTACAAATTATGATCTTTATTGCAGATCCGACAAGAGGACGACGTTGAGACGAACTTCTTGACGTGGCGGATCGTTCATTTGGGGGTTTAGCATGTCTTTGTTCTAGAGTTTCCAACAAAGAGGCTTTGTTTTCTAAAAATTTAATTGGAATCAAAAAGATGATCGAAAGAAATTGGATCAGAAATAGCAGACTTGTTTTCAAATTCCTTTACAGTGGTGTTATCTAATTTGGAGTTGATGAGATAGACAAGGAATGCATCTCTCTGATGCTCTTTATTGATCAAAGAATCCAGAGATCGAAGATTTTTCTTAGCCGAGTCAATCAAAGTGCATAGTCTAGCAGAGGAATCTTTGGAAATGGGCTTTAGATCGAAGACGGCCTTCATAAGGTTATGAATTAGTATTTTTCCATTGTCATAGCGATCATGAAGACTGTCCCAAGCAATAATGTATTTGTCACCCATGAAGGTGAGATTCTTAACAACTTCTGCTGCTTTGCAGACAACGAGGCACGCAGATAATGAAATTTTTGTATATTATTTAAACTTTCCACTAAATTCTGGTATTTAATGGTAGGTAGAGTGACGTGAACTGTGATGTGAACTTGCAGAACTGGAGGGGGAGGTTGGGCGAGGCATACTTCTACTTAACAAATGCTCAGCGTTAGCAGTTATGTTAAAGTACTTAGCTTCAAATTCTGCTGATTCAGAGTCGTTGTTGTTTGTTTCATCTGCATCGATCCCTTGTTGATTCTCCTCAAACGAAGCGAGTAATGGTTCCATGTTGACCAGGCATTTCTGTAGCTGAACAGCATCGAAATCATTCAAGTATTTGATCATTGTATTTGATGAAGCCAGCAAGTTGAATCAGGAGGAAATGCGTAGAGACAAGATGGCGGAATGGCAGGAAAACAAAACAATGGCGGTAGACGAATCAGTGATGTGCAAACGACAGCATGGAGCGGCGAGACAGTCACAAACACGACGAATAATGAGTACACTGAAGTGGAGAAAAGAAACATCACGATGTCTTCTCAGCAAAAACACACATTCAACAGTTCGAAGGATCAGGAGCAATGATCAACTAAGTTCATGAAAGCAAAGCACTTGAGAGAAATAACTTCGATAGTTGCAAAAATCTGCTTCGAAGGACCCAAATGATTATGTTAATTATGATGGCAGATTTAAGAAAGTTTATACTTGCGATTCATGAGCTCATAGATGTTGTATTTGGCGAAAGAAATGACGGCAAAACACAGTGAAATACGAGAGCAAAAAACTTACGATGTTTATTCATGGAGTGCTACAGTAAGAAGAGGGAAGAACAAGTAACACCACCTCTTGGCAAACTGAAAAGGGCAAGATCCGAAAATATTCTTAACAGTTAGATAGCCCATTGTTAGATTTTTTTCTTTGTTGTGACAACGTCCACCATCACCGATTTTCTATAAATGATATAAAATGCTAACTCCTCCTCCTCCATGCCCGTTTCCATAGTGCCGAGCAACATTCCAACCTTTATTGTTTCCAACAAACGAAAAAACATTGATTGTTAAATTCCGAATAAATACTGACGTCATAGCTTTTTTACCGAGGCCAACGAGATAACAAGACCTGGAAGCAAAAAAGTCATCTGACCAAAAGGGTGCTAGCAACAACCCAATCTTCATTGTCTCCATCTTGGATGTTAACAATCAGTGTTTTTCCTTTTGTTGGAAACAATGAAGGTTGGATTGTTGCTAGCACCCAGTTGATCAGGTGACTTTTTCGCTTCCAGATCTTGTTATCTCGTTGGCCTCGTTTTTTACTCGCAGCCGACGTTGGCTACGTTTTTTTTTTTTACATTTAACAGCCATGCGGAGTTAATATTTCCGTCCTCGATCCCCTCTGGCGACAAAAATTAGCATTTTCTGAGCGAGTCGTTTCCAGTGCTTGTATTCATCATTGCGTTCTAAACTGCATTTTGTGGTGTTCTTTGGGGTTTTGTCAGGGCTTTAGGGCCACAAAAAATTTCTACTAGCCATTATATCCAGTATCTCACAGCATGGAAGGGCAGGATCTGATTCAATAACTTACAAATTTAGTCACCAGATGGCGAAAAACGCCAATTTCGGTGCTGCCACCCGTGTTTACTTTTGATTACACGGGTACGGCCATACACCTCTTTACTTTCGATTTCACGGGTACGGCCATGTTTAAGTTTCGAATGCGTCCGCCATTACAACATGCCCCTGAGCGTAGTCATCTTATATGTTTACCCCTACGGTGGCTATGTTCTGACCTCTCGGATCTTCCGATTACTCTCACATCCACTCTTAAATTTTAGCATTACTGCCTATAATGTCGCATCGTTAATTAAATATACCAAAAAATCGGTTATGGTGTACAACATTCCTGCTCTAATTTTAATATTTAGCGGCAAGTGATGAACATGAGTTACATGTTTATGTCGAGTTGCGATTGCATTTTTAGTCTATTTTCAACGCAGGTTGATGGTAAACAAATTAGACAGGATTTGTAAATGTTCAAATGTCTTTATGTGCTTACTTTAAAACCCGTTTGTAATTTTATTTCAGATTATGAACATAAATTACAGTTGCCTCCGAAATTATTCATACTCCTCCGAAAAATGTTGAAAAGATTGCTTTTTAAAAATACGAAACGATATTATTGAAAATCTTTTAGTAATATTACAAACACTAATAAATACTAATTAAATGAGCACAAGTTTATTCCTTTATAACATACATAACAAAAAAAAATCAAGTATTTAGAAAACGGAGGGTGCCAAAATTATTCATACCCTGAACATTAGTATTTAGTAGCTCCCCCTTTTGCTGAAATCACTGCGATTAGGCGTTGTCCATAACCTTTGATTAGTTTATTACAGATATCTAGTGGGATATTTACCCATTCTTCCAATGCAAATGTTTCTAATTCCTGAAGATTCTTAGGATGACGAGTGCACACGTTTCGCTTCAATTCAACCCAAAGATTCTCGATCGGATTAAGATCCGGTGACTGTGCCGGCCATTTCAAAACTTTAATTTTATTTTTTCAGGCCATGCTGTTGTTGATTTTCATGTATGTTTTGGGTCGTTGTCGTGTTGAAACATCCAGTGTCGTCCAAGGTGTAGTTTTCGAGCTGAGGTCTTCAAATGTTTATTCACTATTTTTTGATACACATGAGAATTCATAATTCCGTTAATTTTAACCAAAGCTCCAGCGCCAGATGCAGGAAAACAGCCCTAAAACATTATTGAGCCACCTCCATGTTTGACAGTTGGGGTGGTGTTCTTTTCCACATGGGCTTCATTCCTTTTGCACCAAACATATCACTTATCATTATGGCCAAATAATTCCAGCTTTGTTTCATCTGACCATATAATGCGACTCCAATCCTTCTCTGTTTCATCAATATGTGTGTTTGGCATATTCCAATCGTTGTTTTTCGTGCTTGAGGTTCAATAGAGGGGGTTTACGTGGAATCCTCCCAGTCAAACCATTTTTATGAAGAATGCGACGAATTGTGGTTTTAGATACATCGATCCCAATTGACTGTAATGATTGCAGGTGGTCTGATACAGTTGCTCTGGGATTACTGTTACATTCCTTCACAAATTTCCTGATGTTCATGTCACTTAATTTTGGTTTTCTTCCTCTACCAATTATATTGGCAACAGTTGTTGAAGGCTTTAAATTTTTTCACAATGGATGCAACATTGTTACAGGGATTTAAGTCGTTCTGCAATTCTTTTATAACCCAATCCATTTTTGTGAAAATCAATTTTTTTTTCTCACACTCTCTGACAATTCTTTTGTTTTAATCATGTTTGGTTGTCTCAATGATGTCTGCCTGGCTTTGATTTAGCTATTTATACCTTTTTAATTTATTTCTAGAATTCTTCTTTTTATCACACCACTTCCACAACCAATCACAGTCAATTATTCAAATTATTTTGTACAATTTTACAAATTAATGTTCTGGGTATGAATAATTTTGGCACCATCTGTTTTTTAAATACTTGAATTTTTTATTGTTAAGTATATTATACATGAATAAACTTGTGCTCATTTAATTGGTATTTATTAGTGTTTGTAATATTACTAAAAGGTTTTCAATAATATCGTTTCGTATTTTTAAAAATCAATCTTTTCAACATTTTTTGGAGGGGTATGAATAATTTCGGAGGCAACTGTAATTCTTCAGAAAGTGTGATATGAAGTGGCCACCTGTTTCGACATTTACAATTATTTTATTGAATCAAAAGCGTTTATCGGCCTCGGTGGCTCAGTGGTCACGTGATCTTTTTGATTTGCCTTCACATTCTGATAGAGTATCAAAACTAAGTAAAAGTTTTAACAGGCATATGTGTCTTATCTCTTCGGGAACAGATCAAAATGACGGTTAATCAGTTTGGTCGAAGAACCAAAATATAATGAAATGAACAATAGTGTTCGGCATTAATGTATATAAAAAGTCAATAGTGTAAATTTTTTTATCTAAATTTACACTATTGATTTTTTATCTAATCACTCCTTCTCTCTTATATATTAATGTATATAATTATTTTTTTTGTTTTAATATACAGGGTATTTCTAAATGGAAGGACAATAAGTATCTAGCGTGATCCTTTGAATGATGACAAACTTATAGTTCTCTATGCAAATCGTTCAAAACTCAAATGTTAAGGGTCTAAACATCACACGAAGTTTGCTGAAACTCTGGCGAAAACGTCATTTAATCTCAACAAGTGGCGTAGTTCATTATTTTGATAAGTGGAATGTAGACTGAAATGCTCTTTGATTAGGACATTGTTTTAAAACATTACAAGATGGAACCCACCAAAATTTGCCGGCAAACAACTGTGTGGTTTCGTCAACAATCATAAACAATCCTCTGCACAAAGAAGTCACAATCAAGAACTTAGCTAGCATCGATGATCAAATTAACAACAATTACATACAACAATTAAGGACGGTTTTCAAAACGGGTAACCCTTATTGATGTGCACATTGACATACTAAATTACATAATACAAGATGCATGTCAGCATACTCTGCAATTGTGTACATGTATTACTATGTACATCTGATCACAGTAAAACTTCGCAAGCACCTCGAAAGGAATGAAACCTAATACGTAAACAAATGTTTCAACAATTGAAGACACGCAGCTCTACAGCAATAATTTGTTTTTGTTTGGACTAAACGCGCTGCATCATTATGACTCGTACAGTACTGCTTATTAACAAAGCACTACATTGTTTTTTAAAAATTCCTTGCCCCTTCGAATTTAATGAACTGCTGGTGCGGAAAGTTCATAAATGACATAACCATGCGATTTTTTACACTCCCAATTTTGAGTTTTCAACATTTTTGATAAAGAACTTTTTGCTTCGATTGAAGCATGGAATCACGCTATGTACGAAGGGAGATCTAAAAGTAAGTTGTACTTCCACGGTATGGCCATTTATTACACCACATATACAAAAGCAACACTGCTATACTAGCATACAATGTAGGTTCACTTTTCCACATAGTCCCCAAGAGAACCTAAACATTTATCCGAACGATGAACCAACTTTTCGATTCCGGATGCATAGAAATCTCCTCCAGCGTTTTGTAACCACCTCCTCATCGTTTCGAAATCGTTGTCCACCGAGTTCCGTTTTGAGCTTACCGAAAAGATGAAAGTCGCATGGCGCTAAGTCGGGACTGTATGGAGGATGTTGCCAAACCTCCCACTTTAATCGCTGCAGCAGTTCCCACGTTTGGCGGGCCTTGTGAGGTGTTGCGTTATCGTGCAATTCACAACAGTGATTTCACGATGAATGTCCGTGCAATTCACCCGTTTGGCCCATAGAAATCGGATTGCTGCTCGCACCTCAAGTTTGGAGTGGACATCTAGTTGACGCGCCATTGCTTTTAGCCCACTAGTCACACAAAACACGACGGGAAACCACAGCAACCGTCCTATCCAACGTCTGCGCAGTTAATGTCCCTTACTCCGCTTTGCCCAAGATTGCAGCGCGCTCCTGCAGCGAGTTAGTGCAACTTACTTTTTGTTCTCCTCTGTTAGTTATTGTCCTTCCATTTAGAAACACCCTATTTAGTAATCGTGCAATATATCCCCAAAACGGTCTGCCGAGAGAATTATAGCAATAAGAGATAAAAACGCCAAAAAAGCAGAAAAAAAAACGAGTCCAACATGCCAGTTTCACTGCATGTGGTAGGTGTTACCTTACCACATAGACTGCACAGCAGCACAATAAATGTTTAGGCATGGAGTCGCTACTTCACCGCACTGAGAGTTCTCTGTTGCTTTGATATGGCGACGTGATGCTACAAAAAGTAATAGTAGGCAGTTGTTTTTTCCATGCCGGTGGTTATTGTAAGATAGGAAGGGGCCGGCCTAGAACCGGGTGGCTGACAACATGGAAAATCTAAGTTCGTGTCGCTTGGGAACACGTGCTTGATAGTGGAAGATCACGAGCACTGGAGATCCTCCATAGGGCTCCGGTCCCTGCGACCCTAAACGATAAGCAGTTATGAAAAGTAAGAAAGAACATATTCTTCAGCTGTTTTGACAATATCGCTTTCATATTGACAGTAATTTTTTTATTATTGGCAGTCGGGTTAATGACCGATCCTGTCACAGACGATATTTCTTAATTAAAATCGAATTTTCAAATTCGCCTACTGTGGCACCCGTCATATGACGGGCTTTAAGACTACTCTGAATATAAATTGTTAAACATAACTACACACATTTTTACTCATTCTAGATTTATCTCCACATGTTCAGACAGAACAAAGTACCCCTGTGTTCTTCTGTTTGCTATTTGACTGCACGTATCTTGTATGCGCAGTTTCCACACAAGCAAACATTCTGATAAATGTGGACACAAAAAACCATCAATGCGGACCAAATAACAGAACAATGTTCTTTTCAGGTTATAAGAGCATTGCTAACAGCAAGGAAACTGTTTGCAAAGATTTATGTGGAGTAACACTATCGGTGTTGTCTTTGCTCCTCTCCTCATGGTCACAGGAAACGTTGAACGAAATGCTGGCAAAACTCATGTCACGAAGGAGGACAAGCTACTGCTATTCCTCATGAAGCTGAAGTTAGGAATCAGCTTTGCTTCGCTCGGTTCAATGTTTTCCATACATGAGACCACTGCAGGTCTAATATTTTATACTGTTCTAGATTTTTTAAGGGAAAGGCTTGGTGGATGGATTATGTGGTTACCCAAAGAAATTGTAATGAAGACGATGCCACCTATCTTTATAGAACTATACCCTACCTGCCGTACAATTATTGATTGTTTCGAGATGAGAACGGAAGTCACTCCTGAGACATTCAAACGAAATGTCATGTACTCCAATTATAAGGGTTGCCATACAGAAAAATATCATGGCAATTTTTCCTGGAGGGTGTGTAACGTTTTTATGAAAAGGCTATGGCGGTCGATCCACTAATGGAAATGTAACTTTCGACTGCGGCTTGCTGAACAAGCTTGAGAAAGAGGATACCATTATGGCTGATCGCGGTTGTCCGTCCATTCAACCGGCATGTGAACGGTCTGATGTAATTGTAGTAATGCCACCTTTCTCTACAAAAAATCATTTCTCAGAAGAGTCAATGCAAAAGACATGAAATAGCTAGTGTGTGCTAGACACGTGGAAAGAATTATTCAACAGATCCGTGTATGTGATTTAATAAACAAAATTGTTCCAGCATAGATGATTAGGGATCTGGACAAAATTTTATGTGCGTTGTGTTTTGACAAACTTGCAACCACCAATAATATCTGATGCAGACATACATGAATAAAGCAGTAATGTTTTAACATCTGAACACGAGTTATTTTTCAGTATCGTGAACAAAAGTGTTTCATTGTTTATACATAATTAGCAAGTAATAAGAAAAATAATAGTTTTCAATTTGAGGAATAGCCTAACTTAAAAATTTATGATCAATTGGTATCGTAATTGTTAAATTACCTTTTATGGTGTATATGTGAAAATAAGTTGGGTCGACTCCCAAAATATGCATACTTATTTGCACCTGTGTATAGTATACATGAGTTTTTTTTCAAAGCCACCTTGCTTTGATCAGTTTCTTCATTCGCTATTATGTCAAGGTATTTACTGTTAAGTTTGTTATTTTAATCACATTTAATTTTGTCATCTTTTATGCTCGATAGCGACTTGATTTCTAGCCATTATCTTGAACAATTCCGTCTGGAGAGCAGCAAAGCCATGGTGTCACAACTAAACCTATGAGCAGAGTGATGTTAATTGTGCAGGAGAGGAAATAGGCGGAAAAGAATTAATGAGAATGATCGCCCCATTGGTCGATATACAAATTCTTATTTTTTTCATCAATCCCAGTTATCAATTGAAATTTAAATATGTAATAAATAATAGTAATATAAATATTGATCCTTAGTTAACAATGTTCAAGAAACTCGTCCCAGCTAGCAATAGTTAAGATCCCAGTCGTCTTGGTTGCTGAGGGTTTCCAAGGCACTGTCCTCTTATATTGGCCTAACGTCGTCTTGCATACGGACGAACCACCCATGACTGACGAGGGAGTAGGGGGAAGTAACCCTAGAGGCGACCGTAGTAACTGTACACGGCGACCTGTGTAGGTAAAGCTTTTCGTAGGTGGGAACTAAGGAAAAAGCAAAAGAAACACATTACTATAAAGTTAGCAAGCACATATGGAATTAATTTCACCGCACATCACAAAAAAAACTTATATATAAGTTACTACCAAAGGACGAAACGCTGTTCTCCAAGCGCGGCAAGCCGACTAGGGCCCCGTCGACGCTACCTAACGCTAAAGGCACGCTACTGTTGCGACTTTGCTGCTCTCTCTCCTCTCTCCCACTTTTGAAGTGGAGAGGCAGATGGTATTGCCTCCACGGAATTAAGATCTAAAAAGAACTTACAGGTGGCATTATGTTACACCCAACGTAAAAACTTGAAAACACCTCAAACGAGGCAACATGAACTTGGCCCACAGCTTTCGCTGGTCGGAAGCTAACTCCCGACACCTACCCGCTTTGGCCACCTGGGTAGGCACAAATCCACCAGGAAATAAATCCTCTCTCCCACTTTTGAAGTGGAGAGGCAGATGGTATTGCCTCCACGGAATTAAGATCTAAAAAGATCTTACAGGTGGCATTATGCTACACCCAACGTAAAAACCTTAAACACCTCTAACGAGGTAACAAGAACTTGGCCCACAGCTTTCGCTGGTCGGAAGCTAACTCCCGACACCTACCCGCTTTGGCCATCCGGGTAGGTACAAATCCACCAGAAAGTAAATCCTCTCTCTTCCTGTATTGAAGCTAAGGCAGATGGAATTGCCTCAGCGAGCGCCTCAAAAGATTTCACTACAGGCGCCCGGCACACATGGGACAGCATAGTGATCAGGCAGCCTTTACTGGCTGCGCCAGCTGTTTAAACGCCCCTAAGAGTAACCCACTCCAATCCGGCGAGGCCTTCACAAAGACAACGGAAACGTAAAATGAAATGCTTGATTATTTTTGTCGACCGTACAAAGCCGCTTAGATGATGTATAAAGGCGACGAAACTTCTGCCGACCTAGTCTGTTCCATTCCATCAAGCCCCTCCGTGGGCACTACCTTGACGTGGTGGAGGGGCTTGAGTGCCTCAGTGACGCTAAGGGCTATGCTGGATCGGGTCACCCATGCCAGACAGGCCTTAGCAGAGAGGCCAGACTAAAAGTGTCCGGTCGGTTGTGGACCCTCCCAAAGGGACTCGGCGTCAATAAAGTCCGTCGACGGGCTGTGTCGAGCACACGCTTCGTCGCGGCTGTTTTATACCGCGTGCGACGTCCGGCCCGTGCTACAGACAGCCCCGGGGCGCCGCCCAGCCCAGCGGCGCTACCACGCGCACAAGTGTGCCAGG
>JAHWFO010028367.1:0-16319 GCA_023313115.1 Rhysida immarginata | reverse complement strand
TTAATTACTTTGTACATGATTTCCCGAAACCCGACAATTGTAATCTGTATTTTTATGCGGATGACACTGCCATTATGACATGGGCACACCAGCCGGCTCACGTTATCACTCGGCTGCAGTGCGCCTTGAAGCAGTTCGAAGACTGGTTTAACTGCTGGAAGTTGAACCTTAACGTCGGAAAGTGCAAGGCTTTGTACCTCAATAGGAAGCTCAAGCATCCCCCAGATTCCCTTGTTCTGTTCAATAAGAAACTGGACTGGGTGGACAACTACAAGTATCTGGGAGTTATCATTGACTCAAGACTCTCATGGAACCAGCATATGTCCTATGCTCTGAATAAAGCGAAGTGGGCTAAGTACAATATCATAGCTCTCATGGGTCGCAACAGCGCCCTCAGCATTGACAACAAGCTACTTCTGTACAAATCGATTATCCGGACCATACTCCTGTATGGCATGCCTGCGTGGGCGACTATCTGTAAAACCAGATGGAGTGAACTACAGTCATTCCAGAATGTTACCCTGAGGACCATTGCTCAGCTGGACAGAAGGACGGATTTAAAAATGGCCCATATCGGAAAGTTTATACAGGATCTCCTTTTGATTATGATACAGAAGATGAAGACTCACGACAATAAGCTTGTGAAAGGGATACTGAAGAACTCAATGAATATGAACTGGCATACGAAGTATCGTAAACCGAGGCACGTTCTTGACATCAATTTTGAAGATATTAGCAACGTCTCTTTCCCAGACTACTGGAAGATGTGGTAATCTTCTTTCTCCTTGTATTTTGTTTCTGACAATCGTCAATCTTATTTTCTTTTTTGTAGAATATGGAAGACCGGTTGGGTTGGTTAGTCTTCTTGACTACCTCAGTGTATTTCATTTGGAATTTATTCTGGTTGGATGAGCTTTGTGAAAGCGCTGCTTTCGTCCAATCCTAACAAATGTACACTTCACTGTTCGATTGTCGATTGTCGGTGCAGCAGCATCAGTAATCCATCGACAAGCACTACTTCACAAATTTTAGAAGACTTCGCAAATGTAAGTAGACTTTCCCTTGTTTATCTTCTCTTTGTTTTTCATTTCGATAGCTTAAAAGCTAGCACGTAATTATTTTTTATTTAATTTTATAATGTGGATGGAGTGGAATAGAAGTGGTTATTAGTACTAGTGGTTATTTTCCTAATTCAAATATTGTTGGTTGTTCCTACAGTATAATGGGTAAATGGGCGAAATATAAAAAAAATTACCAAAAATCATGGGAAAAAGAAAAGGACTTTATAGGATGGCTAGAAGAATGTTCTGGTAAGTTGCATAAAAGGTTTCTTTTCCTGTTATCTTATGCACTATGCTGAAGACCAAACTTGTTATAAATGATTCAGATGATCCTTCGTATGCGTACTGTAATGTATGCAAAAAACGTCTAAGGGCCCACCATGCCGATCTGAAAAAGCACAAGGATACTCCACTGCATAAAGGGCAATATGCCAGAGCAAATCCATCTGCTCATCGCCAGCCATTACTGGAATCACGTGGTAAGTAAATTTATATTTGTTGATCACTAAAAATATATGTGGTTGGAAGCTTACATCATAGATAGAATATATATTTGTAACAACTTTTAGTTTTATCTGTTCTTACTCTGATCATTTTGTTAATCTATTCTTTAGGAATAACTGTGAAATCCATTTCAAATAAAAAAGCTGAATGTATTGCTGCAGTGCATGTTGCCTGTTACTCAGCAATACAAACAGTAGATCATCTGGGAGAAATAATTAAATCGTCTTTTCCATGTGACCTGACATCCGACTTCAACTTGCATCGAACTAAATGCTCCCGTTTATTGACAAAGGTGATTTCACCATCTATGTTAGAGGGACTAAACAGAGATCTTAAAGATCAATATTATTCTCTCTTACTTGACGAATTTACTGATATTTCGACAACCAAACAGTTATGCATTGTAGCGCGTTATTATAGCCCCTCAAAAAAAAAAGTGATTACGCAGTATTTAGGGATGGTAGAAGTGATTTCCTAGTAATTTTGTGATGTATGAAAAGGTAAAAAATCTTTCTCCTGCACTCATTCTCAGTCAATGCAGAAAACCATTTTGTGAATTGCCACTAAAACTGATCAACATGGAAGGTTTAGAAATTAGCATGATTGAATCTCAGTGGCGATCAATAATTACTAAAGATTGGACCTTATATTTTAGTGAAAATGTGCCAAATGACTGTCAGCAATTTTGGACTGAATTGTACCATTACAAAAATGCTGGAAATGAGTATGCATTTCGAGAAATTGCAACATTCCTATCAGCAATGCATCTGTCGAAAGAGTCTTTTCCATCATGAATAACGTCAAAACTCCTCTCCGAAACAGAATGGAGTTACCTTTGTTAGACGCAATCATTAGAATAAGAACACAACTTCAAAGTGAAAACAAATGTTGCAATTCTTTCATCCCAACTAATGAAATGTTAACAAGATTTAACAATTCAATTTATAGCGATGTCTTTTAATCTTTGATTTTGATTTGTATTTTCTTGAAGAATAAAAGTTTGTAATTTACGATACTTAAGTTTTATTGTATGGTTTATTTGTATTTTCATAATGTTCAGTAATGGTTGGAAGCTTACATCATAGACATAATGTAGATTTGCGGAATTCCCACAATGGTATTCTTTAAGGTCTCTACTAGAGTCATCACCTCCTAGAAAGAAAGCCAAACAACTGAAACGTCATACATTATTACATCATCATATTTCGACCATTGTTAACCGTATTTCTACCAATGATAAGCCTTAAATTTGGTCGACTTATGATGTAACAATATCGGCTTTAGGGTTAACTCTCTCAAGCTGATTAGAAACCAATCTTAAAAGAGGAATCAATTTGCTGATCGTAGAACGTTTTTCACTACATATTTCCTTAGTGATTAAGTAAAACGGCTTTATCAGTTCTGGGACCAGCCTTGTTCAATTTTTTTTATCCAGGACTTTCCAAAACCCGAGAAGTGTAAGCTGTACTTCTACGCTGATGATGCGGCCATCTTAACCTTTGCCCGTGTTCCTGCCCATGTCATCTCTCGCTTGCAGAAAGCGCTGCATCTTTACGAAAAATGGTTCAACAGATGGAGGCTGAAGTTAAATGTACGGAAATAAGCTCGACTGGGTCAAAGAGTATAAATATCTTGGTGTGGTGATTGATTTCAGGTTCACCTGGAATCAACATGTTTCCTACGCGCTGAATAAGGCTAAGAGGGCCAAATTCAGTCTGATCGCATTGCTTGGTCGTAACAGTGCTCTTGACATTGATAACAAACTGCTCATCTACAAAATGATCATCCGCACGATCTTGCTTCATGGTATGCCAGCCTGGGCTTCCGTGTGCAAAACAAGGTGGAAGGAGCTGCAGACATTCCAAAATATTACTCTTAGAGCAATCGTGAAACTTGATCGTAGAGTAGCCAACAATAATGTCGTTCATGAAGATCTAGGGATGACGCATATTGGCAAGTTTGTGCAGGATACGATAACGACCATGCTCCCGAAGATGCTTAATCAGTTGGTGTCTGAAATTCATAACCCTCCAGACTACAGGAAACGCTTAAAACATCGTTTGCCCAGCCATGTCTTACAAGTTAATTCGACGATGTCAGGAATGTTATCTTCCCCGATTTTTGGATAGCCTAGGGGTCTAGGCTGATCTCATCGACAAGCTGTCGATCTCGACAACATCTAACCGTCGATAAGTGGCATATTACACATTTATACACAAATTTACACACGTAAGGCTAGATGATATACACAAGTTTACACATAATTTTAAACATTTATCCATGTATACTCATAAATACATACATAAACACACAACTGTAGACACACTATATTATTATTTTCACAGTTCAAGTTTCGTAGCACAAGAGAGTACTTCATGTATGTAAATATTTTTAAACAAGTTTTTGTTAATATTTTTAGAAAATGTTTATTCTTGAGCTGTGTTTATTTAGCCTGCAGGCCGGAAACGAAGGAAAAAAGGTTTTAATAAGAAATCTGTTGCGAAATTCTGAAATAACGATCGCCAAGTGCATAGTCGACTGCTCTTGAATTGTAGACAAGAATGGCAGAATTGTAGGCAGTTGTCGATGGTCAAAGTCTACACTCGAAAATCGACGGTGTAGAGTCTGTACACTGTAGACAAGTCGTGTTCATGCTAGCTCGAATCGACAAATGCGTCATTAACCACGTGACCATCGACACTTGTCGACAGTCGACTGCTTGTCGATGAGCTCAGCCTAGACCCCCTAGTTCGCCGGGGGCCCCCCCCCCCCCCTTTCTATGACAATCTTCAATCAACCTTTTTATCCCCAGAATGAGGGGAATACTCTTCAATCATCTTGAGGAGAACCTTCGGGGTTTTTTCAGGCTTCTCACCTATCTCAGTGTAATTCCCCTGGTCTATACATGTGACGAGTGAGTTTGGGAGCTCTGCTTCAGTACCACTCGCATTGTTTCTTTCACTCCACTGCTCGATTGTCGAGTAAAACGGCTTTAAAATCAACAATCCATCTTGGATGACAAGCATTTCGTTACCTGTCAGCATATCAGGTGCTTTGTAAAGATAAAGTAACAGCTTTCTTCACCTCTACAAAACGTCGAAGCATTAAAACGATTAATTGGTTCAATCGGCAAAAAAAAATGAAAAAAAAAGTAATTATTAGTAATTTATTAGTAAACTGTGAGCGCCGCCAGCTTTGAATGACCATCGATGGTATACTTGATCTATCGATGGTTGGCAACCATCGAAATTGCGATGGATCGAAAGCTAAAACCATCGATGGTTGTTCGATGCATCGCAGGGCACTGGTATGACGTTTCAGTTGTTTGGCTTTCTTTCTAGGAGGTGATGTTAGAGCCCGTGCAATCGACTTGAAGGGGTCCACGAAAAAGCCTGAAAAGATGATATAGCCGAAATAAGACCTTGATGATAATATTGTCGAAAATAGAATTTGAAAAAGTTAATCCGTTTTTAAGTTAATCATGCAAACGTTGGACGGGTAAACGTACAGCCCAAACATGCATTCTTATAAGTAGCTTTTATCTAAAGCTCCTAATAAGGAAGCATTATTATCCTGTCCATTGTTAGGATTGGCGGTTGCAAACAATTTGAAAACAGTCAATGTTTTGATTGTTACGTACACTGCTTTGCAATGAAATTGCCCCACCCACAAAGAGCCAAAAGTAGGTATACAGCAAGAGATACATCTGAACACACCTTTATTACCTTATGGAGCCAAGAAGTGCACTCGTTTGTACAGGGTGTCCCAACGGAAATCGGCATCAGTAGGTTGTGGCACCATCTCTAGCGGCGATGCATTGTTCCAGCCGCAGGTGTAGGTGATCATACAAGTGGCGAATGTCATCTTGGGGTACGTCTGCCCAGGCCTGGTGAACTTGCTGTGTCAGGTTATGGAGATTGCGGGGTGATCGTAAACGACGTCCCACCATGTCCCGCACGTTCTCTATTGGCGATAGATCTGGGGACCTCGCGGGCCGTGGCAGGCAGTTGACATCATGCAGACATGCCATGCTCATGTTTGCCGTGTGCGGTCTGGCGTTATCCTGCTGAAAGACTGAGCCGGATATGGTGTGCAGAAAGGGCAGTAATACGGGCTGCAGAATCTCTCACTGCGTTTACATGCACGTTTCGATTCGGATCGACTTGAGCTAATCCAAAAAATGCCTCGCGTTTACATGCATCTAACTCGATCCGGATCGAGTCCTATAAGATGCCCTGTGGGTAAAGCTCTAGATTAGGAAAGTACGCCAGACTTTGTCATCTACTACAGAATTCGCCATTGTTGGCTCAGTCGGCCTTATCACTTGAATTACGCTTCCTCTAAAATACGGCAGAAATACAATTTTTAAAAATGTTCTCATTATTATCGTCTGGAATTTAAATTATTGATTTTCCTTTAAATTTTCTATATTTAAGTAATAAGGTTGAGGTTATTTATAACACTGGGGAACAAAAAAAATTTTTTTTCGTGGTGCCTGGAATGTTAGAACTGATTTTGATTATATTTGATGTGTTGATTCAAAATATGAAAACAGTTTCTCTCTATCAGCTATAGTTTTTGAGATACAGCACCACTAACTTAATGCGCTTTTGTTATTTGTTATGGTACAGAGGTGCGACGTTGATATAATAAGTCTGGGAAAAAGTTCGTGGCGTTTTTCCTGATAGATGGCCACGAATTTTACTTAAAAAACGTCATGATTATCTGCGCCATAATTATCAAAAAGAGCGTACCTTGGATTCTTTGGCGTTAAGCTTGGTGACCAAGACAAAACGTGGGCACCACTTGTTGTGTGTAAAATTTTTATGGAACACTTATGGCAATGGACAAAAGAGAAGTCTGAAATTTGGTGTGCCGATGGTTTGGAGGGAACCCAGAAACCACAATGATGACTGCTATTTCTGTATTGTGCAACGTTGCGACGTTAATATCTCGAAAACTAGACCTGATGGAACAAATATAAAGTTATTTTTGAATTCTGCACCCTAAAATTACCTAAGAACACTTGAAAAATCGCCGGCACCAAAATGTGTGTTGACCTGTGTAAGGTTAACTAGATCAAGTTTTTGATTTATTTACACCTCAAAATAATAACTTTTTTATACTTATTTTCATCAAAATATAATTTTATACATTCTTATCAAAACATAATTTTAATAGATTTTTATCAAATTAATTTTTAGATTTATATCAAAAACTTCAATTTAATAGTTTATTTTAATTTTATTAAATTATAAAAATTATCAAATTGCAATTATAATAATTATAAATAATTATCAAATTATAATTTAATAAAATAGAAATTGCTAAATTGGAATTTTTGATATAAATATAAAAGTTAATTTGAAAATGGTCCACGATGGCGATACCGGATACATTGTTCATTGGCACGTTCCAGTGGTCTGCGCCACACACGTCCGCGTCTGTCGTCGGTGTCCAAACAAAAGGGGGATTCGTCGCTGAAGACCACCGGGCACCATTCCATTCGCCAGCCCACTCGTTCACGACATCATTGCAGTCAATCCGCGCGGTGATCAGGTGTCAAAGGAAGACACAACAATGGACGCCTGGCAGACATTGTCGCGGCGTGTAACCGGCGTGCTATTGTCGCTATTGACACTGGAGCAGTACCGGGAATAGTGATGTCGTGCAGTTGCCGCAGGGTAATGGTTCTGTCCGCTAGCGCTGTTCGCAGTATCCGCCTATCGCTACGAGCTGACGTGCTTCTCCGGGCCCCAGAGCCTGGTCTTCTGGCATGTGTGCCTTCCTCTCGCCATTGCCTCCAACATCGGTCTACCGTTTCGTGCGTCCCGCGACACATGGACAGCAATCCGTCTGGTTGACCATCCAGCCACGGAGAAGCCAATAATCCGACCTAGTTCAAATTCAGTAAATTGCCTGAACGATTGTCGTTGTCGTCGTCACGGCATTGAGACCGTTGTGCGGATTACAGTACTGTACGTTCACGAGGCAGTTGCTTCCTGCCTACTGTATGGAACGTCTCGCGCAGGTGTGAACTGTTGAGCCTATACAGGCACCCGGACACCCTGTATCAACCCAAATGGTCATCCATGAGCATGCATCTAATCGTTTACTAGTCGGAGGTAAAAGAACCCCCCCCCCACATACTAAATATGGATAAGGTCGGATAACTCCTTGTTGGTGGGGCAATTTCATTGCAAAGCAGTGTATAATAATTAATATACACATTATTGTGAAACTCAGAATGGTCAGAATTTTTTAATGATATAAAAAGCCACAGATTGCAAAGGCATTTTTTTGTTTTTTTAAAAATATAGCGTCTCTTCATTGATAACATTGTTTTGACATTTGAGAAACCATGTAACAGAACGTAAAATCATACAAGTTTTATCACTATAGTTTAATTAATCAGATGGAACAGAAACTTAATCTACAGGAGGTCCCATACTTTTTCATACATAAGAAACGCTTTTTTATGAAAACCATATTGGTCTATATAATATGCTCTACATGACTACCATTGTTTTGAAAACACATTTTGATGCGTGTCCTCCATGAACTTATTTGACACCCTATATATAAATAAAATCCAATGTGTGTATATTCTCGATAATCTCTACAACCACGAACCGATGAGCGTCAACCTGTGCATGATGCTTTAACATAGTTCGGGAAAGATTTTTAACTAGTTTGCAATGGATTTCATTGCAAAACAATTGGAGAACCATACATCGGTTTTATGGTAGCATGTTCTCGTATATTTACATTTTGCATTTTCAATAATTACATCCTACACAATTAGTCAAATTTGGCAAAAAAAAAATCCTGAATTTGGTTATTCTAAAATTTACCAAACAACCTGGCTTTGCTATGTTCAGCTAAACTGAGTGGAGCCAGGTGCCTATTCTGGTGAAAGGGTAACAGAATTATACCACATCAGTTTCTATCAGAAGTGAATATTTGTGAGAAAATGATGTGCTCTGTACAATGATAATGGACAAAATATGGCTTGATTGTGAAGGATTGTGCCACAGATCTCTGGATACTTGGTCAATTTTGTCTTCATTCATACAGCTCCTGTAAGTCGTTGCGCAAATAGCCATCAAGCCCCGCTTATCTTAGCTGCTATTCTTACAGGTTGGCTTATCTTAAATTTATCTGAAAAACCAAAAGGGGAGAGAAGAGTATGAAGACCAAGTAATGTTTTTATAAGAGCCGTGTCTGGAAAGTAAGTATAATATTTTAGTGCTTAAGTTGGCTATACTGGCTTTAACTGTTAGCCTTCCACTTTCCTCTCGCGGCTGTTACTCACTGCTACGTGGAGTCTCGTTCGAGCAATACGTGTTTACAATGTTCAGAATCCCGACAAATGTGAAGTGCGGCCAGCAATACTTTTTTCCCAAGCACAAGGTAAGCGCCCAGAAGATATTCACAGAGCACTTGTTCTCATTATGATAACATTACAAGTCGACAACAAGTATTGAAGTGGTGTCGTGAATTCTCTGGCGGCAGGAACGATGTTCATGTCAAACACAGGAGCGGTAGGCCGTCCGTGGTCTCTGATGAACTTCTGCATTTGTTTCTTAGCCTGAGAAAAATCTTGCTGGACAACGCTTCCAGGACGATGAACAGATCAAGCACGAGGTTGAAATGTGGTTCTAGCAGCAGGCGCCAGAATTTCATGACTGTGGGATACAAAAACTAGTACTTAGACAAGTGTTTGGATGATGGCAGCAATGTTTTCGAAAAATAACCCCTAAATCACTTAAATAAGTTGCAGTGGACATTTTGTCAAATAAACATTTTTTGAAAGAATGCTAGCTGTTGTAACCTTACATTTCGGACACGCTTCGTATTTAAACGGGTGTTCTTTTTTAATATGCGAATTGTTCAGATTATGGCCAAATAAACCTTGCACTGTAATTAAAAAAAGCGAGATATACGAGCTGTTGACAAAAGAATATACCAATTTTGAATGGCTATATTTACCAAACTATACAACTTATAGATTTAATCAATTCATCTTTCTGAAGGATATACTCTGAAGTTTATTTTGGTTATCCACATGATCACAAATATTCAATGTGACGCCACGAAAAGCTCGAACAATGTACAATACATAGCTTGCACTAATTGTAATCTGTAAGGTTTCATAACCAACTGCTCTCTCAACACTTTCCACGAAATCGTAAGGGGCATTTTGAGTTCCCAGCTGGCTCGGCGAGTCGACTTCCTCGGACTGCGAGTGAACATTTGTGGAATGCGTTGGACATTCTTTTCCGACACTCATGGCCTGACAGGATTTATGCCTTTGCAATGGCACCCTTTCTCAGTGAACTGATGAAACCAATGTAGGATATTATGTCTTTTTGTATGTTTGATTCCATATAAGTCACCGAATTAATTATTATCGATTTCATGCACTTAGCAACATCTCTTGGCAATGAAATAAAACTTCAGAATGTCCCCTTCACGATAAGTACACGTAGAGTAGCGATATAAGTTGTTTCGTTGCCGAGATTATACCCTTTCAAATTTGATATATTCGTCTGTGAATCCCTTGTACTGTGCGACGGTGAAAATTAAAAATGGCAGCGTCTCTTTTCTCCCTGCAGTTTGCTTAATGTTGTTATTTAGCTTGGACGGAAGCATGATAGAGTCCATCCACCCAGCAAGAAAAGTAAGAGTTACAGCATTTCTATCAGTGGCGGCTCGCAGCTAAAATTTCTGGGGGTGCTGCGTCAGGAAATTTTAATTTTTTCACGAACTAGAGAATAGCTAGTGACATTAAACTTAAGGATCATGTAATATACATGTATAAGAATAGTATTAAAGAAAAAAAAGACATTATATTGAATTTTATCGATATCGAAAGTGAAACTGGGGGTGCTGCAGTGCCTATGGACGAGCCGCCACTGATTTCTATTATTCGTGCAAGCTGCTTTGCGTTGTTATTTATCTCGGACGGTAAAAACAACGGCAGAAAATGTTCTGTCAGTTCCTGCTTTTGTCTTGTTGCCCGACAGAAAACTCCTGTTTTTTTTTCGAGTTCGATTGAGTTGTAGCCTACAAATTTGAGAGAACTAGCAGAGGACCCGGCGTTGCCCGGGATAATTACACTTGTAGGTAAACAGAACAATATCAAAATATTAAATCATAACTCAAAATTGGTTAAATAATAACTCAATCAATACAACACAGAGCGAAAGGACTATCCGTTCTAAGAAAAATCCGAAAAACTGGAATTCTGGATGTTATACCGTGACTTGCCTCAGATTAAAATGATATCCATCTTCACCACCGGGGAATATCACTGGATACTTTAGACCCAAGTATTTTTGCCCTTGTTGTAGAAGCTCTTTTACCCTCTTACTCTATTCACTTCTGTTGTGGAGAACAACAATGAGATTTCTAACGATAGCTTCACATGAGGGTCAGAAAGATATCTCATTTTCCTTTTGAAAGGAAAATAATAAAATAAAACAATGTGAAATAATAAAAAAATAATATGAAAGAAAGTGAATTTTTGAAGGTGTGTATTGTGACGTCACACTTTTGTAAAGTCCCACCTACTTCTAATACTATGCACCTACCAACACCTCCTAAAAAGAAAGCGCAGGCTTTCTTTCTAGGTGTTGCCCCTACCCTACGTCACGCTGTGTCACACTTTGCATACCCCCCTCCCCCCTAAGAGCGTGACGTCCCCTTATTGTGTTTCTTCCTTTGTTTTTCTTGTAACAATTCTCCCAAAACCTTCACCAAGACCTTCCTGTGTTTCGTCTGCTTCATCCAGATCTACATAATACGCTCCACAAGACCTTCGATTCATCTGTGCTCCGTCCACTTCATAAATTGTATTTGTCCACATTGGGTGACTTTCATTTATCAATTGTTTTTAATATTTATTTTAGTTTTTCTATTTTCTTTCATTTAAAGGAGTTACTGTTTTTAATTAATTATTCAAGATTACAAATCCTACTCTTATACGTATAATAAGAAAGTAAAGCAAGAGATTTATAAGTGAAACAAAGAAACGAATGAAAAATTTGCATTGTAAAACAAATTTTTACTAAATCATAAATATGGCTAGCATCCTGTAATTTCTAATCATAAATATTGAAATAAAACAAGAAAATACGTATTTTTAAATTTACCTTTTGACAAATATTTCACATAAATATTCAAGTATTTAAAATTTACAGTAGGTTAGAAATTCATTTTTCGAAAATTAAGGCTAGCTATTAATTTTGATTTAAGGGATTAACTACTCGACCTAGAAAAAATATGGACTCTGTGTGTTGATCCTGTAATAGCAAAAGAAATGGATGATCAGCAGTGAAGATTTCGATAGGCTCCTTAAAAATTTTATAAATTTCTTCTTGGGATAAGTGAGTGATAACTACTGCTGCAGCTTCAGTACCTCTTTCATTAACATCGATGAATGTCTGGTGATAAATCTTTGACACATGTAAATTTTTCTCGCCAGATATACCCGACAAATCGGCCTTTGATTCTTCAAACAAAGTAGTCAGACCCATATTAGGAAGTAAATTCTCAAGGGTATATCTCGGTTCCATCCTGAATTTAGGCATTGTCACTTTCACATTGGATAAATGGGCTTTCCTGATGAGTGCGAACAAATTCTGAGCGTTTAGAGTACTTTCCAATTCGGCCAGTCCATCCTTTTCTTTCGGTAAGATAACATACATATACATCTTTTTGTTTCCGTAAGACATTCCCAAAATCTGACATTTCATCTCATCGCTATATCCATAAGTAAATGTACCTAACACATACATCATTTGTATGGTTACTTTTGAGGCTGAATCAAGATAAAAGTCTTTCGATTTCGTCTCCTCCAGCGTAAACCGTTCGTCCCAATCGCCTTTGAAGAGGGCAGCGCTCACTATGACCATTTTGGTAACTTCGCAATCCATTTCTTGACTAGTTTTTAAGCAATCTTTAGAGGTTTTGAACGAATCTTCCGGTATCGCATGTTTGATCGTGTTGTTAGTTTTCTTCGCAACCCAGGCATTGATTCCTTTTCGCGTCTCTTCAGTGAACAAAACCAGCTCAATATCCGATTGATACTTTGTTTGCATAATTTTCTGAAACTCTTTTACGAGCGGCGTTCCCTGTTTCACGAAAATTCGGGTCGCCAAGTGTAATTTCAAGTGTGCTTTCGAGTTACTTTTCAAAAATTCGATTAAAGTATGTATAAGGTCGTGAATCTTAGACTGTTCTCGGATGTCTTCCAAATAGAGAATCTTCTTCAATTCAGCATTAGTGATAGTTTTGGACCCAGCATACAACATAGAAAGGATTATTGTTAGACACACGGGTGATATGAGGATGTTAGAATTTTCTTTTTTTCTAATTTCCTGTGAATTGCATATAATGTAAGATTATTATATAAACAATAAATGGTTTGTAAAATTTGAATACAACTTTAAATTACTTGGTATAAATCTAAAGCAAATTGAAGGCTACTCCTGGAGAGTTTCTTTAGTTCTTCGTCCATGGCTCGTTTCATTTTATAAAGTTTTAAATTTCCACTCTGAAATTGGAGTTTTGGATTTTATTTATTAATTCCTTTATTGTAAAGGATCAAT
Source organism: Rhysida immarginata (assembly GCA_023313115.1). NCBI lineage: Eukaryota > Metazoa > Arthropoda > Chilopoda > Scolopendromorpha > Scolopendridae > Rhysida > Rhysida immarginata. Next base: position 3,139 of record JAHWFO010028367.1, on the reverse strand, counting down.
TAATCATTGTTAATTAAGCTTAAGAGAAAGTGCTAAAAGCAAAACAAGCCTAGTCATACAAGGGGCATTCAAAAAGTTCCCGGAATGAAGGTTTAGCACATAACGGCAACGCTTATCTAACCTTAACTCCTTTAAGTAGCACCCACTCTTGCTCTATCGAATCAGCCATTCTTGAAAACATCGGTGGAAGGCTTCTTGTGGAAACTTCTGGAGCTCTGCTGTCGCTTTCGACTTGATGTTTCCTTAAATTAGGACCGAGATCCGGAGAGTACGGCTGGTGAGGGATGACAGGAATATTTTTGTTAGCGAGGAATTCCAGCACAACAACTGATATGTGGCTAATGCGATAATGTGCAGATACCATTTGTCACGCCGCTTCCTGCCAACCACATGGCGCAACTTTCGCAAAACGTCCACGTAAAGATGGCCCGTAACATTCTGTCCAAGCGCTACAACTCGTGGTGTACCGAACAATCGATGTCAACTCTCAAGACATTGTGACAAACGACCAACTCTCACGTCTACTTCAAAGGGTAACAAAACGGCACACTGAAACCCGTTAAGCCGTACTACGCCTGCGAGCAGAGATACTGTTCTCCCTTCCACAAAAGCGGGTTCGCTACCTTATCACTCGTTCGCCGTCTGTTGAGAATTTCCTCTAACTTTTTGATACCCTTCGTATACTTATATCTATGAGGCGTATCCGGAAAGTAATTACAGTTTTGTAATAAAAACAAAAATATATATATATATATATATATTCAAAATTTTTTCTTTACCAAATTTATGTACCTTTAACTATTTTTCCACATAGTTTCCAAGTTTATTTCAACACTTGTCATAGCGCTCAATGTACTTCCGCATGATCGCTTCATACAAGCTGCCGCCAGTGAAGAAAGCCACGCGGTTTTCACTTGTTCATCGGCAGCCTGCATTTCAGCGACGAAAAACAAGTGAAAACTGCGTGACTTTCTTTACCGGTGGCAGCTTCTATGAAGCGATCATGCGGAAGTAGGAGAAGGTGGCTTAAAATGGAATAGCTAAGGTTTGTAAGTGCCTGGAGCAAAATATATATTATATTTTTATAATTGAAATATTTTGCAATGATAGTTACCCGAGGACAAACGCCCAAAAAATTAACAGGCTGATTAGATCAATGAATCATAAAAACTTTTTTTTTTTTAAATGTTTCAATTTCCCGTTTCACCCTAACTATACGGGTAAAACGGGATTGTCTTTAAGAATACTATTAAATACAAATTTGTGACGTTATCACGTGTTAAGTAATATATTTGTTTTATAGTGAAATTGATCACAGGAATAATAGAAGGTATTATTCAATTTCCTTTTGAGAATATGGTAACATAAGTGTTTTTGACGTAGTGGCATATCAAGTGGAGATAATGTAAGATTATAAATTTGGATAATTATTGGAGGGCACACGATTGTGAAATAACAGGAAGAGACTTTCTTTTCGAGTTTAAATAAGTATTGTTGATACTGGTCATTGGAATCCCCCAATAAATAGATATGTTGTTTTTTTTAATGAATTGTTTGTAACACGAATTTTATGTAGTATTTGGAATCGTTAGTAATTTTGTGGTTTATTCACTTTTGAACTTGTGAGTTGTGGAGAGGGAAGGAGACCGGATGCGGGCGAAGCTATAAATAAGGGAGAAACTGAAGCTTCTTCATGAGTCATGCTTGAGAGTTGGTAGAGGTAAGCTGCGCGCTTTCTCCTCTCGTATGGAATAAAGAAAATTATGGAAATTGATTAGAGATAGCATTTGCGAAAAACGCTGCTGTGCAACTTCCACAGTTAGCCAAGTAGCTAGGCTGATTTCTAAAATTCAATTTATGGTGTGAGCTGGCTCATCAAAATATAAATGGAAAAACCCTTTGTGTGGGTGGTATCTCCTCGAAAATCCCAATTTGACTTTCTGATTCAAACACTTAACCGAAAATTCTAAATTTACAAGTAAAGAGGGATGTCCTTGTCAATCTGGTTAACGTTAACCAGATTCCTTTTGTTTTGTTCTTCGTTCTTCATTCTTTTATTTTATTGAGATGCATATCTTTTATGGATTGCAAGGAGTAAGAAACGTACCCTAAGTAACATTGAAATGGAACAAGTATGCAATTGATATTCTCCAGAGTCGTCAGTTATGATTAGAATCAAAATATGGAAATTGGAACCCCGACATTCTTCAGAGCAATTGTAAATGAGCAACGAGATATTCTTCAGAGCAACGTGATTTTCTTCAAGCGACAGGAATGATTAGAAACCCGACATTGAGAAAGGAAGACAACTGCATATTGTGAGATCTTCTGTTGAACTTAGTGGGGACACTTTGAGACTTCCAGTGGACTCACTCACTAATTGATCCGGATTTTCTTCAGATGTGTTTTTGTGCTTCAGAGTGCTAAGTGATATAATTTATGGCCTGTTAAACACAGAAGTGTTTTTGTGCATTGAAGTGGATTAAAAGTGCTTGACAAGTCTGCAGGTGTTTGAACTACGTAATTGTAAGTAGAACTAAAATTTGATATATTGATCTAGTTGAGTGTCATGACAAAGGTACGATAAGGAAATAATTTTGAGAGAACTTTCTAAAAATGGAATTGAGAGCATGTTATTGACATAAATTGATTTATTGACATTTATTGAATTTTGCATGTTATCTTAGATATAAGTACTTGGGAATTATAATATTAACTTTCTTCTTTCGTGTTAAGATCTATCTACTTTCTTTTCATTTAGATTTAAGACTTTATTTAATTTTGTATCTCATTGGTTTGTTTATCTTTGAATAAAGAGAACATTTATTTAATTCCAAACCTTGCTTTCCTTATTGAAATAAATAAGTCACAACCTGCCAATTTTTCTTAAAGAACCTAACCTATGTCCTTGATTTTGTATATTAAATTTATTTGAGCTAGCTGTCTTGGAATTCATTGCATTGGATTCTGATTTAGAGAAAAAAGGGGGGGGTGGTCCACTCAAGCTGATTGAGGTTGCATTGACACCCATTGTGTAAAACCCTAAAATCAACGACATAAGGTTACAAATTAATTAATTATTTGATTATTAACATTAGTTTATCACATTATGATTAAATTTTCCTTTAAAAAATATATA
>JAHWFO010028357.1:0-12695 GCA_023313115.1 Rhysida immarginata | reverse complement strand
GTAGGGCTCTTCACGCGCGAAGTGTCCTCCAACAGGACGTGCGCCGAAGCCTGGATTCCCCACAAATTCTGCCCGTGCTGGGAAACCCACTTAATGCGTCTAACCAGCCAGCAGGCGCATATTGTCGCCCAGAAGCTGGTGGATGCCATCAACAACTTTACCGTCCAGTACAGCCGATTGTGTCGTCGCTTGCACTTGCACAAAGTGACGTACGCGACGATGCGGAGTGGAGGTGAGGAGCGGCAGTCCCTTTTGTACGAAGTGACCGTGCAGGTGTCTCCGGGATTTGGCATGTTCGAAGGCAAGGTGCTGTATGTGAACGAGGACAAAGCCTTTGTCGTCCACCAGGAGGAAGTGGAGCGCATCGACGCCTACGACTACCAGGGCCACTGCATCGATGATGAAGCCATTAAGCCCTTTTGCTACTGCGTTCTCCCTTTCCGAAAACACCCCTACTAAACGCTAAACACGTTTCAGGGGCCTAACGTTAGTTCTTGGCTGCCTTGAAAACAATGTGGAACAGACCAAGTGATTGAATAGTGGAATGGATCGATCACAATCTGGAAATGTTGTACTTGTTCTGCTGCTGCTGCTGCAACTGTTCATTTTGTTGTTGTTCTAATAAATTGTTTGTTGTTGTTGTTGTTGTTATTGTTGAATTCGTTCAAGGGTTAAGAATTACAAAGAGCTGGTGCTGAGGCAGGTGCACGAGCCTCAAGATGGGTGAACGTCCGGTTTTACCGGACATCCAAAAAGGAATGATAATAGGCTATCGCAGCAAGGGTGGCACCATCTCCGAAACGGCGCGATTTGTGAACTGTTCACGGTCCGCTGTAGTGAAGGTGTACAAAGAGTGGACAGCAGGGACAGATAATGACAGGAGAGCCACAGTCCATCAACTGACCACCAGATTCAACAGTGGTGCCAACAGACGTGTATCCGACATTATCCCATGAACGCACCTTGCTACGGATGGGCCTGAACAGTCGACGCATGGTCTAAGAAGACTTTGCACGTGAGCACAAACGAGTGCGCTAAGGTCGCCTTCTCCGACGAGTCAAGGTTTTTGCTCAATAAGATTGACAGGCGATAGCGAGTGCGTCGTATACGCCATGAAAAGAGACTGCAGGAGGCTATTGTGGGCCAGAACCAGGCTGATGGGGGTAGTGTGCTTGTGTTGGGGGATCTTCTGTTGTGAGCGGTTACGTCCACTGATTCGTCTAGAGGGCAATTTGAATGCCTGTGGCGTGGCTATCTGTCAATCGTAGCATCCGTACATGCTCACGATGTTCCCCCAATGTGATGGTGTGTTCCAGCAGGACAATGCACCCTGCCTCACAAGGTATTGGTTCGAGGAACACTCTACTGACTTTCGATTGCTCCCTTGGCCCGCTAATTCGCCGGACATCAATCCAATCGAACATCTGTGGGAGCACCTTGATCGCCATGTACGGCAGCTGGACCCTCCACCTAGGACTCTCGAAGCTCTGTGGACAGCGCTTCAAGCGGAATGGATTGCCATACCATCTTCCCATAAAAAATTGCTAGGTGGGGTCGTGAAGGTACCATTTGTGCACGTGCTGTTGAACTGATTTAGATAATATTTGCGACTGATTCGTTCCATGAACCATATTCATCGACTGACGAATACAGATTTTGAAAATCTTTCATAGGCTTGAAAGAGTTAGAATTACAGACAGACACGTTTCAGTACTTAATAACTGAGATCAGATACGAACTCAGAGCACATAAGGCATTCGAATCAGTTTTGAACACTTATTTTCTGTTGCCCTGTATGTTTAATTCTTTGCTACAGAGATATTTAGGTCGTTCAATATTGATTGGCACTCTCCCTATAACTCCTGCAAAATAGCAGTTTCAAATGTGTGTGCGCGATGTATGCGTGAAGATAGACTATAGTGCTATCTACTGCCACCAGATGGCATTGCTGCTTCCCATCAGCAGAGAATAGTAGAAGCCATTGTTCCGGCTTGCGAGAACACATGTGCACACTGATAAAGACAACATGGAAGCAGACATGCATGGACAACTGTGGACAGCGTGGTTTCTCTGGAGGGAAAGAGTGACTGCTTCAGACATCCACAAGAGGCTAGGAGCCATATGCATTTACTGCAGCTAACATATCATTGAAAAAACTTAATAATCCTCACGTTGGTGCCTTTTTGGAGAAGTATTGCTGCAATCAGCATGTTCCGGAAGAATCAACCCTGAGGAAAAGTGGTTATCTTAAGCCATGCTATGAGGATACTTTACAAGCTTCAGCGATCATTTCTCTGGGCTACAATAGATGAGACCACAGACTCTCAGGGGAAATACATTGCCAACATACTTGTAGGAAAACTGGACAGAGCAGGTCCATCTCCGCTTCACTTAATAGCTTCCAAGGTGTTGAAAAAAACAAACCATGGCACTGTTGCTCGATTCATAAATGACTTTCGGTGGCTCCCACAATCTCCAGATCTCACTCAATTGAGAATTTGTGGGACGAAGTCGAACGAACCATCAGACGGCTTGATCCACCACCGTCCAATCTAGGACAACTAGACAGTGCTATCCATCAGGCTTTGTGTCAGATTTTTTCCCACGACCTTCCAACACCTCGTGAAATCAATGCCACGAAGAATCACCGCAGTATTAAAGGCAAAAGGTGGCCCAACGAGATACTGACAGGGTGGTCATAATAATATGCTCACTCAGTGTATATGTTCATATTATTTTGTCCAACCTGTATCAATCACTGGTGTCATGAGAAGAATGAATAATTTGTAGCATTTCAAAAGTACTCAGATAGAATTCCTGTTGTTCAGGCTTTTCTTAGAATTGATGGTTTTGAGAACTTATCATTTTCCGGAAAATCTTTAAAAATTGAGCACTAACTGGAGATAATGGAGTGTTTGTGCACTGCTGTGATTGAAGCCTACTGTGAGCTAGTTTATTTTAATAAATAAAGATTTTTTCCAACACTTCCTTCAATATAGTGATGTACATAGTCTATTATCATACACTATATGATCAAAAATATCCGGACACCCCTCACAGATCATCGATTGGCCCAATGTCACATGATATTGACTTGCACATCATTTAAATAGCTTCCCACACCTTCAGACACAACTCTGCTTGGACATTGGCAAGAATGGGTCGTTCGGCAGAGCTCAGTGAGTTCCAACGTGGAACCATCGTTGGATGTCACCTATGCGGCAAGTCCGTGCGTGACATTTCCAGCCTTCTTCAGATACCCAAGTCAACAGTAGGCGATGTCATTATGAAATGGAAGACCCGGGGATCAACAACAGTTCAACAACGAACCGGTAGACCCAAGAAACTAACGGACAGAGACCGTCGAGTGCTTCGTCGTGTCAACCGCAGCAACCGGAAGTCCTCGGCGGAAAAAATTGCCACAGAGTTTCGAAACGCCTCTGCAAACGATGCCAGTACCATGACAATTCGTCGGGAACTGCACACGATGGGATTCCATGGCCGTGCTGCTGCCCACAAGCCCCACATCAGCAGGGTCGACGCCAAGCGACGTCTGGAGTGGTGCAAAGCCCACAGAAACTGGACAATGGACAATGGAAACGTGTAATGTGGACAAACGAATCTCGCTACACACTCTGGCAATCCGATGGACGAGTTTGGGTTTGGCGCATACCTGGAGAACGCTTCTTACCTGAGTGCACAGAGCCCACAGTCAAGTTCGGAGGAGGAGGAGTCATGGTGTGGGGCTCATTTTCATGGTACGGACTGGGCCAGCTCATTCCTGTGCAAGGAATCATGAACTCCGACCGTTATCCGAATGTTTTGGACAACTGTGCACTTCCAACGTTGTGACAATTTTTCGGAAACGGGCCATTTCTCTACCAACACGACAATGCTCCGTGCCACAAAGCGAGGCGTGTACAGCAGTGGTTTGCGGACTCCAGGGGTCGAAGAAATAGATTGGCCGGCACAAAGTCCCGACCTCAATCCTATAGAGAGTCTGTGGGATGAATTGGAAAGACGCTTGCGGGCCAGATCACATCGGCTAACTTCTGTACCTGAACTGATTCTCGCTCTTCGGGAGGAATGGAGGAACATTCCGGAAAGTACCTACCAACATTTGGTGGAAAGTCTTTCCCGAAGGATGGAAGCTGTGATTCGGGCAAAGGGATGTGCAACGCCCTATTGATTTCCATGAAATCGTGGCTAGAGCGCAAACGTGCATGTGTCCGGATATTTGTGATCCTATAGTGTATATGACATTTTACTTCTACCTCATGTCTAACATACCTGATTATAGTGTGCAGCTCGGATCTTGAGCCCTCGCCTATTTCACTGCACTTTCAGGAAACTAAGGGATTCTTGATTAAATTCAACAATCTTACCTGAAACGTTAGGATCTTACAAGGGGAAGGCACGGGCTTCAGGATACTGATTTGAACCATATTGTATGTGTGATTACTACACTGTTTCGGTGTCTTCATCACAAAATACTAACATGCAATATTCAATTATACTCAAAAAAAATGGCTCTAAAAATTTCCTTAGCATTTTACACTGAACGACCAATTTATTAGAGACACCTCTTATGGAAAATGGATCGGCCTCCCAGTGACACCCAAACAATGGAACAGGCCGAAGCGATGTATAAAAGAGATGCATTGGATCACAAGTTGCAGTCAGCAACAGAAGTGGACTGAATATGGGTAAATCCAAAGATATGACCGACTTTTAACAAGGCATGATCTTTGGAGCTTGACAGGCGCAGTCAAGCATTTCGCAAATCGCGAACCTCCTCGGGTTTTCCCGTGCAACTGCGTCAAGGGTATTCCGTGAATGGCAGTTATGCCAGAAAACAACCTCCAACAAACAAAATTCCGGATGATGTAGGGCCGTGGATGAACGAGGCCAACAGCGACTGGCACGAATCATCCACGGCAACAGGATGGGCAACATCCCAACAAATTTCAGCGCAGTTCAACGAGGGAGCATCCCAACGCATTGCGTCGCACCTTGCACAGAGCTGGGTTTAACAACAGGCGGCCAGTACGGGTCACCACAAAATAGGATACAGGATGAGTGGAAGAAGGTCGCCTGATCCGACGAATCGTGGTTCCTACTTAATCGTGCGGACGGCAGACTGCGCAATAATGGACCCATCCTGCCAGCAGACAACCGTACAGGTAGGTGGAGTAAGAGTACTGGTCTGGGGTGTCTTCTCTTGGGAGACACTGGGTCCTCTGATATCCGTAGACACATCCCTGAAGGCGACACACTACTTGAACATTGCAGCCAATCAGGTGCACCCATTATGTTGACTTGTGTTCCCTGGTGGTGACGGACATTTCAGCAGGACAATGCTCCCTGTCACCATGCTCGAATGGTCTTGGACTGGTTCAAGGAATGTGATGTGGACTTCCACCTGCTTCAATGGGAGACCCGATCAAGCATTTATGGGATAAAGTGGAGAGAACCATCCGATGCCTTCCCACACTATTGTCCAACTTGCACCAATTACGGGACGCTGTGATGTCAGCCTGGGCTGCTATTCCTCCGCAACAGTTTCAACACCTTGTTGAATCCATGCCAGCACATATTCAGGCAGTTCTCTCCACTAAAGGTGGCGCAACATGCTATTAGCGGGGCGTTCTCTAATGAGTTGGTCGTTTAGTGTATATTACCCTGTTTACCCAAATACATGCCTACATCGAATTTAAGCCAACCCCTATTTTTTTTTGCCATATTCTTGGGAAAAATATTCTCAAATTTAATCTGACCTAAATTTTTTCAAGGTACTGAAAATTATTTAGATCCCCTTACTATGCCAACAGTTGACCGTACTGGCCCGTTACAATGTTTTTGCCTAATTACTCAATATCTTTTGGTTTTCACCCACCCGAATATTTTTTCCACTGTTCTTTACATATTTTCCTAATTAACTGCTTTATTTCAAGGTGCTCAAATTTTTTTTCTTTTTAAAATTTGAACTAAATACCATAATTTAAAAAAAATTAATAAAATATGGCACCATGAAAAAATTTTTATCTGTCACACGTGAATTTAACCAGAGATCACTTTTTTCCTATCGTTTTCCTGAAGAAAAAAAACTCCGCATGTAGATATGGTAAAATATTAATTTTGTTGCATGTCACTCAAGTAGATATATGGTGTAAGTGAGAACATGTTGGATCCGTAACCATGCACACATCGGTTCGAATCCGACTTCATATATGTTTTTAACTTTTTTTTTAATTTAAATACAGTAGAACCCCGTTAATGCGCGTTTCAAGGGACCGAGCAAAATTACGTATTATCTGAGATCGAAAAATTGTTTGTCCATTCGCTTCAGCATTGTGTTACGAAATAAGCACGGGCCTCAAGATGGGTAAACGTCCGTATTTAACGGACACCCAAAAAGGGATGATAATAGGCTATCGCAGCAAGGGTGGCACCATCTCCGAAACGGCGCGATTTGTAAACTGTTCACGGTCCGCTGTAGTGAAGGTGTACCAAGAGTGGACAGAGGGACAGATATCGCGTCCCAACACCATCACTGCAAAGGGTCATGAGCCGTCGACCGACGGGGTAACGATGCCTAAGACTACTCGTAAAAGGTGACAGGAGAGTCACAGTCCATCAACTGACCACCAGATTCAACAGTAGTGCCAACAGACGTGTATCCGACATTATCATCGAACCCACCCTGCTACGGATGGGCCTGAACAGTCGACGCATGGCTGCTGCACCTATGTTGACCAGCGGTCATCGTCAACGACGCCTAGACTTTGCCTTCTCCAACAAGTCAAGGTTTTTGCTCCATAAGATTGATGGGCGATGGGGAGTGCATCATGAAGGCCATGAAAAGAGACTGCATGAGGCTATTGTGGGCTGGAAACAGGCTGTGGGGGATGTTCTGTTGGGAGCAGTTAGATCCAGTGATTTGTCTAGAGGGCAATTTGATTGCCTGTGGCTATCTGTTAATCGTAGCAGACCAGGTGCACCGGTACATGCTCACAATGTTCCCCTATGTGATGGTATGTTCCAGCAGGACAATGCACCCTGCCAGAAGGCACGTCTTCTTCCGGGCTGGTTCGAGGAACACTCTACTGACTTTCGAGTGCTCCCTTGGCCCGCTAATTCGCCGGACATCAATCCAATCGAACGTCTGTGGGAGCACCTTGATCGCCATGTACGGCAGCTGGACCCTCCACCTATGACTCTCCAAGCTCTGTGGACAGCGCTTCAAGCGGAATGGACTGCCATACCATCGGACACATACCGCGCACTTCTTGCATCCATGCCACTCCCATAACTAAGGGTGTCATTTATACATTTTATTTATATATTTCTGGAAAGAACTCCGTGTGAGCCTGTTTACATAATTGTATATAATTATTAGAAACTACATTCTTTAAAGTATAATGCCAGTATAAAAATTGAACTATTTCCGCCCCAGTGACATCCTCCCGTTTCACGAAAAAGTGCGGCACAGCAAGTAATTGCATCTGCTGCTGCAATCCGATTGGACGGTGGTTGTGACGTCATACAAATCACAACATCATCTCCTTGCTTGTCCGCCATTAATCGCCCACTTGTCGTGTTTATTCCATTCTCGACTGAAATGAAGTCAGCCAATGTGCAGGTTCAAACTGCCAGTAACTCTAATTCTATGTCTGTGCATGGTACGTGCTATTGCCTTCCCAGAATTTACATGTCATTTAGTTTTTCTGAATGGCTGAGCCACTGTTGCCGCTGTCGCCCATTTTCAATACGACCAAAAGGTCTATGTGTATTTATGCATTTAAAAGAGTGAAATTCGGTTTGCAGATTCCCCTAAGCAAGATCAACATTGTCGTAAAGTTTGGACCAAATTGTCCCAATAGGGTCGGAGTTGTGGGGGTTGCAGTCACTTGGTAGAACTATGGCAACATATGGCATGTGATATATCATTCGGTCGGAAATGATAAGAAAGGAAAGAAGATAGAGCTCTTTTTCATTTTCTAAATACAGTTAACTCTCAATATAACGAACGCTAAGGGATCGAAAAATTAGTTCGTTATATCGAGAGTTCGTTACATTGAGAATCAATTTTTTTTTACAAATAGAGATGGAGAATTAACTTAGGGTTTATTAATTAACTTTGATTATGCAACAGAATACTATTGTAGATAGATAGTATATGCAGTACATGTAGCAGAGACTGTTATTGAAAAAAATCAGTACATAAAAAAATATACATAGGAATTTATTTATTTAGAACAAAATATAAAAATACTACCATGAGAAAGAAAACTACAGTACGTACAAAAAAAGTTGTCTGCGCTTGAAGCCTGAATTCCTAATAGAGTCATTCACCCGTAGGCACATCAGATTTTTCTAATGTAACTAAGCAACTGCTCTACTGATATCATAATGGGAACCCATTATGGTATCAGATTGCTAGAGAACAGGTAGTACAGTATGTAACACATTCGACTTACTTTCAAATCGACTGACTTCCGTTTGGCCGGCATTTTTGTCAGTGGTGAGCTTTCGAAAATGAAACTAAAACTTGAAAAACTCAGTGCATCATTGTGCTGCATGCTCAATGACCAATCAAATTGCTGTTCGTTATATCGAGAGTCATTTTCCATTGCATGATAGTGAAAGGACCAGACGAACCGTTCGTTAAAACGAGAAGTTCGTTATATCAGGGTTTTTATACCAAGAAGCTAAATACATAAGATGTATAGGCAATTTGGTTGGGACCAACTACTCTGTTCATTACGACGAGGCGTTCCTTATATCGAAGGTTCGTTATATCGAGAATCGACTGTACTACTTTCGAGAAAATCAATTTTTCCATTAAAAAATTTGGGGGGGGGGGGTTAAAAAGTGCAGATAAAAGGGTAAAAATAGATGACCTCAGTGCTTCCGCTACTTTCCTATAGCTTCCTCAGGAGCATTAATTTCTTGTTGAATTAATCGGGAAAAAAAATAAAAAGTTAAAAACATGTGAATAAAGTCGGATTCGAATCAATGTGCCTTCCCCTTGAAAGATCCAAATATTTCATCAATTAAAATTTAATTTGGCTATAACTCTGGAACCAATGAAAATAAGTACCATATATACTGTATTTAGCGCCGCACCTGAAATACCGGCCCACCTGCATTAAGCACCTGGGGGTCCGCTGAATAGTTGCAAATAGCGGACAACAAAACAACTTTTGACAAATTAAACTTAAACTTTTATTAAGTAAAAAATTAAAAATGATAATACTTGAGTATAAAAAAAAACTCTACAATAATAACACAAATATTTGGAATTCAATTCAGTCAAATTGCATGACCTAGCCCATATAAAAATTCTGGCAACGTCTTCCTCTTCTGCACATAATCTCGGCACAGGGTCTTAGCCATTCCTGTTGGTCCCTCGTGGAATGTTTTATTCTCTGCTCTTAAACTTTGGTCTTTTCGGAGGTTTTTCAATTACCTTCCAAATGGTCGAATGGGCATGCCCCACCAAATGGTTGAAAGAACGATTCCAGCTCTCGCACAAATTATTTGTGCGGTCCCCGCTGTCGAGTGTGGCTTGGTGAACATTTCACAGCCACGGCGAAAACAAAGCTGGAAAAGTTCTGATATGCAGCGGCGTAATAGTGCCGTCGAGGCGAGCTGGAGGCTGGAGTTGGCGATAAGCCTCCACGCAAGTACTGCAGAAATAACCCAGCAGCTCTTGGAGGCCTCCAATGTCGGGCATATTTTGCCGCAGATGACCCATACCATTAGAAATGTCACGCATTGGCAAGAAAGCCAACCCATCTAACATACCGCAAAAGTACCTAACTCTCTCGTCGTCCATATAGATGTGTTGCAAACCCAGACCCTGAAATTTCCGCCATGTGCTCTGCGTCAGGTGGTAAAAGCAGGCACGGCATTCAACCTGAGTGTAAAACAAAAAATAAATAAAGAAAGAAAGAAAAGGAAAGAAAAATAAAGCTAAATACAGGGTGATTACAAAAGAACTTCACACTTTTAAAAATTTATTACATCAAAGCTATTCAGAATATAGACACACCACATACAGGATTCTTAAAGAAAAACTCTTCAACTTTATTGTGACACAGTTAAAAATGTTCAATATACCCCCCTGTAGTCGAATTTGTCCCAAACCCGCATTAACATGTCTCCATCAATCCCACGTATCGCTACCGTAGTGCGTTCTTTCAGCTCGTCTAGGTCACGGTGAAGGGGTAGGGTGAAGACCTTGTCCTTTACACACCCCCATAAAAAGAAATCACAGCGGTGGTTAAGTCGAGCAAACAATAACCTGGAACTTGCAAAGTGACCATCGTGGAGCCCCGACCTCACACCTTATGCTTTCTTTTTTATGGGGGTGTGTTAAGGACTAGGTCTTCACCCTACCCCTTCCCCGTGACCTAGACGAGCTGAAAGAACGCATTACAGTAGCGATACGTGGATTGATGGAGACATGTTAATGCGGGTTTGGGACAAATAAGACTACAGGGGGGTATATTGAACATCTTTAACTGTGTCACAATAAACTTCAAGGGGTTTTCTTTAAGAACCCGTATGTGGTGTGTCTATATTCTGAATAGCTGTGATGTAATAAATTTTTAAAAGTGTGAAGTTCATTTGTAATCACCCTGTATACAAGAAGATAGTAGCAGCCGGGACCAACAGCTTAACGTGCCCTCCGAAGCACGGGAGATTCATGATGGAAGAGCTGCTGGCGGACATCCAGCATTGTCACTCAGCAAATGGGTCAGACTACAGTCCCCCAACAGCTGTGCCCAAATAGCCATCTCACCCAGCAGTGGTCCTCAAGCCAATGGCTGCCACCCAGCCAGCAGCTGGCCACGCCTGAAGTTGAAAATGGCATCGCATTGGGTTAAAAACCCTGCATGTTATAAACCTACTAAAGAAACCTTTATACTGTATCTCCATGAATATATAAGGAGCGTTCAAAAAGAAACGAGCCAGACACCTAAGAACAGAAACCAGTACCTGTATGTCAGAAGTATTGGCCCTGGCTATTGAGGCACTTGACCCACTGCGATACAAGGTAGTGAATGGCTGTCTTGTAAAATTCCCGGGGCTGCGTTGTGAACCAGTTCTGCACGTACTGCTTGACGTCGTCGTCCGAGGTGAATCGTTTTCCCCTCAGAGCCTTTTTTAGGGGGACCAAAAATGGCATAGTCGCAGGGAGAGAGGTCTGGACTGTATGGAGGGTGACCGATAACCTGTAGTTCTGCAAGAGTGCAGTGATTGTGTTGGCCGTATGAGGTCTTGCATTGTCGTGGAGTAGAATGACCTAACAGGTGAGTTTGCCTGGTCGTTTCAATTTGATTGCTTGGCAAAGGGTGGTCAAGGTTTGCGAGTAACGCTGGGCAATCACTGCTGTCCCGTCCTGCAGGAAGCCTATCAAAAGGGGGGCGTCTTGGTCAAAGAAGAACGTCAGCATACTCTTTCCTGCATTTGTGTGGATTGCCTTGGATTTTTTTGGTGGTGGTGACCCTGGATGCTTCTACTGGAGACTTTGTCGTTTCGATTCTGGTTCAAAGTGATGACGCCTATAAAAAAAAACAAAACGCTCCCTCACTCGATGCTGCTATATTTTAAATGAGCGTTTACTAGTGACAAAAGTAGTAAATGCTCATTTAAAAATATAACAGCACAGAGGGAGCGTTTTTTTTTGTCCATGACTGTACTCATTCCCTTCCCTGGAATAGCGCTGCAGATGATCAAGACAATGGGCCATTCGCCATGCTTCCTGTTGTGGTTGAAGACTGTAGGGCAACCATTGGGCATACACTTTGCGCCAGTTCAGTCTTTCCCTTAGGATAGTGTGAACACTTGTGATGCCCAATCCGACCTCGGCAGCCACGGCTTTCACTGTAACTCGGCGGTCCTGGGTAACGAGTCCATCAACTAGCTGGACGATGTCATCGTTAATGCGGTTTGGTATTCTAGACCGTGCATCATTGACTAACGACACCCATCCTTCCCTAAAACGCTTGTGGCACGCCTTGACCCTTGCAAGGGACATGCAGTGTTCACCGTACACTTGTGACATTCTTCGATGAATGTTCGTTCCCCCTACTCCTTCCGCTGTTTGAGAACGAACAACACCTCTTTGCTCTTCTTTTGACACTCCATTTCACTTATTCACTGTTTACACAACGCGAATGACCGTTGGACGATTGATGCTTGTTTCTGCTTCCTTTGTATAGCCATGTGACTTCCACCGTTACCCCTAGCGGCGGCCTGTAAACTTCCACGCTCTTGTCGGAACCACTCTGTTACACACGCAATGATATCACCATTCTGTCACCGGTTCCACATTCTCGACTATGGCTCATTTCTTTTTGAATGCTCCTTATACAGGGTGTAAATTTTAAGTTGACAAAGCAGAATAACTCGAAAAATAAGCTTCACACGAAAAAATGCGTAGAATCCAAAGTTGATTATTTTCGAGGGGGCATCTGCTGGTGCTAAAATTAGCCCACCCCCCCCGGCCCCTGGGGGTGGGGCGGGGGGCAACTTTAAAATTTCAAATGGGAACCCCTATTTTTTATTGCAGATTCAGGTCCTACATAAAAAACTACGTACATTTTGTCTGAAACATTTTTTTTATTTTTGGTAGATGGCGCTGTAATTCAAGAAAATCCATTTTCTCATTTTTGCGTGGAAAT
>JAHWFO010028312.1:0-16388 GCA_023313115.1 Rhysida immarginata | reverse complement strand
AAGTTACAATAAACAAATAAACATTTATGCCTTTATTATTTCCTTTCATTTTTGCGTGCGCACACAGTATGTTTTGCTTTTTTAGCAAAATACAAAAAAAAATGTTTGGCATTTTGGTATACCATAATTAAAATGTTATTAAACGTACATATAGAAACGTTAATAAATGTAAAAAAAAATACATATCATGTAGTAAAAAAACAATGTGGTTACTGCCTTCACGTAAGGTAAGAACAAGCCCAAAAAATATCCTTTTGTGATTTTAAAGCTAAAGTCATTTAACAAAAAATATTGCGTTTAGAACCCCTCTCATCCAGCGAAGTAAATAACTTTGCAATTATGAAGTTTAAAGAAACAAGATAAACTTTGTAAATACCTTCGTGTAGGCCAGCAAACCAACGAGTTAAGTAATTTAATATAAATAATTACTTATCCTGCTCAGATAAGGATAACAAATCCAGGAATCTGCGTAAAGCAGGGGCAGGTAAAGGTTTAGTTAGTGCGTCTGCCGGCATGTCGGGGAAAGAACAGTAGGTAATTATCACATTCTGAAGATTAATTTCTCGCGCGATAAAATTATGCAATCTCAAGATGTGTCTTCTCCTACTCTTCGATTCTAATGCTCCCAGACATGCTATGGCAGACGTTGAGTCAGTATAAATGATTGTGGGGAAAGAAACAAACTCCCCTTATCCTAACTCGGTTATGAGGTCCCAAAGACATTTCAGTGACTTCACGCATTCGTTTATAGCGATTATTTCGGCTTCGCAGCTGCTCAGGGCAACTAAACGTTGCTTCTTAGATGACCAGGTTATGGTATTTCCCCCCATTTTGATCAAAATTACAGAGTATCCTTTACTCTGTGGGGTGACACACAAGCTAGCGTCAGCGAATGCGCACACAGGACCCGTAGATGGGGTAAAAACGAGTGATGTTTCGCATGTGTGTTTAAGATAAGAAGCGACGCCCTTAAGAGCAGTCATATGTAAATGTGTAGGCGATTTAGCATATGTCGACAGCCTAGTAATTGTAAAAGCTATATCCGGCCGCGTGCAAGTCATTACATACATTAAGAAACCGAGAAGAGATTGGTAATTGGTAGAATGAACCGGTTGTGAATCCGCAGTATCATCAAGGTTCACATGAGGGTTTAGTGGCATGGTCTTTGGTTTGATGTCTTGAAGGCCATAATCATGCAGGATTTGCTTAATATAATGTGCCTGTGACAGATGAATTGAACCGTTCACTTGTGACACATTCATACCTAGCAGATGCTTTACCACTCCTAATTCCACGAGGTCGATTTCTTGTTTCACTTTGTCCATGATGGAGGTTAGGATGGAGATATTTGTTATTGTTGCCACGATGTCATCCACGTAGACTGTTAAGAGAATGGTGCACCCAGCAATGGTGTAGTAGAAAAAACAATCGTCTGCTCTGGATGGAGTGAATTTTAATCGGGTAAGAAGCTGACAATTTTACGTACCAGCATCTTCCACTTTGTTTGAGGCCGTAAAGTGATTTACGCAATTTGCAGACGTGATTAACTGGCGTTGATAATCCCTTGGGTGGCGATAGATATATGGTGTGGTCTATAGGTGCGTGAAGATATGCACATTTGACGTCATACTGGCGCAGTGACATCCATGTATTTGCAGCTATGGCAAACAGTAAGCGGAGGGATTCCATTCTGATGACAGGTGAGAAAGTTAACTCATACTGGTTCCCGTAGACTTGTGACGAGCCGATAGCCACCAACCTTGCCTTGAATCTGGATGCCGAACCATCAGGATTATATTTGATGCGGTAGATCCATTTGCTCTTTAAAATTTTGAAATTTGGTGGTGGAAGCTCTAAATCCCAGACATGATGAAGCATGAGTGAATTCAATTCATCTTGCATGGTCTCTTCCCATTCATGATGTTGGGGAGAAGCGAGTGCTTGTTCATAAGACTGGGGTGTGATTGGCGGAGTGATTAGCAAGTCGAAGTCAGTAAAGTCAGGATGACATAAGGCGGCACGTTGTTTTTCTGCCTTCTCTTTTAATCTTTGTGAACGTCGTAATACCGGTTGTGGGACTTCAATGGGTGGTTGGTTCACTGGTGATTTAGACGAACAAACTGGAGCATCTTCCATCGATGTGGTTTCTGATGGAGGTGTGACCACTAGCGTGTCCTCAGTATCAGATAGGACCTGCATTCTTGTCTCGTCTAATGTTAAAGTGGGTGAGATTGGCGTTACGCTCTGAATGATATGTGGTTCATCAGGCTGTAGTGCTTCAAAGAGTGGGGGTTCCATGTGAATTGGAAATAACAGAGGAACAGATGATGGATCTGATTTTCTTGTGAACTCTGGAAATACCTTAGGAAAGAAACGAACGGTACGTGCTCGTAAAAACCTGCTCTCATTGAGCGTATAAATAAGGTACCCAGGAGATGATGTGGAGTATCCCATAAAAACACCACTTTTGGCGCAAGCGTCAAATTTTGATCGGTGCGACTTGGGTATATAATAGTATACCAGGCAACCGAAAGGAGCTCGATATTTGATGGTCGGTTTCTTCTTGGACCATATCTCTTCAGGGGACTTAGTTTGACCTCGTCTAAGCAAAGAATTCAGATTAAATGCTGCTGTAGTCGCAGCATGGTCCCAGAATCGGTGCAGAACTTTTGACGATGCAAGAAGAACTCTAATTCCATCGCAAATGGAGCGTACGGTTCTCTCAGCAACACCATTTGACTGTGGGTTCTCAGAAATGGTGAATTATTGAGATATGCCTTGCTTCGTACAGAACTCACCTAGCTCCGCATTGGTGAATTCTGTTCCATTATCGGAACGTATATACGCCAGATTTTGTCTGTAGAGCGTTGTAGCTTTAGTATTAAGTCTATTAACGCTTTTGGCACTTCACTTTTTGTCGGAGTAGCACAAACGAAAGTTTTTCGTGAGAAATCATAGACGGCTACTAACAGGAATTTGTTTCCATGGATAGAAGTGGTAGGCATTGGTCCCACTGTATCCACGTGAAGTAGCTGTAAAGGACGGGTTGACCATTGACCTTGTACAATGTTGTGAGGGGCGTTGCATAATCGTGCAACACATGGTTGGTCATCAATTAATGGCGGCAAAACTTCAAGACCGCGCATGCTAAGGTGTTTCACGGCTGCAGCGAATTTTTTTGATGACGGATGGCCCAATGCATTGTGAATGTCACTATAAGTAACAGCCATTGAAAGTAATGGGGGGTCCGTTCGGGAAACTGAATGGATATTTGAGACCACGAGAAGGAACAGGAGGTCCTCCACGCCCTCCTGCGCAGCGATGGTCGTGCCCTTGGGTGAAGTAATGGAATAACCAGTTGGGCCGAAGTGAAGACTCTAACCCTGCTTTGATAATTGACTCTTGGGGACAAGATTAAGGCGCGCGTTTGGGGCATAAAGCGCGTCATGGAGTTTTAAAACTGCTCCTGAATCTAATAACACGCTTGCCGCACCAGTACCGATGGCAGCAATCGTTTTCTTAGGGTCTGCAGTATGTACCTGCTTATGACAGCTTTGAAAAGAATCAAAGAACTGGTTTTCTTTAATTACGTGAAATGAGCTGCTCGTGTCAACTAACCAATCCTTGTTTGGAACACCAACACAGTTGGCTGCAGGTTTCTTGCTTTGTCCTTTTGTACCTGATGCACGAGGCATGCGCTTTGTTGATGCAGGATCCTGCGAACGAGAGGGTATCGCGGTGTGTGAAGTAGCTGGACCTGCAGTAGTGGGATAAATTTTGGACGGACAAACCGTTTTTTACGTGTCCTCGGCCACCACAATTATGGCATGTTACGTCATTTGTTCGACGGGCATTTGGATGTGGAAGCGGGGAAGAAACAGAGGTGGCACACGAGGCTACACCTATTGAGGAATTTAGTGTGGTGTGGTCCTTAAAAACCACATTCAGTTGACTCAGGAAGGCTTCAATTGACATTGATGGGTTTGATTGGACCGCGAGTCTCAATGGAGTATAAGTTGAGGGTAGACCTGCGACCATATGGTCAATCAATTTTATCATCCAGAACCAGGGACACGCCTCCAGCCTGAGCACGGATTTGTAGCGCTCTTGCTACATAGGCATTCGGATCATCAGCGTCTAAGAAACGCAAGGCTGAGAGACGCCGCATTATTTCAGCCTGTGTCACTGAATCCGACCTTCCATATCGACGCTTCATTGCTTCCTACAATGTGTAGGGATTGTCATCTTGAAGCATGATGACAATATCATCACTCACCATACTCAGGAGGTAATGCCGTACTCTTGCCCAATCAAGGTGCATGGATGAGCTGGCTGATGCTTCTGTAGGGAGAGAGATCTTTTCTTGGACGTATTTGGCTAGCCGTTTGGTTTCGAGAAAGGTTAAAACTTGATACGTCCATTGAATATAATTGGCACTCGTTGGCCTAGGGAGGGAACGATCCTCTTCAAAATATGATTCCTCCATATTGTATTAAAAATAAAATAAAGAAACCACGAACCTCTGCTACCATATGTTCAGAGGGGGAAGCAAAATAAATAGAATTTAATGGGTGGTACTTTAAAAGAAAGAACCCCAAAACTTAAAGAGTAAACGTGGCTCGTTAAAAGACTTATTTTGGTTTAAAAATTGAGATATTTATTTATAAAATACAAAAATTCTGTACAAAAGAATGTTCTATACAATATGATTTAATTAAGGAATAGGCATTGCGATCTCAATTACAAAAGAAAATATTTCAATAAAATAAAGAAATACTTAAATGTACGTTAAATACAGCAAAACACTGTAACGAGGAATATTAATCGCTACATTGGGCGAATTGAGATTAAATATAAAAAGAATTGAGACAGACCAATTCCTTATAAAGAATAAGGAAAAGAAATTTCAAAATTCCCATTTAATATCTAAAGAAAGACTGCGAAATCGTAATTATTAATGGGAAATAAGAATTGAAATGTGCAGCATGGCGTCCCTTATGCGCGTTATTGTTGAAATAGCATTAAAAGAAATTTCATTATTACCTTATGGGTAAACCCGCAAAACAATGCTGCTCGGTAAAGAATCATGGCTGCCGCGAGAAAGTGAGAAATTTAATAAGAAACTAAACATCGAACGGTAGGGTAGGAGTAATTTGCAGAGCATTGGAATGAAAATGATAAATGGAAGTTGAACGTCATGCTGCAGGCTAGTAAGGACGTGGAGGACCAGAAGGAGGGACAACTGGTCAAGTCAGAAGATGGAAGTGATCTGAAATAAAAAAAACAGTAATCACGGAAAGAACATCAACAATAGTGGGACACACATCCTCGTGATCACGAAAATTATTCGCGAGGGACAACTAGCTGCAGACAGTGATAATCACGTGGAGATTTTTTAATTAACATTTATTAAAACAATATATACTCAACAATCACTGTCTGCGAAACAGTAAAAAAAACTTAAAGAATAGAAGAAATAGAATAATTAATTACAAATAAAATTATATCTATTTTTATATTAAAAATCCGAGTTTTCCATAACAATCTGCAATCCCGTATGTGCTATACTGATGATGTCAAGACCGATCCGCTTGAAATAGCTAACTTATTTTCCCAGTATTTCTCTTCTTTTTATGATGATTCCTGTGCGGCTCCCCCTGTTTGTGATCTGTTATATAATCATGGCATTGACATTTCAAATATTTCAATTTCTGCTTCCGACATAGAACACAAACTTAAAACACTCAAGGTCAACAAAAGTCCTGGCCCGGATAACCTGCATACGCTTTTTGTTTCCACTTGTGCCTCTCCACTGTGTCTTCCTCTTCTAATCATTTTCAACAAATCCCTCAATCTTGGTGTATTTCTTGATTTTTGGAAGAGCAATTTTATTGTTCCGGTTTTTAACTCTGGCGATAGGAGTGATGTGACAAGCTATCGTCCGGTTACTGTTCAGTCAGTTATCCCTAAAGTGTTTGAATCTATCATTTTAGATAAAATACAGTGTCACTTTAAACATATCATTACTCCCCAGCAACATGGTTTTATTCCAGGGAGATCTGTTCTTACGAACTTACTAACATATGAAAATTATATCTTTGACAATCTCGACAGACATAAGCAAGTTGATGTTATTTATACAGATTTTACTAAAGCCTTAGATAAAGTAAACCATAATATTCTATGTAAGAAACTTGAAGCCTGCGGTATCAGAGACCCACTTTTATCTTGGATCCGTAGTTTTATTTATATCTTTTCATCTTTCTTTATTTTTGTTTTATATTTATGATTATATTTAATATTTCTTTTGTAAATGGGTATTCCCGTAAGTAAATAAATAAATAAATAAAATAAATAAATACCCAGTGATACAAATATGCCCTTCCATTAAAAGCGATTGCAGTTTCCCATACGGCTTTCATTCGCTATGAGTATCAACAAGGCCCAGGGGCAATCGCTTTGTGTGGCAGGCATTAACTTGGAAGCGCCATGTTTTTCACACGCCATGTTATATGTAGCTTGCTCAAGAGTCGGCACCCCAGATAATTTGTTTGTTTACGCCCCGGACGGACAAACGAAAAACATGGTGTACCGTCCAGCTTTGGAGTAAAAGCTGGGATATAAATAAAATTGTCGGGAGAGCGCCTTCGAACCTCGGCTGGTGAATCCAGGCACCAAAAACCTTAATAGTCTTTTTTATATACGCGAAACAATTGCAGGTGTTTAACTGAAGCAAATCAACATCCTTCTTGAGGTTGTTCTGCTGACCTATAACTAAAATTATCCCGCTATAATTCTCCCGGGAAACGCCAGTTACCTCTGCTAGTCTTCTATATATATAATGAAGGATGTTTGTGTGTGGGTGGGTGGGTGGGTGGGTCTGTTAGTATGTTTTTTATACAAATCTACAGTTTTATTCCGATCTTGATAAAATTTCGCATACTTGACCTTCGAAGCATGAGGAAGGTCACTGTCTATCTCAGATTTCGGAAAAATAATAAATATCGATAAAAAATCGATATTCATGGTTATGGCAAGGCATATTAATGAGAAATATCTCATGACCAACAATGCAAGGCAAAGTTTGTACAACAATAGGTATCAACAATGGTATCAGCACACAATTCACAAACACACTGCATAAACCAACAATATATATCTCATGGCAAACAATGCAAGGCAAAGTTTGTGCAACAATAGGCCCATTGTGTTCGCATCAACAATGGTATCAACGCGCAATTCACCAATAACAATGAGCACAGAATGATGATATAATGTTAAAGCAATCTTTCCAAGAATTATAACAATGAACATAAAATGATGATGTAATATGGATAAGTTTCAATTTGTAACAATGCATAGAATTCCTGTTATTCAGGCTTTTCTTAGAAAAGAGAGTTCTTAGTACTTAACAATTTCTTGAAAATCTTTAAAAATGATCAGTAACTGGAGATAATGGAGAGTTAGCAGACTATTGAGAAAGAGTGGAAAGACGACAGAGGAAGCACTCCTTTAGCTCCGTGATGTATTGAGCAAATGGGAAGCAAGTAAATAGAAGAATCGGCGACCGCTAGACTGCACTAAGTGATGAATGGCCAAGTTTTGCTTCAACACATCGAGAGAAGAGTGGAAATTGCAACAACATCAAATGTACATCTGAGGTAAGATTACGTGAGTAAGAAATTATTTAGACTAGCAGTGGCATCCTTGGAGAGGTCCAGCCATTGTAAGCCTTTAAAAAAAATTTTTTCGAATTTTCAATAAGAATTTTTACTGTATTAATTCTAAGCATTTTCATGTGTTTATTTTTAAGATATTGCAAAATTTAATTTAATTTTTTGAGATTGTTCTGTTTACCTACAAGTGTAATTATCCCGGGTAACGCTGGGTACCTTTGCTAGTCTATATATATAAAAAAGGATGTTTGTGGGTTTGTGGGTTTGTTTGTGGGTTTGTTTTTTATACAAATCTACAGTTTTATTCCGATCTTGATGAAATTTTGCATACTTGACCTTCAAACCATGAGGAAGGTCACTGTCTACCTCAGATTTCGGAAAAATAAGAATTATCGATAAGAAATCTTATTCATGGTTATGGCAGGGCATATTAATTAGAAATATCTCATGACCAACAATGAAAGGCAAAGCTTGTGCAACAATAGGTATCAACAATGGTATCAACACGCAATTCACAAACACTCTGCGCGGACCAACAATATCTATCTCATGACCAACAATGCAAGGCAAAATTTGTGCAATATAGATAAATTTCAATTTGTAACAATGCATAAAATTCCTGTTATTCAGGCTTTTCTTAGAAAAGTGAGTTCTTAGTACTTAACAATTTCTTGAAAATCTTTAAAAATTATCAGCTACAGGAGATAATGGAGAGTTAGGTGGAGAGTTAGTTCCTCTAAATTGGGAAAGAGTGGAAAGATGACAGAGGAAGCACTCCTTTAGCTCCGTGCTGTATTGAGCAAATGGTAAGCATGTAAATAGAAGAATCGGCGACTGCTAGAATACACAAGGTGATGAATGGCCAAGTTTTGATTCAAGACATCGAGAGAAGAAAGAACTGCAACAACATCAAGTGTACATCTAAAGTAAGATTACGTGAGTAAGAAATTATTTAGACTAGCAGTGGCATCCTTGGAGAAGTCTTTAAAAATTTTTTCATCAAGAATTTTTACTGTATTAATTCTAAGCATTTTCATGTGTTTATTTTTAAGATATTTCAAAATTTATTCAAAAAAAAAATCCGAGCCACGCCGGGGTTATCACCTAGCTTATTTGGTAGCACAGCATATCCAAACATTTCCTAAAAATACATTTTGACTATATTCTGTGGGAAAGTGTATATTTTGGAAACTGAGATGCTGATAATACGATGATTGAACGTTCGTTTCACAATGTGATGAATGGCCATGTTTTGCTTCAAGACATCGAGAGAAAAGTAAGGATTTGCAACAACATCAATTGTACATCTAAAGTAAGATTCCGTGAGTAAGAAATTATTTAGACTAGCAGTGGCATCCTTGGAGAGGTCCATCCATTGTGAGCCTAGCTTATTTGGTCCATCCACGCCAGGGTTTGGTAGCACAGGGGATCCAAACATTTCCTAAAAATACATTTTGACTAAAATCTGTGTGAATATGAATGTTTTGGAAACCCAGATGGTGATGATTGAACGTTCGTTTCCAAGAATTATTGATAATGAGCATAAAGTGATGATGCAGTGACAGAACATTAATAAGGCAGCGTCTATTAATGAGGCAAAGGAGTCACGCGTGTCTCCCTTAAGCTCCCTATCAAAGGTCCAGATAACTGGCAAAAACTTATGTGTCTGGAAAGGAAGGAGAAAGAACGAGTACTGATCAGAGAAATTCTGTAACTAAAACAGAAAATGATATACGGGCATTTGAAACATCTGAACAACTCGCGTTTCGAATAGAGCAAGAGGGTATAAGAGCTTCTACGTCAAGAGCAAGAAACATTTGAGCCTAAAGTATCTGGTGATGCTCCGCAGTGGTTAGGCAAGTCAAGAAGAGTTGAGATGAAGTCCTGGTATGTCACCTAGAATTCCTGTTTTTCGTATTTTTCGCAGAATGTATAGTCCCTTTGCTCTGTGTTGTATTGATTGAGTTATTTAACCAGCGGGACGTTATACTTTAATTTTTTTAATTGGTCTGTTTACCTACAAGTGTAATTATCCCGGGCAACCCCGGGTACCTCTGCTAGTTTTCTATAAGCATGGTCTTTTAATCCTCTGGTCTGTGCACTCGCGCGAATTCCATTGTTGGAGTCAACAATTGGATTGCTGTTTTTACTGAAGAGTTGATTTTTGCCTCCTCTATTGCTTGAATTTGGCCCCCTCTATTTTAACGATCGTACAACCTAACAAAACTGTCAGCTAATGTTAAGTATTTTTTGCTGAACACGTAATGCATCGTTAAGCTTAAAATATATTGTCATGTTTGGGATGTAGCCAAAGTCATGCAATAGAGGGGGCAAAAATCGACTCTTCAGTTCAATTGTTAACCTCCAACAATGGAATTTGGGCCAGTGCACACCAGAGGATTAAAAGACCATGTTATAAGGCTCGGATACACAGCTGCCGGTATTTAGATCCATTCTTGCTGCAAGAAACAAGCCATGTTGTTAGCAGTCGATAATAATGAATGCTGTTCAGTGGAAATACATTTCAGATCACAACGAGTAAATAAAAAATAATCGTAACAATTATGAATAAGGAAACGTGTTAGCAAATAAATTTGAATAAGTTATAATTTACGTTAGAAAAAAGTGTAACTTACTTAGATTCGTGTTTTCGTTCAATTTTCCTTGAACTGGTAAAATTTGAAGGAGCAAAAATTGGCTTATTCAACGTTGGGTTTTTGAGGGAGACTGTTCTCGCACTCCGAGCTGAAGAGACTATCCCTACAGATAGTCTTTAGACAACTTATTCCATCCATAGTCATATTAAAGAGTAGTATTAGCTCTAATAATTTTGTCTTAATCTTCTTACTAACACGAACGGCGAAATCGTCCAGTATCGCTATCCGCCATGTTTTCATAACTTGATTTCGTATCTCTACCGGAAATTATTGCCATTTCCTATGACTTGGCTGGTAAAGCTGTGAATGGCGCTGTTAGATGAGTAGTGAGTTCGTAAACCCTTGAAGATGGATGGTACAACTTACCTACGAAGTACTGTATTCTTATAATCGAGTCAGAGAGCTATAACCTAATAAAATGAGTCCTACGAGCTGGAAATTACTGAGTGTTGTGACGGGGTGCGTTTTGGCACGATCCGTTACGGCGATCGGAAACGAAATGAATCGGGTAATTAAATGAATTCACCGAGACGTATTACTCATAACCAGGGAGAAATGATCTTCGAATTTCATTTAAAGAAATGACACAGAATATCACACGGTCTTGGTTGATCCCTCCTAGGAGTGGTGGAAGGGAAGAAGGAAATTTATTGACTAATCGCTCAAACAAATAAACAAAGGGTTTCCAGATGGAAGCAAACTGTTTTTAACACACACACACACACACACACACACACACACACACACACACACACACACCACTCTGGGCTCAGTTGACTATTCATACAGGGAAAGGGAGGGGATAGGTCAGTAATAGAGTCCCTGTAAAGACTCTAGTTAGTAAAGGGGAACCGCCCACTACCCGCTGCGAACAATAGCTAAACGCCATATTCATCTAGGTAGAAATACTCGCAGATAACGGAGGTGTCATCTCCAGTGCAAGCAGAAATTACAAGTATACACGAATGTTTTAGATTTTCACTTTTAAAAATTTAAAGGGTTCATATTGTTCTCAGGAATATCCCAATTAAATCACTTTAAAATGGGTCTTTATATTCTCCTTTTCCTCCTCTCTCTTATTCTTTTATTGGCGCAAGATAAGTAATAGTCTGTATCTTTTGGGTTAATTATTTAATCGCTTTATTTTTCCGTATATTATTCTACGTTTTTCTTCTAAGTGTTCAGGACTTGATTAAGTAATTTGGAACCTGTGGTAAGTCTTTAAACTAATATATCTTCCTTCACTGTTTTTTCATTATCAACACTGTTTAAAACCACGTCGATAGGGCCAAAAGGAAATAAGAAAGTTCGTCTTACTTTATTTTTTCTCGTTCTTGAAGATCATCCTGACGTTTCTTAGGATTCCAGCAAAGGGGGTCCGGCTTTCGTCTTCCAGCATCACATAATTTAGCTTAGCAATTCAGCATTTGATTAAACATACAGTTCATAAAAATAAACGATAGATCATCAAATGTCTACTTAACTTTGTTCCAATCAAAGAAAAACAGCAGGCCCTTGCTGTTCGAAATCCCTCGGTGGCAGAACTTAGTCGGCTCTGCCCATTCTAATTTAATGGATCACGGATGGTGGGAGGCGGTGAAAATCCGATGCTACTGTTGAAGCGATCATTGAGTGATCTCGTCCATCGGGAGCAAATTAAAAGTTCTCATCATTTCTTTTTTTTTTTTTTTACCGAAAGGCCGACGATTCATCAGTCTTTTATGGCCACCTCGCCATTCCAAAAAAACAAAAATTCCTCCTTTCTTTCAAGTTGTTTGCCTCTCAACCATCTCTCGAATTTCCGGTTTTCTAACAAAGCCCCCACCTGGAAGCATTATTAACTAAGCAGAAAGCTACAACATTAGGAAAAAACACAAATAGACGACGTAATCATGGAAAAGCTAATTGCCGTCGTCGGGAATTAATTTCTTTAACTTTTATTCACGCATATAAAAAAATCTGTTGTGGGCACCACGTGACTTCCTTGTACGCTTATTAAATTACATATACACATTTTTTCTCCACTTCATTTAAACTTAGTTCATTTGAAAATGAGATACGATCCTTCACTTTAATAAAGTTACAGAATTACTAAAATATTAGTTTTTATTAATATCAGATATTTATACACTTGAATTTATAACACTTGTCACTACAGTTTGATCTCACATCTCATCTGTACTTTGGTTTCAAAAGAATGACTTTTAAACATTTAGGTAAAATTGCAGAGAAATGAGCAATGTTTGTTTCACGGGTTTTGAAAAGTGGCTACCATTTCACTCCCGTATAAAATAAAAAGTTCTGGTTTCAAGTTTCGTAAAGAGGGCATCACAAGCTTTCAGAAAATATACAGACATGTTTGAAAATTTTCTAGATACTTGATTTATTCGACTTTTAAATCAGCAATATCTGCGGGCGAAATTCTCATTTTTGACGACATATTAAGATGACTGGGAAATGGAATTACAAGCTGCAAATTTTTTTGTGAATACTATGGGTAGAGTAGTTATTACCTATACAGAAAATATACGAGAGCTGGGGCATAAGTCATGGCAACTATTTTTTTTTCACAGAGCTAAGGGATAGTATCATAAAATTTCGTATGTCTCAAGGAAGCTGTAACTGGTAGTATGTTTCCACAACATTAGATGGCTCCGTGAGTTCCTGATGTTGCGTAGAGAGCAATGTTAAATCAGTTCTCATCAACCGCCGTGCAAGGTGGATGTAACCCGAGTTGAACAACGCTCGTATATCAAAACAGCCGTTCTCTATTTTGATTTGTTACTTATTCTGGAAAATGAAATCTGTAATCATGTTCCAGAATACTCGTAAATTTTCCAGAAGCATGAAACGTATGAAACATTACAGGCTTCATGATTCCAGAAATGAAACCTGTAATGTTCTCAACTACCTTAATAAACATGAGTAGCAAAGTGTTGGCATGTTGTTAAATGTCCGTACATTTCGTCCATTCCTTGTCCTTTCATCTGTATATTTCACATTTTCCACCCATGCTTGAATTCTCATAAAAAAAAAAGTTGCCATGACTTATGCCCCAACCCTCGTATTTGGATTTAGCACCGTTCCTCTTTTATTTGAGCTCAAATTTGTGAAATTTTCCATTTTTGCTGATTTCAAGGTCAAATATCTCAAAAGGGAGACTAGGAAAAACTTTTTTTTTTTTTACCAGGATACCGCTGCTAGTGCTCAACAAAACCTGTAAGTATTATTTTGGGTATCAAAAGGGTTTATCGGCCTCGGTGGCTCAGCAGGTTGCGTGATCGCCTCTGGTGTCCGAGTACGCGGGTTCGATCCCGGCCGAGGACGACGAGGATTTTTCAGGGGTAAATCCTGAGATCACGCACTTCCTTCGGAAGGGAAGTAAAGCCGTTGGTCCCGTGTAGTCGTTTGCCGGCTGCACGTTAAAGAACCCTTGCGAGGCAAAATTTGCGGCCCCTATAACGCCGTCCTGAGATGACCATGGTAGTTGAAAAGGACGTTAATACCAAACAAACCAAACCAAACCAATCAAAAGGGTTTAGAAGTTACAGACCCTCAAATATGTATAAATTAGTTACAAGTAAGTACTCGAAAAACCTGAATAAAATTGAAAACCTTAAATATTGAAATGTTTATTTCTTGTTAAAAAATAATTTTCTTCCTGTTATACAGGGTGTTTCAAAATTATGTACAATAAATTTAGTGACATATTCTTCAGGTCAAAAGAAGACGAAAATGTATTTACGCGATACAGCCAACTAAACCCGTGGCTCCAAATTAACCCCCACAGAAAAAAGTCCAATGGATTAAGGTCGGATGATCTTGCAGGCCAGGCTACCGGTCCACCTCGACCTATCCACCGATTCGTGTATGCAGCATTAAGGTGTGCTCGCACAACATGGCTGAAATGTGCTGGAGCGCCATCATGCATGAACCACATGTTAGATCTTATCAAAAGAGGAACATCTTCCAGTAATTCTGGCAATGCATTCTGCAGAAACAAAAGATACGTTCGCCCAGTCAATCGTGGCGGCAACACATACGGGCCAATTACGTTATTTCCGACAATTCCACACCAAATGTTCACGGAGAAACGCTCTTGATGCGCTCGAGCTCTGGTAACATGCGGGTAATCTGCCCAATGTGGCTGGTTGTGAGAATTTACGATTCCTGTCCGGGTGAAGGTTGCTTCGTCCGTGAAAAGTATCTGGCTGAGACAACTAGGGTCTGCAGCATGACGACGTTGTATCCATTGGCAAAATCGTTGTCTGTGTGGATAGTCCGTTGGGTTCAGTGCCTGAACCAGTTGCAGGTGGTATGGATGCAAAAGCTGACGGGAAGAATGCGCCAAACAGATGAGTGCGGAATGTGTACCATGGAAGAAATACGACGGGTGCTTGTCTGTGGTTCATCATGTATGATGTCAATTATCACATCCTCCTCATCCGGAGAATGTGCTACAGGCCGCCCTTGTCCTGTTTGACGGCGACAGGAACCACGCTCCCTCAAATGTCTGTCGACAGATACAAATGTTCGTTTATTTGGCAAAGTCTATTCGGAAAGCGTTCTTGGTAGAGTCTTCTTGCTTCCACAGCATTTCCGTCCGCAAGACCATACATTAGGTGCATGTCAGTGTATTCTGCACTGGAATGCGTGTACATGACTTTTTTTTTTACGTAAATCGTAATGTAAAAGCACGCAAACGTTCTGAAATTGATATTCCTAGTGGATGTACAGTAGTGACACTACAGTAATGGAAACAACCGTACACAACTAATGGAACAACCCTAAAGTAGGTTTAAATGGAACAAACCACTCAACGTAGTGTTGGGTCGAAACGCTGGAACTGCTAAAATATCGTCCGCTAACTACCGTGCTTCCCTACTGTAGGATATTGGATTACTCGCAAACAAATCGTTTCCAGACAAAGTGCTATAGAACATTTTCGTCTTCTTTTGACCTGAAGAATATGTCACTAAATTTATTGTACATAATTTTGAAACACCCTGTATATAACAGTGATTATTCGTTATTTAAATACAACAGCCTGTATTAAAAAACTGTCATGACCAATCTGTAAAAGGGAGCAGAAAAACAAACGAGAACAAAAGCAGTCATAAAAACAATGCGAAAAGTGAGCCTGGTCGAATGACAAACTCACAAGTACTTGTTTGGCTCTGAAAATTCAAAATTGAAAAATTTTCTGTGTGTATGTGTGTACCAACTCTAGTATGTAAATTGGTATGTAGTTATGTGACCAATTTTGTGCAGCTAACATCTCCTCCGAAACGGCCCATAGCATAACCGAATAAAAATTACACGTACATGGAGGCTACCTTAAATTGTGCCTTGGCGTGTTTTTTTAATGTCAATTGGTTAGGCCTTTTTAGAGATATTAATTTTTTTTTCTAAAAATCAAAAAATTGCTTTAGCGTTCAAACCAGCGAACCAAACTCAATAACTCGACATGTACGGTTTCCTCTCAATTAAGATAATTTTTTTTAAAAGACATGTTTGGTTCTGAGGAGCCGTTTTGGAGTTATTAACGATCCCCCCCCCCTCCTCGACAGATTTTTTTTTTATTTTATTTATTCGTACTTAGAGGGATCCTTAAATTATGCATTGACGTATTTTTCATTGAAATGGGCTAAGTTTTTTTTAGAGAAATTAATTTTTTTTTCTGAAAAAGAAGAAATGGCAGAAGCATTCATCTCATCGACCCAAACACAATAAAAACATGAATGGCTCCTCTTCACTGAGACGTACTAATATGGTGTGCCCAAATGAAAAAAGGTTGATTGGTTGGTTGCTTTATTAGAATTTTTGGTCTCGACTACTAAGGTCATTTTACGCCTTTTACACAAGTTATATCTGTACACAGCCCGGGACAAACACAAACATCCATGCCTACGGCGGGATTCGAACCCACGACCAGGTGGACTCGAGAACTAGAAAGCCTACACCCTAGCCCTCTCGGGCACCAAATGAAAAGGAGAATTTCACTTTAGCGCCGTTGTATCTAATGGAAGTTGGTAAATATTGTTGTCGATAGATG
>JAHWFO010028310.1:0-12595 GCA_023313115.1 Rhysida immarginata | reverse complement strand
CCGGGGACACTTTAGCACTTTGCACTCTCCTGACTTGCGGATATATAAATAAATAAATAAATAACTCAAAATATTGTTTTTCGAAATTTTTGTGCTTTGAAGACATTCAAAAAATCTAATCCTTCTTTTTTATTTTTTCTCCAATATTTGCCTTTTCGGAATACATATGCTAAGAAATTATAAAACCACTGAGCTGACGTTGGGAATTAGTGTGAAATAGAGTTTATATGATCAAAATGTTTTTTACGAATAAACAAAATAATGTTTATTCTATAATATGAAAGATCTCATGTTTGATCTTTAGCTGATTTGTATCGTAGATAGACATCGTAAAATTAATTTTTATGCTTGTGCGCGGCAAATATCATGTAGAAGCGTGCTACTGGGGAGCGATCTTGGTGCCGGTGACGTCATCTGCGCAGTAGCGGTGAATTTTGGCTCAAGAATTGCGGGACCTTTCTTCCACTGACCTTGGGTTAACTGTTAACTCCTTTTACGTTTGTGTTATTTGTTTATGCTACAATTTTGTTTTCTGTAATTCAATTAAAATAATATAAAAAAAGATTTAATGTAAATTTAATAAAACAAGGTTTCAATAAAAATGGTTTATTACTTAGTTTGGTAATGAAATTCCATTTACAATGAATTAAAACACATTATATTTAATTAAAATTGTATTAATTCATTTAAACATGTATTAAATCTATTTGAGAGAGTATTAAATTCATTTGAAAGCGTATTAAATTCATTTAAATCATATTAAATCTATTTAAAAAATGTATGAAATTCTTTTAAAATTGTATGAAACCAATGTGTAAAAACTGTAAAAGAACACTACATCAAGTTTTTCCATCTCATTTTATTATACATGATTAAAAAGCATTAATTTTGTAAATTTTTGGCGGATGTTTGTTCTATTTCCATATGCCTGTGAGGAATATTTTTTCCCATAGGTAAATAATCTTGTTTTAAAAAACAATTTTGCAATAATAGAAACAATTTGAATCTCATGCAAATCTTCAGACAGAAGGTCATTAACAATTGCATACTTTCTTTTAAACAATTCACGAACTTCATCCCTACATAGAACACAGTTCAGTAAAACTTTGTTCATGTTGCTTCTACTCATGAGTGCAACATTTTACTTTTTAAAAATTTAATGATAAAATGGGCAAAAATAACGTGATAACAAGCGCCAGTTTACATCTCCAACGTGCCGGCTGCCCTCTTGACCAGGAAACGTGGTCGATTATTAATGCTTCACTTCAGGGATCCTCGCGCAATAGGAGTGAGGCATCCAGTTAGTATATATGTTACGGTTAAAGTAAAAAATCCGGTCATTATTAATAATAACCGGCTATATTAATACTAACCAGGTCTTTTGGTAAATGTGATAAATAATGCCTATTATTCACATTTACCGGTAAATATTAATAATTACCAATGAAGTTTGGTCAATGTGGTTAATTAAGCATAATTTATTGAAACCCCAACTCTAAGGTAATTTTTATGTCATGCAATAGGAAATACAGTGATGCCATTTATATGGCCATCTCGGGACCATGCTTAAGTGGCCACATTAACCGGTGGCTGTTTTAAGCGAGGTTACCAAAAGTACTAATTTTTTTATCCAACAAGTCAAGCATGTGTTTGTACTTACATATAGACAAGTTTGTTTGCTTAAATACTCATTTATACACATACAGTATCTTGTCAAAATACTTATTTAAAACATTGTCTACTGTTTGTTTGAAAACCTTGGCTGCATTAGTGAAGTTGTGTGGAGTAGAAGCTGTATGATTTCTATGTGGGATAGGTCATCAGTTGTCAATTAGAAGACCAAATTTTTGTCTTCGCTTCTAAGATGCTTGTTCCATTGAGCTAGCCAATTAATCCAGATATCTGATAACATCCATGCATTGGTAAACAATTCGTAAAGATTTGGGAGAGTTTTTACATTTTTGAAGCAGCGTGAAGATTTTGACTTTCCAATGATGAGGAATTTTTCTGTCCCTCCAAGTTGCAACAAACAAGGGCATCAGCAGCCTCTCCATGAAGTTTCTTAAAGATTAGCCCATTGCTTTTATTTCACGATGAAATAATTTTTCAGTTGCCCGTGTGGACTAATAACTTTGCAATTTCATCAGCCTTTTGAGATAAGAGAGGACCATTCACTGGAGAATTTCTGTTTCTAACATATTGAAACCGACTTAAAAGACCTTCTTCAACTTGAGCATCTTTTCAATTTAGCTTACGCTTCCTGTTGTCCCTTCACTTGCAGCTTTCATGTAATTGACCAATCAGTACAATCTGCAATTTTGGGCAGCAGTGCCCATTGGCTTAGAGGGAAATGAAATGTGGATATTATAAGCGGAGTGTTGATTTATCCAGTGTATGATGAGATGAAAAAGTAGAATTCGTGAACTACTTTGGAAAAAAAGTGGCCATATTAAGCGGTTTACTTCTTTTGACAAGGTTCACAAAGATTCAAATATATCATTACCATTTTGATTGTAATGTTCTTATATTTTGCTTTAATCTCTCTTATCATTCTGCTTCACCCTACATGGCGTACACAGCCAACACCTCCTAGAAAGAAAGCCTCACAACTGAAAAGTCATACATTGTTACATCATCATAAGTCGACCAAATTTAAAGCTTATCATTGGTAGAAATGCGGTTAACAATGGTCGAAATATGATGATGTAACAATGTATGACATTTCAGTTGTTTGGCTTTCTTTCTAGGAGGTGTTGACACAGCACGCAGAACAATCGAAACTGCCGAACACGTGATCGTCTCGAAAAATGCGAGCGCCTACATCCAAAATAAACAGTCAACTGATAGTGTCTAGCTGATGCCAACAGATGAAAACAAACTTACGCGCTCGCAATAACGCGGGAAAATATACCCATGCGTGATGGAAATCTGAAGCTCGCAAAAATCATTACATTTACCAAACTTCAGTGGTAATTATTAATAACAACCGGTGAATGTGATAAATTCCCATAAATTATTCACTTTAACCGGTTTAGTTGGTTAGTATTAATAATAGCCGGTTATTATTAATAATAACCGATTAATCGCATTGACCGTAACATACATACATCGATGGCTCTCGACCAGGTCGAAGTCGAGAGGAAGGCAGGATCTGACGTCATGCGAGCGCATCGTGCGCATGAGCAATGGGTGTCAAACGAAGTCGCTAGCGCACAAGTCGACGCGACTTTCTCAATTAGCGGCGGGCCTTACAATTTTAATATCACTGCGTTTATCATTAATTATTTTAGTAAAATTATATAACAAGATTTTGGATACAAGTAATATGATATTTTCCAGTTTTTCTCTTTTGATATGCTGCAAGAACATTCACGATCTAAATCTTCTCTTTTTAACATTGTACAACTTAAGTTTTGTAACACACAAACCTGATTTTTGGTTCCTAAAAATTTTTCATAATAATCCTCAAGAATATTTTTCATTATAAACCCAACGATTGAAATTATTCTAGCAACAGTTTCTGTTGGAAAAAATCAATTTTCCTCTATCTTGTTCCAAGATTAATTGGAATGGACCTTTTATCAAGTTTAATTCTTTATCTAACTGAAACCAGTTTATGCATATATCACATTTTTTTTCTTCACTTTTTTTTTTTACAACAAAACCTCCTATATATTTTAGGCAGTATGTTTTGGGGGACTAAATCAGGATTGAAATCATTGCGTATTAAAATGTTAGAATATTCAGTAAAATCGCCTTTATCAGATGGTAATTCTTCAATAGGAGTAATGTTTTAAGAGGCACATTAATATTTTTGGAAGCAAACAATCATATTTTTGAATCTAATTTTGCGCTCACTTTCTAACACTTGAATTAAACTAATGTAATAGTTCGATCCAGAAAGTTGCCTGTAAGATCCAAATCGGCTTTCTAAATTGTCACTTTGGAATTTTCCAAGTAGAATATAATCAACATATTATATTCAAAGTTTTTAAAGAGATATGGTATCAAAGTATTTTTAGTTGGCTATGCACCCATCCGCCTTGCTTCGTATGTTGTTTATATTATTAAGCCCCGAGTAAATCACAAAATCAAGAGGAAAATTAATTACTGTTTTTTAATTTTTTAATTACCACATTGCACTGTAAGTAATCAAAAACAATCAAAGAAAACTATAGAATTAAATATTAGTAACTTTTTTCATTTTTCTTTATTTTTTCCTATATATTTCAGATAGCTTTCTATTTAATTCCTTAATTCTGATGTAAGTTCTTATCAAAACAAACTTTTTAATAACTTAGAATGAGATTTCAGTTCTATTTAAAGCTGAATAAGCTGAATTTGCAACATTAGTAATAATTTGTGCATTTTTATCAAAAGATTGCCCATGAAAGATTTCAAAAATTTGATTACTTTTCAATTGCCTGGAATAATGTTGGCAGCTTTTATGGGGCTAACTTGTGTCTAAATGAGCAGATTTTGAGATGGAATTGCACGTTTGGTTAACAGCAGTTTCACTTTCATCATGTAGTGCTCCATTAGAATTTTGGTAATCTGCATCCACAAAATGTGCAGAGTAGTGGTGTGCGATCCATCGAAAACCATCGATGGTTTTGTTCGTCGATCAATCGAAATTTCGATGGTTTTCAACCATCGAACGATTTTTATAAAACACCGATTGCCAGCGATGGTGATTTACAAACCATCGATGGAAATTTCGATTGTACTTCGATGGTAAATGGTTGGTTAAGTCAAATCACTAGACGAGACGACCAATGCGGTTTCGAGATTTGCCGCTGGCCTCCCATTGGTGCTTTATACCAGATAAATAAGGTGAGAAATGTCAGAGAGTATCAGATTGTACTACAGATCGCCACTGACTCCTCATAATAGTAATCCACTGCATGCATGGAAGATGATGCACGGAAATATTGCATATAGAATGATGGCCCAGAGATTTTTAACGCCACCAGCAACATCTGTGCCTGCACAAAGACTTTTTTCAAAAGCAGGTTGCACCATTGGAAAAAAAAGGACCATGTTAAGTCCAAAGCATTTGGAGAAATTGTTGGTTTTACAATCGATGCCTTTGAATGTCTTGCATAAATTTTGTTAAACCCAACTTTTACATTTGTCAAATTATCAGTAATAAAATGTCTGTTGTAGTCTAAGCTTTATCCATGTGATTTTATGCTATTTTATTGAGATAAAAAAATTAAAAGAACCATCGATGGTATTTCTGAATCCATCGATGGTAATTCTGAACCCATCGGTTGTGTTTCGATGATGGTTCAAACCATCGATGGTGCCACCGATGGTGGTTTTTAAACCATCGCACACCACTAGTGCAGAGCATATCCTAAACAAATGAAATAATAAAATGCTTTACCTCGTTTTAAGTTCACTTTATCAAAACATCTACATGAATGCAGCCAGCATTTAGCTCTGGTTTTATCATTCGGAAATCTGAAAAAATGTATTTCAGGTGTTTTTTAAATTCCCTGATGATTACTGCATTCGCAAATTGAACAAACAGGCGTTGTTTAAAAAATCAAATGAAAAAACAAAGTGATATTATCCACTTGATTTTGTTATTTTCTTGGGACTTCACAATGTAAAAACATACATAAAATGTAAGGCGGATGGGTGCCTGTGATGTCATGTGCGTTAAAAGTCGACTTTTGAAACCAAAATGAGCAGACCTTACTTTTACTGATCTTGGCAGGACGAATCATTATTGTAGAAAATGTGATAAGTGCTTATTTCAGCGATCCAACTTCTGTCAAATTTATCGTCTCAATTAATGCCGAGAAAATTGAAGAAAAATTTCAAGACATATCGACTAAACCACCTCCTCGAACGAATGGAAGCCACCACCAACAGGCTTAATCAATTAGATCAGCAGCTGTCTTCACGGTTTGACGTCGAATCTACCCTTTTTCAATCAGCTGGTCGACCTGGAACAATACTCCAGGCATTCTAACCTTCGAAATTCACTACATCAAACCGACCTTCATCATGCAACTGGCTTCCCAACGATCAGAGACATAAGCATAAAAAAAAGACGCAAGCTACGCGGGAATTTCCAACTTGACGGCTTCTCATTACCGACTGTTGCGAGAAGCTAAGTCAAGATCCGGAGTTCGCAATTCATGGACGACTGTATGAAGCTCCTCTCTTTGGATGTGGTGAATTTATACACAAATATTCCATTCCGGGAAACAGTCGAATTAACAGAGAAACGATTTATTGAAAACGGGATCGATGTTGTATGTTCGCTTAAAACTGTATGCAACCAGAATTACTTCATGTTCCAGAATGACGTTTACTCTAAGCCAAGTGGCGTACTAATGGGTTTCCCCATTAGTGCAACCATATCAGAGGCATTCTTGTAGTCATTGGAGGAGGAATATGTTACGCCCTTACTAGTTTCTAAATCTGTAATATTTATACAGGGTGATTCAAATCATGTGTAAAACAATTTAAGAGGATATTACTGAGGTCAAGGTAAACACAAAAAGTCCTATTAACATAGGTCCAATTTTTATTTTTTTTCAAATTACAAGAAATATTCAAAGTGGCCTCCTTGAGCCTAAATGCAAGTAGTGAAGTCAGCATACTCTGCGGACGTCGATTCATGATGTTATGATAGTTTGCTACAATTGTCTACGAATGTACATAAACTACTTCCACATTACTTCCCTTCAGTAAGTGGAGTTCACCTTGGGTTGATACAGCTCTTGCAATCCATCAACAGATGTGGTTCCAACACGATGGAGCCCCTCCTCAATTTGGTAGAGTTGCTACTGAATGGCTTAACATGCACTTCCCTAACAAATGGATTGGGCGCAATAGGCCCATAGCATGGCCACCTCGCTCACCGGACCTTAATCCACTGGATTACTATCTATGGGGACATTTGAAACAAATGGTGTACAGTGTCCAGATAGACACACGGGCACAATTAGTGGCCAGAATAATAGCATCGGCTGACGAAATTAGACGTGATCATGAGGTAAAGACAAACGTACACGAGTCACTTATTCGACGATGCAGTGTCTGCATTCAGGCTCAAGGAGGCCACTTTGAACATTTCTTGTAACTTGATAAGAAATAAAAATTGGACCCATGTTAATAGGACTTTTTGTGTTTACCTTGACCTCTATAATACCCCCCCTTAAATTATTTTACACACGATTTGAATCACCCTGTATACGATAAGTTGACGACACAATCATATTCGACCAAAGTAAGACGAATGCTGACGGCTTGTTGAGTCTCTTTAATAGCTTCCACCCAAACATCTCATACACAATGGAAGAAGAGAAGAACGGAATATGAATTTCGTCGACATTTCAATTCATAAAAAAGAAGTAACTAAGAAATTAGACTTTACTATATATCGTAAACCCACCACCACTAGCAACATCATCAGTTTTGGTTTGAATCACCCGCCACAACACAATTCGGCAGCTATGTGATACTATTTTGACAGAGCTTTGTCATGCCCGGTACCAAAGAAGACAAGAAAGAGAAGAATGGCAGCACCTATGATATAGCCCGAAAGAACACCCACAATACTCAATAGGACAAAACAGTCAAGAACCAACCAAGGAATCAACCGATGCTGTCATCAACCAGGAATTCGTCACGTTCACGTGCAGCGGCCCGGAAATATCAAGGAACTCAAACATTTTCCGTGACAAGAGCGTAGAAATAGCGTTTATGACAAGGAACAAATGTAAGTACGCACTCAACCCAGGAAGACCCAGGAAACCGGCCTCGAATACACGTCATGTGGGGTCTACAAACTCACGTGTCCAGGTGTGGTAGCTTCTACAATATATTGGCTCGACGAAGAGGACCTTCAAGGA
The DNA here is from genome assembly GCA_023313115.1 of Rhysida immarginata. Lineage (NCBI taxonomy): Eukaryota > Metazoa > Arthropoda > Chilopoda > Scolopendromorpha > Scolopendridae > Rhysida > Rhysida immarginata. The sequence continues at coordinate 4,721 of JAHWFO010028310.1, read as the reverse complement.
GCACTTCGGTGAGCAGCTAGGCCTGGATAAGCGGAGATGTCATGTCTGGCTTCGCGGACCACCTCATAAAAATGGGACACCCGTTTGTACCGATGCAGGATATCATGACCATACTAAAATTTGAGAAAGACCATAGAAGAATCTTGACTTTCGAGGCCCTAGAAATCAGAAAGCACGTTAAAACGGACAAAACAAGTTATTAAATAACCAGACAAATTTCGAGAAGAACCCTATCATCGATGCAGTGAACAAGATTGTAAACCACCCAAGTTGGTGGTGACTCAACCAGAACAAGGCACACCACAACGAACTCTTACCTACGATTATAATTATCTATGTATTACTTTCCTTATAAGAGCCTTGTTGTTTTTATGTTTAATTTGTAGGTCCAGCAATCAGCATCAATAGGGTTCCCCTCATTGGTGGAGGAATGCCGTAATGTTGTTTTTGTTACATCTTTTTACAATATCTTCACGATTGATGACCTTTCTTCTGACCACAAACCTGTGGCGTTGAAATTTGACAATATTGACATAAATTTCCGAGAGGAACTGATACATCATCAAGACTGAAAGCTCTACAAAGATATTCTTAAGGACTATGGCTGCCATCCCGACGTTGCATATTGTACGGAGGACATCGATCAACGTGTTGAAGACATCACCAGATGTATTAACAATGCCATAGAAGCTACGGAATATCCATCAGAGAATAAACCTTCTCATCGAATCCAACTCACTCCTGGAATTCAGCGCCTAATTGCTGAAAGAAACAGGACACGTAGACTATGGCAAGGCTATCGTGAACCTTGGCTCAAAACCAAGTACAACAGGCTAGTGCGAAGAGTTTAAGAGGAGATAAAGAGCTTCGCGACGCTAGATGGAACCATAAACTCAAGAGCTTGTCGGCTCGCGACAATTCCATTTGGAGTATGGTCAGAGCATTACATAAGAAGAAGAATGATACGCTTCCTCCACTCCGTACACCACAAGGTGACTTTAGTGCAAACTGATCAGGACAAGGCCCAAGTCATTGCAGATTCACTTGAAATTCAATTTGTTACTCATATCAACAACAATCCCGAGAGTCAAATCATGTCTCAGCGTGTGGAAGATGGTCTTGTCAACTTTGATGAAGTCCCGCAGCATTCAACGAAGAACAACATCGAGGCCGGAGAGATCGCCACCATCATAAGTAAACTGAAAAAGAAGGCTCCAGGAAGAGACAAGGTGAGTAATAACGCCCTTATGAATCTCCCAAAGAACTTTATTGACTTTCTCACCAATATCATTAGCGACTGCTGAAAATTTTCCTACTTCCGCTGCATCTTGGAAACAATCTATTGTTTTGAGTATCCCCAAGCAGGGACAACATTCAGCAATTCGTCGAGCTACCGACGTATTAGTCTGCTCCCCTCAATGTCTAAAGTTTTGGAGAAAACGATCCTCGTCAGATTCCAAGACCACTGTCTCGCCAATGATCTTCGGAAAGATCAGTTTGGCTTTCGTGCCGCCCACTCTTGTCAGATGCAGATATGGAGGCTCGTAGAAGACCTGAATATCCCCTTAAACCCTTCCAGGTGCTGCGGAGTGGTATTCCTCGATGTCAGTAAAGCTTTTGACCAAGTGTGGCATGGGGGCCTTGTCTACAAGATGATTAGAGACGGATTTTTCCTGATTTGATTTTGATGGTGAAATCCTTTCTCACTGACAGGTCATACCAAGCTAAAGTTGGTGAAAACCTATCCACGCCCCGTGTCCCTCAAGGTTCTGTCCTCGGGCCCGTGGTATTTAATTATTTTGTGCATGATTTCCCCAACCCTATAAAATGTATTTCTATGCTGACGATACTGCCATTATGACATGGGGACACAAGCCGGTTCACGTTATCACTCGTCTGCAGCACGCCTTGAAGATGTTCGAAGACTGGTTTAACTGCTGGAAGCTGAACCTTAATGTCGGAAAGTGCAAGCCTATATACTTCAACAGAAAGCTCAAGCGTCCCCCAGATTCTCTTGTTCTTTTCAATAAGAAACTGGACTGGGTAGACAACTACAAATACCTTGGCGTTATCATTGGCTCAGGACTATCTTGGAATCGTCACGTGACCTACGCTCTGAACAAAGCGAAGAGGGCTGAGTACAGTCTCATAGCTCTCCTGGGCCACAACAGCACCCTCAGCATCGACAATAAGCTATTTCTGTACAAGTCGATTATTCGGACCATACTCCTCTATGGCATGCCTGCGTGGGCGACTATCTGTAGAAGCAAATGGAGTGAGCTACCATGAGGACCATTGCCCAGCTTGACAGAACGACTGTGAAAAACCAATTCATCTACTTGGATTTAGACATGGCCCACATCGGAAAGTTTATACGGGATCTCCTTTTGATTATGGTGCAGAAGATGAAGATTCACGACAATCACCTAGTGACTGTAATACTGAAGAACTCAATGGATATGAAGTATCGAAAACTAAGGCACATTCTTGACATCAACTTTGAAGACATCAGCAACGTCTCTTTCCCGGACTACTGGAAGATGTGATAATCTACTTTCTCCTTGTTTTTTATTTCGTTTGTATTTTGTTTCTGACCATCGTCAATCTTATTTTCTTTTTTGTATAATATGGAAGACCGCTTCGGTTGGTTAGGCTTCTTGACTACCTCAGTGTATTTCGTTTGGAATTTATTCTGGTTCGATGAGCTTTGTGAAAGCGCTCCTTTCGTCTAATCCTAACCAATGTACACTTCACTGTTCGACTGTCGATTGTAACATTCCAGGGTTAGTCAGGCTTCTTGCCTATTTCAGTGTATTTCATGTGGAATTTATTCCGGAAGGGGAGAATCGTGTAAGCACTGCTTACGTCCCACGTGAATAAATGTACATTTCACTGTTCGATTGTCGTTTGTCGCACAATTGTAGTCATCACCTGCCCTGATGAAGAATTGAATTCGGAACCCGTAGGCTTACAATAAACACTACCATTTTTTCTATTCCAAGACCTGTTTCTTATTTCTCGTTCAAATTTAAATAGGTCGGTTATTTTAAGGAATATTGTTTGGTTTACGATTTCTAGTTTGCTTACGAAGAGGTTGATGATGAATTTTTTTCATTATTGCTAGGCAGTTTTCTGATGTTATTGCTGAGATATTCCAGTTGCATTGGCTCTGGTGTGTAGGCGAGCTGGTGTCCTCTGATTCATTGTTTTGTTGGTTATTATTGCATGAGGAAAAGAGAAGTCGGGAAATAGTCGACTCCAAACTGTCGGGGAAGCAGTGTGGTTTCCGACCTGGCCGAAGCACGACGGATCACATCTTTGCTCTCAGGCAAATCTTCGAGAAATCCTGGGAGTATGCAAAAGAGGTCTACGCTTGCTTTGTGGACCTCGAAAAAGCATATGACAGGGTTCCTCGGGAGAAGCTCTGGCAAGTGTTGCAAGAGTATGGAGTGGATGGGCAATTACTGGTTGCTATCATGTCTCTGTACGAAAGCTCTGAGATGTGTGTCCGGATAAATGGCATTAAGTCAAGACCGTTCACCGTGGGTGTTGGACTCCGCCAAGGGTGCGTACTGTCGCCCATCTTGTTCATTATCTTTATGGACTGGATAGACAGGGGCAGCCGAGGCGATGAGCGTGTTTGTGTGGGCGACTGCCTGGTGGAGAGGTTGCTCTTTGCGGACGACCTTGTCCTGCTTGGGTCTTCTCGCACGAACCTTCAGCATGCACTAGACCGGTTTGCAGCCAAATGTGAAGAAGCTGGGATGAAGATCAGTGTGGCTAAAACCGAAGCTCTGGTTCTTTCAAGACAGCCTGCTCAGTGCGCTCTCCATGTTAGGGGAGCCTCATTGAGACAGGTGGAGAAGTTCAAGTATCTCGGGATTGCATTCACGAGTGATGGACGGCAGGAGAAAGAATTGGATGCTCGGATCGGTGCAGCAAGCTGTGTCAGACGTGAACTGTGGCGATCCGTGGTAACGAAACGAGAGCTGGGTAACAAAGCCAAGCTCTCCGTCTTCAAATCTATCTTTGTCCCCATTCTCACCTATGGTCATGAGGCTTGGGTAATGACCGAAAGAGTGCGATCGCGGGTACAAGCGGCCGAAATGAGATTCCTGAGAGGTGTGGCAGGTGTTACCCTACTAGATAGAGTGTACAGCAGCACAATAAGGGAATCTTTAGGTGTTGAGCCGCTACTTCTCCGCATTGAGAGATCTCAGTTGCGCTGGTATGGCCACGTGATACGGATGCCGCAAACTAGTCTTCCTAGGCAGTTGTTATTTTCCAAGCCGGTGGGTAAGAGACCAAGGGGTCGGCCTAGAACCAGGTGGCTAGACTACATGGAGAATCTGGGTTCGAGTCGCTTGGATATTACCAGGGTTGACATGCGCCTGATGGCGGAAGATCGCGATCGCTGGAGATCCTCCATAGGGCTGCTGCCCCCGCGACCCTAACGGATAAGCGGGTTTGAAAAGTAAGTAAGTAAGTATTATTGCATGAGGTGTAGTTTTCGAATAAGGTAAGTTTGTTGTACTGAGAATAGGGATGTGAGTAGGTATCGTAATGTTGGTTGTTAATCTTTTCGGACTTCAGCCTTACGTATGGAGCCCTGTTGTCCTGGGGGAAGTTGATCCTTCCCTGGAGGGATTGGGCGAAAGTTTTCTGTAGGAGGGTGGGATGGTTGTTGTGAATATCGTTGGTTACCATATTCTTTGCTTCCG
>JAHWFO010028309.1:20403-48010 GCA_023313115.1 Rhysida immarginata | reverse complement strand
TGTTTAGGTAAGTTTAGGTTTAAATTATGTTTAGGTAAGTTTAGGTTAGATTGGGTTGTGTTGGTTTAAAGTTGTGTTAGGTTTAGGTTATGGTAAGTTTGGATTAAGTTAGGTTATGTTTGATTAGGTGTGTGAGGTAAGGTTTTATGTTCGGTTTGTTAAGTTAGACTGGTTAGGTTTTATTTAGGTTAGGTTTATGTCAGATTAGGTTTGGATCAGGCTAGGTTAGGTTAGGATTGGTTAGGTTAGGATTGGTTAGGTTAGGTTAGGATTCGTATTCAGACACCTGTTGTAGCGATGCTTATGATAAAAGTTCGGTTAAGTTTAGGTAAGATCAGGTTTTAGTTATGGTAATTTTTTTATGTTTGTATTAAGTTAGGTTTGGATAAGATTTGGTTAATGATTTTAAATACATGATGATATTCTTAATAAGATGATGGTTACTGCGAGTGATTTCTAAAAAAAACGAAACATTAGTTATGAATTGTAATAGGTCCATTCAAATATTGCAATTTTTCTATTGTCTAATTTAAGTCTCTTTTGATCTGTAATGAAATAAAATAGTTAGTCATTCTTTTTGTATTTGAGGTCATGTTCAATTTCCAGCCTTCTCTTTGAGTTTGTTTTCAACGGCGGATGTGTTGCAATCTCTTCACCTGTGATGGACGAGTTTTGTATGGGTCTATTACTCACAGGATATACATTCGCGGTGAATTTTGCAATAAGCGGATTCAGATATTAATTTTTTGTAGACTGCGAGTTTTCATTCGTTCTGTCCAATGCGTTCAAGAATCTTTGGTTGTTTGGAGTTATGTTAGCAAGTGAAGTGATACCAGTCGATTTGTGAAGCGTTAGCTATTTATTCTGCTTGCTGTTGTCATCTAATTTGACTTAATATAAGAAAAAAGTGTATTTTTAATTCTTTTTATTAATAAGGAATTACGCGTGGAATGTGTAATTTTGTTTTTCCTATCACGACAATTTTTTATGGATGGTCTTATTTTTATAATGCAGTTTTACTTTGCATTGTGTGTAGATAGTAAAGATTAACTTGCTATGTTCTTCTTTTGGGCTAGAGAAAATGTAAGAGTGATAATTGGATATGTTCAGCAACAATTGAGCTTGAATTTGTTCACGGCCTCCTAGAAACTGCCAGGCCTGAACATGACGTCAATAATGTATTGTTGAAGCACTAAGATTGTGACGTTGAAATAACTTCTATAATAGCACTACCAGTTTGACGTAACAATGTTTTATCTTTTCCATGTTCAGGCCTGGTAGTTTCTAGAAGGCCGTGATTTGTTCCGCGTTTGTAGTATAAATTAAAAATAGGTCAAAGATATTGCTGATAACAATGTTAATATGCTACTGTTAAAAAATGTGCGCGTGCCAATCTCTCAGACAACAAATTTGTGTGTTTTTCCGCGTGTGGACAGTTGAGTCTTATAAATTTGTTTTTCCAGTAACTATGGATGCCGTAAACAGGGAACTGATGATGGAACGTTTCAAGTGCAAACTTTCTGATATTATGCAGAATAAAAAAGGAAATAGTGGTATTCTAACTAAAGAAAAATACAGTGAGTTTGTTGATAAGGTGAAGGTAAGTAAATCCAAATCAAGTGGTAAAACTCCAGGTGACTATCAAAGGCTAAAGCGTTATGATGTCGTAAGTGTGGGTGAATGTGAAAAACTTATTTATCCGGTGAATGCAGAAGGCTCTGTAGCTAGATATTACGTTCATACAGACGAACGTTTTTGTGTGATTCATGAGACCCATTTGTCAATTGGTCATGGGGGAAGAAATCGAATGCTGAAAGAATTGCAGAGGAAGTATAAAAATGTGACGTGTGAAGAAGTTATGATTTATTTAAATCTTTGTGAGAGTTGTCAGAAAAAAGGCAAAGCTCCTAAAAAAGGAGTGGTAGTACGACCATTGATTTTCCAAGAAAGGAACTCTAGATGTCAAGTAGACTTAATAGATATGCAGTCTCAGGCAGATGGTGATTATAAATTTATTCTTGTTTACCAAGATCATGCCACTAAATTTGTTCAGCTGCGCTCATTAAAAACTAAACGCGCAGAGGAAGTTGCAAGCGTACTCTTGGACATTTTCACAATTTTTGGAGCACCGAGTGTGTTGCAGAGCGATAATGGTCGTGAGTTCTGTAACAGAATTATTGAAGAAGCATGTTCAATGTGGACAGAGCTGAAGATTGTCCACGGGAAACCAAGGCACAGCCAGTCGCAAGGCTCTGTGGAACGTGCCAACCAAGATGTGGAAAACATGCTAAGCACGTGGTTAGAAAGCAACCAAACTCGACACAGGACTCAGGGCTTACGGTTTGTGCAGCTCATGAAAAACAGAGTGTTTCATCAAGGCATTAAATGTAGTCCTTACGAGGCCATGTTTGGCCTTGCAACATCTCTTCCTAATGATGCCCTAAAAAATCTGAACAGCGAGGAAGACCTTGAGGCACTAATTGACTTGAGGCAAGATGACGATGATGGTACTGATGAAGAAGCGAAAGTCATCGTTTCAAATAAAAATGAGACAAATGCTGAGACTTCCAACATCCTTCCAGCTGTGAAGTTGTCCGTGCCGTCCTGTGATGTGGATAATAATGTAGAAGCCATCAGTCTATCTGAAATCAAAAAGAGAAAGGAGATGATCGAGAAGAAACGAACAGCCGCCAAGGCAGGTTTAGAGGAACAAGCGAAGAAAATGAAGAAAATGTCAAACCGTAAGTTTCCAGCATGTAAAGTGGGAGATACAGTGAAGGTACCAGTGCCAGACGTGGACAGAGCGAGAAGTGACTCGCGGAATATCCTTGCAATATGCTGGCTATTGAAAATGATGAATTTTATCAGCTTGGAACAAAGCTGGGGAAACTTGCCCAGTTGTACACTAAAAACCAGTTTGTTGTTTGTAAGGAACAATTTCTTTCTTTAGAAGATGTGCCAAATGAAACTGTTTCTCTTAGGGAGTGCGCAAAAAAAATGTCAATTTCTGGTGGTCAGGGGTACCAAAGATGTTCATGTAAAGGTAAATGTAATACCACGAGATGCAAATGTAAGAAAAATGAGAAAATGTGTAATTCCAAATGTCATGATAGCTTACCATGTTTAAATAAAGCGTAATATTTTTACACATTATCAGTTTTTTTCCTGTTTCTTGTTAATTAGGATGATATAGTTTACAGACAATTTTGTTATGTATTCAATTTGAATATTAATATTCGATTTGAAAAATTAAATGTAGTCATGATTTCAAATAGAAAAGGGAAAGGAATAGTCTACGACCTGGACTCGAACGAGAGGCCATACTTTTCACTAGAACACAGGCTCGGGTCCAGGTCTTGGGATTTTTTCTTATTTCTAATTGTGTTATGTTTGAATTTTGTTCGTTGGCAATAGTATCTTTTCATTGCATTTGAGAGTTGATGTCTGCAAAAAATAATATATATTTGTTTTCAAATTGTAAGCTAATTTTTCCTATTCTAAAATTGTTGTACATTTGTTTTCAGAATTAATTTTTTGACTGGCGTTTTCAATAAACCATTTATTGCAGAAAACAACCCATTTTGGATATTTTCTTAAATTGCCGATAAAAGTAATAAATTGAAATTATTTATTTAACTTCCCAGTGTAAACGGTTGTTAAATAATAAGCGGTTATTCTATAAATTCGCTTTTTCATCATATTTGCCGTGATATTTGTGAGAAATTGCGTGTGGAATATATAATTTCTTTGTTTTTTCCATAACAACATTTGTTTCATGAAGAGTCGTGTTTTTATATTGCAATTTCACTTTGTGTGGTGTTTGAAAAGTGAAGATTAACCAGCTATGTTGGTTTTTGGAGAAAAGAAAACGCAAGAGTGGCAATTGGATTTGTTGCACCGTATATGAGTTTGCGAATTGCGTTTTCAAGAAACTATTTATTAAAAAAGCCAACTACGTTTGGGAATTTTTTAAAATCACCGGTAGAAATAATAAACTGAAGGTTATTTATCAAACTTCCTATTGTAAACGGTGATTATGAATAATAACCGGTTATTATATATATTCCCCTTTTCTTCATATTTACCGTAACATATACATCTGTTATGGTATTTCATAGGGAATAGCTACCAATCTTTCGAAAAGAAATACAGTATCTTCTGGGTTTATGCTTTAAAAAATAACGTACTGGGAATACATCTCATCCATGACGGGAAAAAATAATGTATAACAACACAGTATCTTATATATCGTCGTTGTCAAACCAATATTTGCTATGTGCACTTTTATGAGACTTCAATATTTTGACTTTTGCAACAAGTTAAAACCAATGGTTACTGAATCAAACTTGCATAAAAAAGAACTGCCATATGCTTATAACCACTATACGACGAACCATGACCACTTTATACAAAATTCACCTTCATACAAAATTTTACAGAACTTTTTTTTCAATATCTCAAAAGTTTACTTTTGGCACATAGCAGAATGTACAAATAGCTCAGTGGTAAAGCTCTTAGCTAGTGAGTTTTTACCCCTGAGTGGATGCCCCCTTACCGTGGGTCAGGGGTTTGGGTGTAGCAGTGTTACTTTAGGGTTACCCTTACCAGAAAGGTCATGGTTGAGAAGTGAGATGAAGAGTATCCAAACAAACATATATCTCATGTTGTCGACGAATGGGAGAATTCATACTGCATCGGGTGTGGCGCAGATTAAAGTCACCCGCATTCGGGAGTTAGGCAGAGGCTCTCGTTCGAAAAATAGTCGACAGTCTCCCGGCTGTTATCTCGGAGCAATGCCTCCGAGAAGCCCCACCAGTGCACTCGCTATGCGCTTGGGGAAACGGTCGGGGGCAGCGCATGCCTTTACCCAGGAGGAAAAACGGGTAAAGCGACAACTGGATCGGGTGCTATCAATCGGCACTTGGAACGTTTTCTCCATGACAGGCAAGGAATCAGAGTTAGTGGAGGAAGCCAAAAAGTATCGAATGGATATCATAGGTATTACCTCTACAAAACGTCCGGGTTCTGGAACAGTGGACTTAGAAGGAGAGGGAAGCTCTCCTACTCAGGTGTAGACCCTAACATGACTGCCCAGGCGGGAGTGGGGATACTCATACATCCCCAGCTGGCAGATTATGTTGCAGATTAAACCCCCTTTGGTGGAAGACTGTGTCTCCTGAGGCTTCAGATAGGGAAACGGTCTCTCTCTCTCTATTCGTTGCGTATGCTCCGAATTCAGTCACAGAGTACCCACTCTTTGTAGATGAAATTGATGCTGCTCTTAGCAGGAGAGGGAGTGCAGATTCTGTCATCCTGGTGGGCGACTTCAATGCACACATAGTTGCGGATGACCAAACGTGGAAAGGCGTGATTGGAAGGAATGGTTATCCCGATTTAAATGCGAATGGGAGGTGCTTCTTGGATCCCTGTTGCAACAATGGACTACAAGTTACATCACAAACTTGCATCACAAACACCTTCCTCCATCACAGGGATGTCAGCGATGCAATGGACTAGAAGTTACTGATTGATTTTGTAATCGTATCAGTCGACTTATTCCGATCAGTGTTGGATACTCGTGTGAGAAGAGGGGCAGAAATATCAACTGATCACCACCTTGTTGTCTGCACTTTGCGGTTCTCTGAATCCATGCCAACCAATCAAAATACTAGGTTCAGACGAACTTGGCGCATCAAATGTGAGGCATTGGAGGATAGAGCTGTGAGGAAGACCTTTGCAGATAACATATCTTCAAATTTCAAAGAACTAAACAGTGATCGTGGTAGTGTTGAAGAACGGTGGCAGTTGTTTAAAACTGCTGTGATTACTTCGGCTGCATTGTGCTGTGATCGTAAGCGACTGAGTGTGGCGCAGGGCAGTCAGAAAAGGACTGCAAGGTGGAACGGTGAAGTCCAAGAAGCTGTCAAGGCAAAGAAGGAAGCCTATTTGCTATGGCTTGCAAATAAGTCAACTTCGAGTCGAGTGCGGTACACTGAGGGGCGAAAAGCAGTAGCAAAGACATTATCAACAGCTAAAGCCAAGGCCTGGGAGAAGTTCGGGCAGAAATTGGAGGCAGAATATGGTTCGGCAAACAAGGTATTCTCGCAGAGCGTGCGCCGCCTCCGAGGAAAGAAGTGTGTAGACGGGAGGCTTCTGAAAACGGAGGAGAGCGTATTACAGAGGTGGAAGGAATACTTTTCATCTCTTCTTAATCCGGTGACAGCAACAACTGAGGCACATGAGGTGCATCTTGGAGCAGAGAATAGTCACGGTAGTATCACTGAAGCAGAAGTCAGATGGGCAATTATGTCCCTCAAGACTTGCAAAGCTGCAGGTGATGATGAAATCCGGTCCGAGATGTTAAAATCTTTAAATCAGGATGGTATCCTGTGGCTGACTCGAGTGTGTCAGGTTGCTTGGATATCTGGACAGTCCCTTAAGCAATGGCAGACAGGAATTGTGATCCCTATCTTCAAAAAGGGAGATCATAGAGATTGCAACAACTATCGAGGCATCTATTTGCTCAGCATTCCTGGGAAAGAAGAGAGGTATACGCTAAATGTCTGGAGAAGAGAGGTCGGGAAATAGTCGAATCCAAACTGTCGGGGGAGCAGTGTGGTTTCCGACCTGGCCGAAGCACGACGGATCACATCTTTGCTCTAAGGCAAATCTTTGAGAAATTCTGGGAGTATGCAAAAGAGGTCTACGCTTGCTTTGTGGACCTCGAAAAAGCATATGACAGAGTTCCTCGGGAGAAGCTCTGGCAAGTTTTGCAAGAGTATGGAGTGGATGGGTCATTACAGGTTGCTATCATGTCTGCGTACGAAAGCTCTGAGATGTGTGTCCGGTTAAATGGCATTAAGGCAAGACCGTTCACCGTGGGTGTTGGACTCCGCCAAGGGTGCGTACTGTCGCCCCTCTTGTTCATTAACTTTATGGACTGGATAGACAGAGGCAGCCGAGGCGATGAGCGTGTTTGTGTGGGCGACTGCCGGGTGGAGAGGTTGCTCTTTGCTGATGACCTTGTCCTCCTTGGGTCTTCTCGCACGAACCTTCAGCATGCACTAGACCGGTTTGCAGCCAAATGTGAAGAAGCTGGGATGAAGATCAGGGTGGCTAAAACCGAGGTTCTAGTCCTTTTAAGGTAGCCTGCTCAGTGCGCTCTCCATGTTAGGGGAGCCTCATTGAGACAGGTGGAGAAATTCAAGTATCTCGGGATTGCCTTCACGATTGATGGACGGCAGGAGAAAGAATTGGATGCTCGGATCGGTGCAGCAAGCTGTGTCAGACGTGAACTGTGGCGATCCGTGGTAACGAAACGCGAGCTGGGTAACAAAGCCAAGCTCTCTGTCTTCAACTCTATCTTTGTCCCCATTTTCACCTATGGTCATGAGGCTTGGGTAATGACCGAAAGAGTGCGATCGCGGGTACAAGCGGTCGAAATGAGATTTCTGAGAGGTGTGGCAGGTTTTACTCTACTGGATAGAGTGCACAACAGCACAATAAGGGAATCTTTAGGTATTGAGTCGCTACTTCTCTGCATTGAGAGATCTCAGTTGCGTTGGTAAGGCCACTTGATACGGATGCCGCAAACTGGTCTTTCTAGGCAGTTGTTATTTTCCAAACCGGTGGGTAAGAAACCAAGGGGTCGGCCTTGTACCAGGTGGCTAGACTACATGGATAATCTGGTTTCGAGTCGCTTGGGTATTACCAGGGAGGACATGCGCCTGATGGCGGAAGATCGCGATCGCTGGAGATCTTCCACAGGGCTGCTTCCCCCGCGACCCTAACGGATAAGCGGGTTTGAAAAGAGAGAGAAAGAGAGAGAGAGAGAGAGAGAGAGAGAGAGAGAGAGAGAGAGAGAGAGCAGATATTTTTTTGACAACGACGATATGAAGAAAGCATATACTTATGCAGTATACAATATGCTATTTACTATCGTAATGCCTTTAATTTTCTTATAAAATATAAGCATAATATATGGCGGCATGAACAATTTCGGTATCAAAATATTCCAGAATTTAAAAAGTAATAAGTAAAAATATCAGTGTTCGATTTATAGAAAAATAAGTAAATGAACTAAATTTGTATTGATGAAAATAGGAAAGAAAATCCCACAGCTGGGATTCGAACCAGGAAATTTTAGTTCTTCGAAGGTTCCCGTTTCAAATTCAGCCTGTGAAGTTTTCGTTCCTATTTCCATCAATAATTTAAACATCTTAGGTTTTATGTAGGATAAATCCCCATCGAACATTCTTGAGATATTATTAAATATTTATTGTTTTGTTTTTATTAAGTGCGCTAATTATTTCATCTGCAAAGTCTATCTTGCTGAAATAAAAAGCAGCGATTAATCTTTTCAGTTAAAAGTAATGTAATTCGCCCATACCAGTCAAACTTCAACCCTATTTCCACTCTTGACGGTCAAGTCCATTTTGAACTTCTACCATGTTCGTTCAACCTACTAGACTTTAAAACCCATCAACTTCACTTAGCTCAACTCCTGTCAAGCAAGTGAAAATGCTCTTGGAATGAACTGTACATCTAAAGAAAGATTACGTGAGTAAGAAATTATTTAGACTAGCAGTGGCATCCTTGAAGAGGTCCATCCGTTCTGAGCTTTTATAAATTTCTTTTCGAATTTTCATTAAGAATTTTTACTGTATTAATTTTAAGCGTTTTCATATGTTTTTTATAATTTTGAAAAACTAAATCCAAAAAAAAATTCTAAGCCACGTCGGAATCATATCTAAACATCACATCCACACATTTGGTAGCACATCAAATCCAAACATTTCATAAAAATACATTTTGACTATAATCTGTAGGAATGTGTATATTTTGGTAACTGAGATGCTGATACTGCGAAGATTGAACGTTTGTTTCCAAGAATTATGAATAATGAGCATAAAATGATGATGCAGTGACAAAACATTAATAACGCAGCGTCTACTGATGAGGCAAAGGAGTCTCCCGGAGATCCATATCAAGCGTCCAGACGACTGGCAAAAATTTATGAGTCTGGAAAGGAAAGATAAAGAACGAGTATTTGTCAGAGAAACTCTGCAACTAAAACAGAAAAAACTAAACGGGCATTTGAAACATCTAAACAACGAGTGTTTCGAACAGAGCAAAAGTGTATAGGAGCTTCTACGTTAAGGGTTAGAAAAGCTTGAGTCTAAAGTAACTGGTGATGCTTTGCCGTGGTGAGGCAAGTCAAGTAGAGTTTAGATAAAGTCCCGATATATCACTTAGAATTCCTGTTTCTGTATTTTTCGTAGAATGGATAGTCCCTTTGCTCTGTGTTGTATTAATTGATTTATTATTTAACCAATTGGGAGTTATAATTTAATTTTTTGAGTATGTTCTGTTTACCTACAAGTGTAATTATCCCGGGCAACGCCGGGTGTCTCTGCTAGTACTTAATAATATACGGATAAGAAAGAAGTTATTCGTATTAACTTTTAAAAGAAAGTTAAAAAAACTCCCAGTTTCATAAATATTCAATATGTATCAAAAGTTATCAGGTCCATTTATAATTTCATATGCTCGCATAAATAATGTTTATGTTAAATTGATGAATAATATTAATAAGGTATTACTGCTTCATTTTCAGCATAAATATTAATGTATATTTATAAATTATTTATTCACACAGATGACTTTTGAAATTTTTTTCCGAAAGTTATTCAGGAAAAAAACCCATTATTATGGTTTCTTAAATTGGAATTGCAAATCATATGATTCATTAATATTCATGTTCATATTTATAATTGATGCGCTTGTCGAATTTCTATGTGCTTTGAAGTAACTAATCTACATGTATTTCTACAAATTCCGTCTTCTCTACAGTTGAGAAGAATGTTCCGACCTAAAAAGCGTCACGAGGTATGCAATAATATTTACGGATGATGGAATAATTTTATTTTTTCATCAAGCAAAATACACTCGTGATTTTAGATACCTGGAGGAACGTGCACGTGCCTTGTTTATGGTCCCACATTCGATTGTGAGCACAGAGGCCAATAATGAGACACCTTAAGCACTGACGTTGGGTTTACTCGTCATATCGAGAGACCCGATACCGGTGCTTATATATCATACTACAGTTATTATCAGCGTTTATTCAGTGTTACAGATATACATGATTCTGTAGAATCGTCCAATGATAAAGAAATAAAAAGTTTAGGTACTGTATAAAATTGTGACGAAACACTCTGTAAGCTCCCACTGAAGAACGTCAAAAATTGCAATCCCTGTAGGAAAGTCCCTCCTAGGTACAACAAATACACCCGCCCTCCAGGCGTTTAGGCGTTCTGGCCTAAAACTTTGAGATTCCACAGAAACAAGTTAATCACGGTTCTGGGGAATCGTATTTACGGTCACCTACTGGAATACAAACACACGCATCAAAATACGGTTGAACAATTTTTAATATACCAAAAAATACAATACAGCTTTGCAGCGACAGTGTCTCACAGAAACTTAGCCTCATGCATTTATACGCTCAACATTACACTTAACACTCTTTTGGGCGGGGGGGGGGGGGGGCTTTAATTTACTAAACGCCACTTAACCTAAACTGGCTATAGCCAACTATGTGTTTACCATGAGCTATATGACATGGATGCGGGCTAAAATAGGGGATTGTCAACATACAACCTCAGCACAGCAGCCCAAGCTACCTGCCGGTGTGACTCTCAACCCACAGACCTCGGGCCGACAAATATTCTGAACCAAATTGCACATGAAAGCGTTGGGTGATCCCTTTCATTTATATGGGGAAGATCACTGGAACCCCGGAAAGACCCGATTCTGTGTGAAACACACCCAAGAGCAGTTTTCCCTTAGTGCCAGTTATCACTGCTTCACGGATTAAGGTTGTGACAGCCTACAGTTGCACGACTGACCTGTACCACTTTAAAACCTGTAGCTTCGCGATCCTTCGTTATAACTCCGGACAACAGGACCCGCTTATAACTCTTACCCCTACTTAACTAAATGACATTTAGTACGAATAAACAAAATTCATAATATCTATATGTTATTCCTAAAATGTTCAACAGATTCATGAATACTAATCACTAAGACATTTATTCTCATAGCGTTCAAAAGGCAAGCGCACTCTCCCAGTTCACTTGAACATTCCAGGCACAGTTTACCACAAACACCAAACGAGGACCCAGCAACTTCCTAACAGGGGTAACACTAGCGACACGATTCACTTGCTATTACGTTGGGGTAACCTCCTTCACGCAACAGCAGAAAAAAACGCACTCACCCATGGATCCGAGATTGCTCTTTACCTCGCACACTCTGGGGCTTCACTACCCGGCACCACTCCCAACAGCAACTTCAAAACAGTAGATGGCGACCAAAAATTGTTAACATGGCGATATGCATTGATTCCTAAACGATGTTCTAATTAACTCATTTAGTTTGAATCGTAGACTATTGCAAATAATGCAGGAGCAACAAAAATGCCAATCTGGCTTCATTCGAACAAGGGCCAACATGGCCGCTCCTTTTGAAATAAGTCTTATGCGTCGTCATTAATGCGACTGCATCTCTCCACAGTTCTTAATCGACAACAACAAAACTTTCTTCTAAACCTAAAAATCTAAAATAAACAACAATAGGCACGGAGTCTGCCACCATTCTCACACAAGAACAACTTTTTTGAGAAAACAATAGCATCTCCAACAGAGCATGAGCGCGGGGGCCGGGCCCCCCCCCTACAAGGAGCGTGAACGGCCGTAACTCAAGAAACAATGAATAAATCCCAAACACAACAATAACTTAAAATTCCCCCACTTATAATGAACACAATAATTAACACTGCTCGCTGCAATAACCAACTGATTTTATAATACGAACGAAAAAAACACAAAAACAAACGAACAACGACAGCATGCATCCCACAAAGACGACATGCACTTAAATAATTACTCACTTACAACCCCCCTTCTACCACAACAGACACACCAAACCACTTCACTACCTACAACAACATTCCAGCATAACCAAAACTCATAAACGGCTCAATCAATAAACACTAACAAAACACAAATTAAAAAAAACAAGCGCAACGCACAAACTTTTCACCGGGACAACTACTGCCCTCTGCCGGGCGCAACGGACCTACTGACATGGAATGTCACAAAATATTAATTTTTTGTTGCATCTAAAAACATTTTCATGATTTAGTGCGTCAGACTGCATATTCGAAACCAAGTCACCTTTTCCGCTCTCAAAAATGCTTTTTGTAAAATGCTCCGTTATGGTTTACCTGATGGCATTTTTTTTTCAAACTCAATAAGATTAAGTTACATATTTGCTGATGATGTATTATCTAACTGAAGAAAGAATAATCATTAAGGACAATATATCCAAGTACTGAAAGACAAAACTTATGCAGGAATAGCTATGAGCCTATGAACAACACAAGAAAGTCAACCTGTTGCCAAAATTTTAAGTTTCCTTTAAACTAATTGATTTCATAACCAAGAATACATTGACTGTAGTCCAACAAACAAGACATGAGAATCGCTGCTCCTGCAATAGATCACGGGGTCATGACGCTGTCTAAGTTGATCAGCCAATCAGTGGTTGCCTTAATCTCTTAGTATAGGTCTTTTATTAATCGTTCATCTTTTCTGTATAAAGTGCATTTGTTCAAAAGTTGCTCAAGCAACATACCAAACAGTGTTGAAAATATTACGATTTCTCTGAGGAATATTAATTTCACTTAACTTGCAAAAAGGGTTCTTACCATTTAACAGTAGCGCCCTTGAAAGAACCTTTTCACGAATAAAAATGTATGTAAACACGAATAAAAATATAGATAATAAATTTTGAGGTTGTGACACCTAATCTTTTTATGCGATAGTAAAGAGAGTCATTACATTTTTTATCTCAATTTTAATTTCCTAACTGGATCAGTTAATACGATCAAAAATTGTGTTATTGTACAAAATCTGGTTAGAAGGAGGGTTAAATCCCGTTTTAAAAACGGTGACTTTTATTTCAAGAAAAACTATAAATGAAAAAAATTAACGAAACTTTATTGAATGCTTGAATTCTTGAAAATTTTCTGATTTATCACTTTTTGAGCATGCGAATAGAAACCGAGTCACTCGGTGATTGTCTGTATTGTGCTGTGTCCATAAATTTAACAGGCAGTGAAAAACTTTCCATAGCTCTGATGTTCGCTATTGTGTCAGTGATTACAAAATTTGAAGGAGTTATTAACACCAATATTCTTAGCATTTTGGCTGAAGAAAAAGTTGCAAACCCTGGAAACTATAATTGTTCGTTGATTGTTTAGACTAATTTAATTTCAGCATTAGGTACTACAAAAATTTTCAATGTTGACTTTAATCAGACTAAATTTCCACAACATTTAATAAAAGCCATTTTAATGCCTGAAGCTGACTCAATAAAATGGCTCAGTTAAGACTGTTTCGACTGAGGTCAAAGTTCACCCAATTCACACGTGATGACGCGTGCGAAGCATTAGAACGACTCTGATTGGTCGAGTGACGTCGCGCAATTCGAAGCTGTGTGCTTTTCACCCACGCAGTTAGTCTTCCGCTAAGCACGTATAAATCGACTCGTAGGTAATACGTATTTATCATGACGGATTTAAATCCAGGAACGCGATAGAAAGAGGAATTTTTAAAAAGGATATTACAGATTGATGAACATGAAAAAAAAGACCACTTCATTGTTATGACAAAAGAATGTTACGATAAATTAATGGAGGAAATTATGGAGGAAACAGAATAAGCACAATTAGCTGGGAAAAAAAACACAGAAACAGTACAGAAGATTAAAACGATTCAAAGTTATTAATATTTGTGGGACGCGAAAGTTAGTGACAAGAAAGGAGCCTATGAAGTATTATTTGTATGTAGACGAAATTTTCGATATTATTGAAGCAGCTCATGTGGCCGTTAGTCATGGAGGTCGAGACAGATTAAGAAATGAAACTTCAAGAAAATATGCGAACATAACAATAGAAATGATAAATGTTTTTCTGTATATGTGCGAAACATGTCAGCGTAAAAAGAGTATGTAAAAAATGGCCTTGTTTCGAAACCCATACTTCATTCAGAGATGAACAGTCGTTGTCAAGTCGATCTGATCGACATGCAAACGCAAGATCGTGGATTTAAGTTTATAATGATATATCAGGGCCATTTGACAAAATTTGTTTTGTTACATGCACTGTGGAAGTGGCACATCAATTAACAGATATATTTTTGACATTGGTGCGCCTTGCATTTTACACTCTGATAACGGCAGAGAATTTGTTAACTCTGTCATAGATGAGCTAGCTTCATTTTGGCCCGAGTATAAACTGGTTCACGGAAAACCAACGCACAGTCAAATCCAAGGATCTGTTGAACGGGCCAATCAAGATATTGAAAAAATGTTGGCTCCGTGGATGCAGGACAACAATACTACAAACTGGACAAACGGTCTTCGCTTTGTACAATTTATGAAAAATCGGGCACTTCATTCTGGTATTAAGCAGTCACCATATAAAGCCATGTTTGGTACAGAGCCGCGAGTAGGGCTTATAACTTCAAGTTTGCCTCTAGATGTTATTAAGGAGATACGAGAAGAAAATGATCTTAAAGAAACTTTAAATAAAATTAATGTGATAGATGAAGGAAAGAAAGCGGAAATATTAAAGAAGACCCAGAAGCCTCAAATAACACTAGCTAGTGACGAAGATACAGAAGCTGTAGCTAATGCGAATCGACAGTCCCAAATAACAGCAGCCAGAGAAAAAGCTGATCTAAACTTGGCAAAACAGGCCCAGAGAATGAAATTGGCTTCGGATTCAATACATGCTCCTGTAGAAATCGGTGATAATATAATTATACCAATTCCTGATGTTGACAGAGCAAAAGCACATCTCCGTAATATTATTGGAGTGGTTCTTCAAAAGGATGAACAGGGTTTGCACAAAATTGGAACGAAATATGGGATACTCGATAAATTGTATTGCAGGTGTGTATTGTTCAATTGTGCCACTATTTAATGTTGCTAATTATGCAGTTGATTCAATAAAAAAAAACTTAACCTTTTTTTTTGGCAAAATTTACTATAATTATTAATTAACGAATTAATTTCAAATAAGAATGAACCTGCTTGAAAAATTAAATGTGCTTGTTCAGGTCAGAATCTGACGTGTCCAAAGAAAAAATCTTGCTACTAGAAGAAGTGCCAGAGACAAATTTATCTTTAAGAATTGCTGCCAAAATAGCAGCCTTAGGAACAGGCCAAGGATTTGTTCGCTGTGTGTGTAAGAAGGCATGTATCTAAGAGGTGCTTTGGGAAGAAAAAACGCAACCTGTGTAACTCGAAATGCCACGATAGTTTGCCTTGCAATAACAAATGATGTATACTTCCTTGTTATCTTAATTTTATGTTCTTTATTGAATGATTATTTTTGTAATACTTTAATTAATATTGCGCACATGGCAATGTGTCACAGAATTTGGGAGGGGTTGATAGGAAAACCCCAGTTCGTGTAGGAGGGGGCAAGCACAAGAAAGAGAGAGATGTAAAGCAGACGACGGATAAAAAACAAAGTCCATAGCAAAGAGCGTCGTATGTTAAAGAGAAAAGGCAGAATCCGAAGCACAGAGCTTCGTATGTTAAAGAGAAAAGGCAGAAGACATTTAGAGAAATTGGCGAGGTGACAGTAGTTAGAAGAGAGACGAAGAATGAGCCAATACGAAAGCGAGGGAGTGCGAAAAGGAGACTTGGAAAGGAAGAGAGCAAGTTACAAGGATGGTTTTCGAGGAAGAAGGACGAAAATCGAGACTGCAGGTGTTATGACTGTCTTCCCGGGAATTCGGCGATAAGAGGTGCTTCTAGGCGAGCACGCGGGCAGCAGGTAAGACAGCTTAATTCTTACCTAGAAAGTGAAGTCGGGTTTAGGCCCAGCTGCCGCCTGTTTCGCGGGAACCGAGAAATTTTCACCTCCCGAAGACCACAAGGGGAAGGGCAGCCAATAACACGCTCAGAATTGCACGATACCGTTTTCTCGTGCGAGAAGGGTGACAGAGACACCCGAACGAGAAATCGTTCATGGAGGTGATGATACGTTGACTTGCGTCTAGCCCCCGCCACCATATCCTCCAATCAGCTTGCATCGCGAGGATAAATTGAAATTTTGGAGGACTGATTACAGAAAACATGTATTAAACAGTCGTCTGAAAGCACATAGAATACACACAAAGTTTTATTTAATTTTAGATTTAATTTTAGTGATTGTGCATGTTTCGTGAATTAGATACAAGCTCGAGGAAGGACTGGTAAAGCAGCGGCGGGCCGTCCGTCGAGTTTGGTTTCCGAGGACTATTTCCCCGTAATCTCATATGACTAAACACTATCTATCCAGAAGTGAAGAAATAGGGACGGGTTATCACCAAATAAAAAACTCCTTAATCAGTTAAAATAATACGCATGTACGTAAATAATTTCGAATATACACTTTTAATGCAAAACGGGACTTGTTCTAAATTAGCTTCTCGTATTTTCTAACACAAGTTCATTGCTAAGTAATGAACTGCATGGCATAAAAACTGTAATCTATTTTGTCTTTTATGCCTTTATTTTAATAACAATAAAATTATAATTAAAATTATAAATAAAATGAATAAAACAAGTTTATGTTACTAGAAAATTTGATATTTTTTATTCCACTGTGTCGTTGTTATCTTATACAGGGTGATTTACATCGAATGTAAAATACTTAAAGGGGGTATTATAGAGGTTAAGATAAACACAAAACGTCCTATGAACATGGGTCCAATTTTGAACGATAAATGAGATATGAACAGAAATAAAAATGCCGCCACCAAGATCAACAAATTAATAACTCAGGTTCTATAAAGCCTAGGGTAATGAAATTTGGAGGAATAACAGGGTACATAACACTGTGTATACCGTTAAAATTTGGTCGAATTCCAACAAGAAGTTTCCGAGTTACGCATTCAAAATCGCAACAGTGCTCACATGCGAGTACTAACAAGCACGTGTTAAGATATTGAGTACGTAACTCGGAAACTACTCGTTGGAATTCGATAAAATTTTAACAGTATACATAGTCCTATGTACCCTATTATTCCCCCAAATTTCATTACCCTAGGCTTTACAGAACCTGAGTTATTAATTTGTTGATCTTGGTGGCGGCATTTTTATTTCTGTTCATATCTCAGTTATCGTTCAAAATTGGACCCATGTTCATAGAACGTTTTGTGTTTATCTTAACCTCTACAATACCCCCTTTATGTGTTTTACATTTGATGTAAATCACCCTGTATAATAAAAAAATACGGAAGCCAAAAAATATGCTTGCACATAAAAAATTGCACAAGTAATTTGTATATCATAGGCCTGCAAATATACGCTTTTTTTAAAAATTATACTCAGTTACTAGAATACTTACCTCCACCCCTCCCCTGCAAATATTCACTGACAGGAAAAGATTGACATTGTGAGTCAGGAAAAGTAAGAAATATCCTTTCTTCTATAACCCCCCCCCTCTTTGTTTATTTTTACTAACAAAGAGGCAAATTCTTAGGATGGAAAACTACTTGAATGATAAATCAAGCATTTAATATTTTCAGATAAAGTTTAAGATTCCAGTCTTCTGTAAGGTGCTAGAATAACAGCAAGACACAGTGAGAAGGCACTATATATTTTCCACACCATGTTTTACAGAAATACATAAAAACTTGATATCTAGAAGATCCAATAATAATATTGAAATGCATGTACTTTACAATCACATATGTTTGCCTTTTCTAATAAAAAAACTATGTAAACCTGCTTAGTGAAATCATGCTACAGAGATGGCAGAGCTTAAAAATGTAATTAAACCAATAAACTTTCTGTATAACTTATTAAAATTTTTAAAGTTTATTATGTAAGTGGATAAATAAAAAGGTAATTAAAAATGTACTTGTAAAAGTAGTTAATTTTTGTAGTGGTACTTTCAAAAGAATTAGTGTCCATCACTGACATACTGTCTTTAGTAATGAAAATGATCTATCAAAACATTTTTCTTATCTGGCATATTGATGTTTTCTGGAATTACTAAATTATGCATATATGCTGTATATTAATTGTTACATTCAGGACATCATTTATCAATTTTCTTCATCTCATTTGGGTTTTTAGCAGTCTTAAAAATTGTAAGAAGTTTATATTAGTAGACTATATAGTCATCAGATATAGTTTTAAAATTTGCTTTTGTTTGTTAATTCAAAAGTTTTATAATCATATACTAATAATCAATGAAGGATTAATACATAATATGTATTATATTCATACATACATTGAGTATGAACTGTTGAAGATAATCAGTTACAATATTTATCTTCACATAAACGTGTAAGAGATACTCCCCTGTGTTGTCCTCAAATTAAGTCAGGGCAAGAGGGGATCAAACCTCATTTATGACAACTTAAAACTAATCCAACCTGTTTAAGCTACAATAATATCAGTTTATCATTCAGAATGCATGCAGCAATAAGATTAAGTTGACTAATAAATACAACCTTTAAAATTGAATGAAGCTTTTTCTCAAGAGAATGAAAAATGAAGCTTTGCACTCTGTTGCTACCCCTCCCTCTAAATATGATAATCAAGCTTTCACATCTTTGCAAATTTTAAAGATATAATTCTGTGCACGTTTTCATGACATTTTCGTCTGAGATATGAATTCTGTACCATGTTAGACATGACACAAATTTTGTTAATTTTCAGAAATTATTTCCACAATATGCAGTTAAGAATGTATTAAAGCCAGCATTTATTGTAAAGGATCATAACTTGAACAAGAAATATACTTGCTATTTAAACACAAATTAAAAACTAATATGGAATGCAATAACTAATGAAAATTATATTCTCAAAGGTTAAAATAATAAAAATCTTCTCAAAACATATTTTTATTTTTAAAAACATTTTTCAAAACGGCAAAATGAATCCATAATGGAGCGTGCCTATAACGAAACGTGTAAATCAAGAGAATTTTTTACATGAAAGACTTAAATAATGAAAGAAATCTCTCTGAGCGTGCCCATGCCAGTCCGTAAACTCACGATGAAAGCTGATTGGAGGATATGTTGGCGGGGGCTAGACGCAAGTATGCGTTGGAAGTCGGTGGGCGATGATACGTCTTAGGCAGGACTGCCAAAAGTCCAACATCCTCAGTCTTTAATAAGACCGAAAATAATATTGGTTCAGTAAGGAATCCGGAGGAGCTGGAGAACGGCCAGGCGAGCGATAATACGACGTAAGGCCTACATGCGAAAGTAGATAAGGACTTGATCGGGTCCGAATGGAATGTGGAGGGGGTGATTTCTCGAAAGATCAAAGGATGCCGACACTTTTTCTTTTGTTCTCAGCCTGCTCTGGAATGCGCTAGGGTCCCCAGGGACCCTGTCCCTTGCTTCCTGCCCCCGGCGCTATTCGACAGGGTGTGTCTCTGCTTTTCTAAGGCATTACCTTTTTTGGTCATACTCTGGCCCTCTGGTGTGGATTTTTGAGGGTTTGTCCTTTTGGGTGTGGTTCTTGTGTTGGGTGTTGTCACTCTGTTTGGGTGTTGGCCCATCTGTTTTGGGCGCTGGTCCTCTGTTTCGGTTGTGGTCTTTTTTAGGCGTTGGTCCTTTTTTTGGGCGTTAATTCTTGTTTTGGGCGTAGTCATGTTTTAGGTGTGGTCATTTATGGTCTTTTGGGTGTGGTTTTATTTACCTTTGTTTTTGATTACTTTTTGATCTGGTTTCCAATTGTGGGTGTGAATAATCTGCTCTTGTCTTGATTAATCACGTGATGGTAGCCATGTTCAGGTGGCCTAAGGCTGAAATAAAATTAGTTTCATAATCCTCTGATGTACCCCTGATGCTCTCAGCAAAATCCACTTAGGTGATTCTGTTTCACAAGTGAACACCTGTTGACGCCCTTAAATACCCACCTAAATGGGTAGGGGCTGGTATACTGGCACCTAAAATTGATTACCTAATTACTAATTAACTATTGTTTCTCGGGTAACCAAATTTTTTTCCGAGCTCTTTTACAGTTTCTTCTAAATAAAACTACTGCTGCTTCAAGGTGTATTGTTTTTGTTTTTTATTTTCAACTAATTGCTTCCTTTTTACAATTGTCAAGTGTGCATTTGAGTAGGGACTAATGCTGTCTAAAAGCGTGGGTCTGAACTCTCATATACCTGTTTATAAATAAATAAATACAGATGTGTTCTTTACATAACTTAATTTAAATTTTGGTCATGGATGATGCATTTTCTAACCCCGCTAATGCTGCCGGTTTTGGTGGTGTAAAAGGTTTAGCTAAACAAACAAATTATTCTGAAAAAGAGACACGTGAATGGTTAAGGGGTCTGAGAGCTTATACACTGCATTAACCGGTGCGTCATCATTACCCACGTAATCGCATGCGTGTATATGAGCCATTTGAGCAATTTCAAGTGGACTTGGTTGATCTAACCAGTCTGTCAAAACAGAACGATGGTTATAAATTTCTACTTACCTGCATCGATGTTTTCTCGCGCTATGCGTGGGTCATTCCTCTAAAAACGAAGAAGGGGCTTGAACTTCAGACAGCCTTTCAAAAAATTTTCACACTCAGCAGTGTTCCTGTAAAAGTGAACAGCGATAAAGGGAAGGAGTTTTTAAACAAGCATGTTCAAGATTATTTTAAAGAACTCGACATCGATTTCTTCACCGCAGAATCAGATTTGAAAGCTGTTACGATCGAGCGATTCAACCGTACGTTAAAAACGAGGATGTTTAAGTTTTTTACATTTACCAACAAACACAGATACATCGATGTCTAACCTGATCTCGTGTTAAGCTACAACCACCGCAATCACAGAGCCCTGGGTATGGCGCCAGCTGATGTCAATGAACGAAATGCCCCAGCTCTATGGTTGAAACAACAGAGTTATTATAAAGCAGCACCACAAACAAATCCAAGGTTGCAAATTGGAGATTACGTACGTATTTCGAAAGTGAAAAACATATTTGATAAAAGCTATCTTCCAAACTGGACCGAAGAGGTGTTTGAGGTTTCAAAAATCATTTATAGAAAACCTGTTGTGTATAAAATTAAAGATTACGATGGCAGCGAGATCTCAGGTGTATTCTACGATCAGGAGTTACAAAAGATGAAAAAGCCGGAAGTTTTAAACATTGAACAGATTATTCGCTGGCGCACGAGGCGCGGTGTTCGCGAAGCTTTTGTGAAATGGCAAGGTTACCCTGATAGCATGAACAGCTGGGTACGAGAGATAGATCTTTTAAAGGCTTGAAAAGTGGCGATTGACAACAGTTGGGTCCGAGTACAGCCATCATATATGAAGACACTGATTTTTATGTTACGTTACCATCAAGCACACATACTGGTGAACAAATTCATTCCAATACAACAGCTCATTTTATTACAAGACTGCCGAGGACGCTACGTTTCCAGAGCGATGAGAGGTTGGTTTATCGGAAACACATTTCCCAGCCCTCTTCAAGAATATTATGGCTGTAAACAACACTTTCGAAATAGGGTTCAAGGATGATCTCATAGATGAACAAATCGATTTCAACATTGTTTCACCAGTAAGAATTCCGACACTCCAGTCTTTCATAATTGAAGTTGAATTGGTGTTACAAGCCTATTTGAAAGATGTTCTCTTTTACCATAACACTTCTTTAGACCAAAACGTCACCATGAGTTTGCCTCTGAATGTCGGGATTCGCTTTAACACTCCCGAATTCTGTAAGGTGTTCAATGTTTCGCCAAATATATTCTACGAGGAACTTTTTTCTCTAACTCCGGATTACAACCTGTCGTTTAAGTGGGTGTCCGAATTTTCTGTTACGTTAAGGTATCCCAAGTCGGCACCTCTGTACCAAAAAATTGTTGAATTTAAGAGTGCCAAATTGCAAAGTAGGGTAGCCGTTATTGATTTTCTAAAAGATAGTTTTAGAACGGCGGGTATCGAGACAAAGATGGTTAATGATCTTGTATTGTTTACAGGGTCCTCAACACGGTTCATTGAATTCCCAGCAGCTGTCAACATTGGATTTATACCTGATAGGTTTCTAAACAAGAAATTGAAAACGCCTATTACTATGCCGTTAAATGACACAGATGACGAATTTATCGGTTGTGTTATTTTTGATCCACCTGACACTCCAGAACAGTGCATCTTAAAAATTCCAGAAGGGTATTATGATAGTCGTAGGGACGTTGTTGAGGCGCTCGTTACGTTGATTCCATTGAAAGAATCGGCTTTTTACAAAATCAATCTCGCACCTAACAAATGTTTTCATTTCAAATGCACAGAAGGCCGCTATATTAGTTTTAGCGAGGGTCTATGTTACATATTGGGTTTACAAGCTGAACTTTCCGACTTGGAATTCGTTATTGGTAAGGGTTCAACCCCAATAAATCTTACACGTGGCATACATGGTTATTATCTGTATACAGACATCATACAGCCGCAGGTTGTGGGTAACACATTCGCTCCGCTCCTACGAATCATCCCCGTTTCACATGCCAGACCAGAAGTGATTTATCAGACTTTTCATTCACCCGACTACTTTCCCTTAAGTAAAAATCGCGGTTCATTCCGACCACGGTGATTTACTCGCGTTTTTAACAGGTAAAACCATAGTGAAATTACATATTCGTAAGAAACAACTGTAGTGCGAGGTTGATTTCTTTTTTCTCTCCTCCTCAATTACTTCAAGATGCATATCCCCTATCATCCGAGCCAAGAAGTAATTTCGCGTTATTATTTAAACCAGAGAGGGAATGGCTTACCTGTGTTTAGAGGGTCGGTTTTCCAGAGATGCAATGGGATTGGTTCAGTATTTTCAAATCTGTTTCGCTTTGCAACACCTTTACTCAAATCCATGGGTAAGATTCTCGGTCGACATGCCCTAAAGGGCGGTGTTTCCGTTTTTAATGATGTGATACATGGTCAAAATCTCAAACAGTCGCTGTCATCACGAATGAAAGAGGCTGGAGGTAATGCCATGCAGGAAACGGGTGCTAGAGTTCAGAGAGGTAGAGGCCGTGTTAAAAGACGAAATTCAGCATTTCGTACTCATTCACATGTAAAAAGGCCCAGAGGCAACAGCGTGGAGGCCTTTCTAAAGACAAAGAAGTCGAGTGCAGCGTTCAAAAAAGCTGAAAAACAAGCAGAAGAAACAGAAGAAGTGGAAGAAACAGAAGAAGTCAACAAAAAGACCGGCAAAATTACGTTCTAAGCCAATTTTAAACATACGTCCTTTATCATCAGTTTTCGCCTTATACATACAGGTATTGGACATTGAAAATGAAACACCTGGTAGAAATCCAAAATCTTTATTTAATAAGGTGTTGGGGCACCGTGGGCAGCCAGCACAGCAGCAACACGTCTTGGGAAGGATCGGTAGAGGTCCTGCACAGTTTGCACCCCAAACCATTACTGATCCACCCATTACTGATCCACCTCCGTGTTTGACTGTGGCTGCCAAGCAGTCTGGGTTGTAGGCATCAGAGGGGCTCCTCCAGACGAATACCCTCCCTGTTGTTTGGAAGACAGTGTAGCTGGACTCATCCGAGAATATGACGCGTTTGAGGTCATCCAACGTCCAGGTTTTATGCGTCCGGTACCACTGAACCCGCTTGGAGGCATTTGTACTACTGATGAAAGGCTTCGGTATAGAAACCCTGCCATGGATGTTGGATTTATGCAGGTAACGACGGATTGTCTTCGTGCACACAGGTTCCTGGAGGTGTGTATTCATTTCTGCGGTGATTTCTGCTGCGGTGGTTTTCCGCTTTCGTGCAACAATCCTGGTCAATGTCCTGACGTCTCTTTCCGACAACTTCCGTTTTCTTCTGCAGTTGCTCCTCCTGGACTTGGTTCGTCCTTCCTGTTCATATGCACACATCACCCTGGATACTGTAGTACGTGAGACATCACAAAGTGTGGCAGTTTTGGACACAGATGCACCTGCTAGACGCGCGCCAACAATCTGCCCACTTTTGAAGTCGGATATGTCTCCCATTATAGCGCTCTGCACAGACAATTTGAAGCTTACTATCGAACTTTTCTACTGGAGTGACTACCAAGAACTCTGACACGTAATTCATTGATATGCATACGATTAATTACCTAGCAGAAGGTTCTATTCAGCCCTGGGGGTATCCAGTGCTATTTGCGAAGGTGTTTCAGTTTCAATGTCCAATACCTGTCCGTAATCATGGCATCAATGATACACCAGTTGAGCAGTGAATGTCTCAGCAGCGATCTCGACATTTTTTCTATACCTCACACGAGCGGCCAACAAGAAAAACGACACGTCACGGGGTATCAACCAACAGCCATCATCAGCCAAGACGGGCCTATTGAATACTACGTACCTGGTTTGGCAGATTTTTACACGGATCTCGATCAAACTACATTAAGCTTAGAAGTCGTTATCAACAAAGGGGATGGACAGTTACCAGCTGGTGATAAAACAGGACCTGTGAACCTTTTCTTACATTCGCTATTCTCACAAGTCGATTGCTATCTAGGTGATACGTTAGTTAGTCATATTAATAACTTATATCCATACAGAGCTTATTTTGAAACTCTTTTGAACTATGGTCAGACTTCTAAACAAAGTCACCTCACAACAGCTGGGTATTGTAAAGACACGGGCGGTAAAATGGACAGTGCTGACGATACAAACAATGGGTTTAAGTTACGTAAAAAACTCGCACGAAACGGCGTTTACTACATGGAAGGACCGCTCCATGTAGACATCTTTCGGCCGTGTAGATTGCTACTAAACTCTACGGATTTTCGTCTGAGGCTTTACAGAAGTAGCTAATCCAAATTATCAGATTACAATCCGAAAAGCAACGCTGAATGTTGAGAGAGTTAAAGTTATCACAGCCACGCTATTAGCACATGCGAAGACTCTGCAAACAACTAACGCGTTTTACCCTATCAGACGGGTTGAAATGAGGTCAGTGAGTATTGCTACTGGAACTAGAAACCACGTTATACAGAACTTAATTACCGGTCGGATTCCCTCCCGGTTGATTTTTGCATTTACATCGAGTGAAGCCCAGAATGGTTCTTTTACTTCGAATCCATTCAACTTTCAACATTTCAATCTATCTTTCTTCTTCATCTCATTGGATACTCATGCAACTAAACCCTCTGACGCCGAATTTTTCCTCTGGATCATACTTGAGAGAGTTTGTTCATTCCATGAAGGCACTTGGGATTTGGAAAGAAGACAGAGATTTGGACATCAGTCAGTTCGATTACGGTTCTGGTTACACATTTCTGGCCTTTGATCTTTCGGGGGACAGGATTTATTATACAGATAGATATAACCTTATACGTAACGGTACGTTAAGCGTTGAAGTTAAGTTTTCCGAGCCTTTAACTAATTCGGTGAATCTGATTATTGCTTATTGTCAATATCAGAATCTCCTGGAAATCAATAAAGACAGAACCGTGAGCTTCGAATTCACGAATTAAGGTCGATGGATACGCAAGAGCTATGGAGGACTCTAGAGAGAGATCCATTCACATGTACTATGGTAAGAGGTGTTTTCCCGGCGGATTTGGTGCTTCAGATTAAACCTCCTCACCCATCTTTACTCATTGCTAATACGGATGATTCCAGTAAGCCAGGTTCGCATTGGGTAACTTTTTTTATACTGTCCAGCAAACAAGCATACATCTTTGATTCTTTCGGAATGTTTCCTCAACCACAATTCCAACCAATGCTGAATTTCGTCTTTCAACACGGCGTCTACCTCTCTGAACTCTAGCATCCATTTCCTGCATGGCATTACCTCCAGCCTCTTTCATTCGTGATGACAGCGACTGTTTGAGATTTTGACCATGTATCACATCATTAAAATCGGAAACACCGCCCTTTAGGGCATGTCGACCGAGGATCTTACCCATGGATTTGAGTAAAGGAGTAAGTAAATACAGGTTGCCCCATAACTCGTGGTCGTAAATTTAATGGTATGCATATTCAATAGGAAGGAACAAAAAACTCCGTATGAACATAAGTAGAAACAATGCACCGTTTTCTAGAAATGATGATAATGATACCGTAAAGAAACAAAACCTCTTCCCCTTGCCATTTAAATGGAATGCCCTGTTCATGTAAATGGAAGAAAGTAGACCTAGCTGATTCGTTGCCCGGACTGTGTTTAAGTGAGACTACATGGCTACAGCAGGTTACAGCAATGCCGCTCATTATCAACTGGCTTGCGGAATCACCTGTCACCTTTCACCACCGATGGATGGACCACGTGCATGGCCTCCTCGATTTTCGGACTTGAACCCATTGGATTGTAGCATCTGGGGTTATCTAAAAGAGCATGTGTATGCGCAATGAGTGGATTCCGTGGACGAGAACATGCGAGAGAATAATGGTCTTTGCGTGCCTCTTTGAGGCGAACAGCTGAAGTATGCTGCCGTGTTCATGGTGGACATTTTGAGAGGTTTCTATGAGTTCAAGGCACACGGGACACAATCAAAGGAACACCTGTATGAGTTGTTGCTCCAGTTGTCAATAAAATCATTCTTTCTCGGAAACGGTGCGTTGTTCGATCTAAGGTGCCGGAAAAATATATAGAGCCGGGATGAAAATGCAAATAAACGTAGTACAGTAAACCCATGCTGATTTTGTTGCTTTTTTATAGACATGAATTAGATGATACAAAAAGTTGTTTCCAGGAGCATTTAACAACGAATAAGGAATCAAATGCAAATTAACAGCCATTATGCCAACCTATCCTCTTGCAAGGTGGAAAAAAGTTTAGAGTCGTCCACTTTAATGCATATTTTATTAGTTGAAAGGATTATTTAAGGTAATGAAAATATACAGCAACGTCATATGAGAGCCTATACCACACTTTTTGTATAATATTACACCGATATACAAGATGCCAAAAGGGCAACATGAGGGCAAAGACTGGATCTGAAATTGCGAATGAAATAGGACGTTCCAAGTCAGCTGTTAACTGATTTCTCCAAAATACAGATAAACATGGCACGGCACCCATCAGTAGAGGCCTTTCGAGGGAACAAGAAGCCACTAGAGCGCTACAACTGCCTGCGCTTAGGACACGGATCCATGGGCTGCACGAATGATCCTCGTTGTGGCACATGTGCAGAGGGGCACCAGTCAAGAGATCGCCCCAAGATTACAGGACAAGATCCCTCAAAGTGCATCAAATGTGGTGGACAGCACACTTCAAGCTACACGAAATGTCCAAAATATCCCCGGTTTCAAAGGATGCCTAGTTCTAAAGTGACAGCAGACAAATCCTATGCTGCTGCTGTGCCAAAGTCGGAAGATAAAGGCCTCAACATCAACGGCTTACCAGGTTTGTTTAAGCAATTATTTCGTATCTTTTATCTACTTTCTAATCTAGGCAAAAGTTACTCAAAGTTGAGTGGGCTCCTTACGACAAAACTGATTTATACTATGGCTGTGTAACGGGCAAAAATACGTGAGGTTCTCCTTCTTGATTGATTGAACACTCCCCCGTA
>JAHWFO010028309.1:0-20393 GCA_023313115.1 Rhysida immarginata | reverse complement strand
TTCTTATATCTATCATTTCCTTTTTTCAACTACCCGAAGCTCGTACAGCAAAACTCATTTGTTGGCGAAACATTGTTGATTTCGACCATTGTTTACACTTCTTCCCAACAGAAGGAACCAAGGGCATGATTCTCTATAGGCACTTACCTAGTGACGTTTTGGACATCTCGATCTTGAAGGGTTTCTTCAAACCGTATAATATCTTCACCATTGATGAGCTTTCTTCTGACCACAAGCCTGTGGCGTTAAAATTTGGTAATGTTGACATAAATTTCCGAGAGGAACTCAAACATAATCAAGACTGGTAGCTCTACAGAGATATTCTTAAGGACTATGGCTGCCATCCCGACGTTGCATACTAGACGGAGGACATCGATCAACGTGCTGAAGACATCACCAGATGTATTAACAGTGCCATAGAAGCTAGTAACTATCCATCAGAGAATAAACCTTTTCATCGAATTCAACTCACTCCTGGAATCCAGCGCCTAATTGCTGAAAGAAACAGGAGCCGTAGGCTATGGCAATGCTATCGTGAACCTTGGCTTAAAACCATGTACAAAAGGCTAGTTCGAAGAGTACAAGAGGAGATAAAAGAGCTTCGCGACGCTAGATGGAATGACAAACTCAAAAGCTTGTCGGCTCGCGTCAATTCCATTTGGAGTATGGTCAGAGCTTTACAGAAGAAGAAAAATGATACGCTTCCACTCCGCACACGACAAGGTGACTATGTGCAAACTAATCAGGACAAAGCTCAAGTTTTTGCAGATTCACTAGAAAAGCAATTTGTTACTCCTATCAACAACAATACCGAGAGCAAAATCATGTCTCAGCGTGTGGAAGGTGGCATTGTCAATTTTGATGAAGTTACGCAGCATTTAACAAAATAAAACATCGAGGTCAGGGACATCGCCATCATCATAAGTAAACTGAAAAAGAAGAACGCTCCAGGAGCAATAACGTCCTTATGAATCTCCCAAAGAACTTTATTGACTTTCTCACCAATATCATTAGCAACTGCTGGAAATTTTCTTACTTCCCTGCATCTTGGAAATCTATTGTTTTGAGTATCCCCAAGCAGGGGCAAAACCCAGCAATTCCCTCGAGCTACCGACCTCTTAGTCTACTCCCCTCCATGTCTAAAGTTTTAGAGAAAACGATCCTTGTCAGATTCCAAGAACACTGTTTTGCCAATGATCTACTTCGGAAAGATCAATTTGGCTTTCGTGCCATCCACTCTTGTCAGATGCAGATATGCAGGCTCGTAGAAGACCTGATCACCGCCTTGAACCTTACCAGGTACTGTGGAGTGGTAATCCTTGATTTCAGTAAAGCTTTTGACCAAGTGTGGCATTGAGGCCTTGTATACAAGATGATTAGAGACGTGTTCACTGCCGATTTGATTTGGATGGTGTAATCTTTTCTCACCGACAGGTGCCACCAAGCTAAAGTTGGTGAAAATCTATCTACGCCCCGTGTTGTTAAGGCCGGTGTCCCTCAAGGTTCTGTCCTCGGGCCCGTGCTATTTAATTATTTTGTGCATGATTTCCCGAACCCCAAAAACTGTAATCTATATTTCTATGCTGACTATATTGCCATTATGACATGGGCTCAGAAGCCGGCTCACGTTATCACTCGTCTACAGCACGCCTTGAAGATGTTCGAAGACTGGTTTAACTGCTGAAAACTGAACCTTAATGTCGGAAATTGCAAAGCTGTGTACTTCAACAGAAGGTTCAAGCGTCCCCCCAGATTCTCTTGTTCTATTCAATAAGAAACTGAACTGGGTAGACAACTCCAAATGTCTTGGCGTTATCATCGACTCAAGATTCTCGTAGAATCGTCACGTGGCCTACGCTCTGAACAAAGCTAAGAGGGCTAAGTACAGTCTCATAGCTCTCCTGGGCTTCAACAGCACCCTCAGCATCGACAACAAGCTACTTCTTTACAAGTCGATTATTCGGACAATACTCCTCTATGGCATTCCTGCGTGGGCGACTATCTGCAGAAGGAGATGGAGCGACCTACATCATTCCAGAATGTTACCCTGAGGACCATTGCCCAGCTGGATAGAAGGACTGAAAAACCAATCCATCCACTCAGATCTAGATGTGGTCCACATCGGAAAGTTTATACAGGACCTCCTTTTGATTATGGTGCAGAAGATGAAGATTCATGACAATGACCTAGTGATCGGAATACTAAAGAACTCAAAAGATATGAAGTGGCATATGAAGTATCGAAATCCAAGGCACATTCTTGACATCAACTTTGAAGACATCAGCAACGTCTCTTTCCCGGACTACTGGAAGATGTGAAAATCTTCTTTTCCCAATTCGTTTGTATTTTGTATTTTGTTTCTGACAATCGTCAATCTTATTTTCTTTTTTGTATTGTATGGAAGACCGCTTTGGTTGGTTAGGCTTTTTGACTACCTCAGTGTATATTATTTGGAATTGATTCTGGTTCGATGAGCTTGTGAAAGCGCTGCTTTCGTCCCATCTGAAGAAGTGTATACTACACTGTTCGATTGTCGATTGATTGTCGATTATCTTGCTTTGTATATCCTTGACAAAGCCGGGAATAAATGGCGAAACTAGTTGGAACTCCTGATGTCCCTCTGTTATACTGTAAGGCCAGCACCTGTTTAGTTAATAGGAACAGTATTATGAGCCACCTTCTACCGATTATTATTATTAGATTATAATTTTAAGCACGGTCAAGAATACAATAGTCCAAAACCTCTATTAATAATACACCAATAACGAATTTTGAGGACGGAGCAGACATCAACGATTAATGAAGAGTGAATTTTGCTTTTCAGCTCTGGCTTTGGCTTCAAGGCGGCGCAAACAATGCTTAAATGTGTAAAAACAATGCAAAACTGTATCCGTAAGTTTTTGGTGTCGTTTTTTTCATCAGGAATTTTGTAGAGTCATGTCCAGCCTTAAAACATTATCATGTTAAAATTTAATGGTCGTGTTATCTTGCAGCGTGGTGAATTGGCTGACAAAATCGTGTGACTTGACACCTTTATACTTCTTTTTTTGGGTTATTTTAAGGATAAAATATACGTAAATAAACCACGAACTATTGAGGACTTCAAAGATATAATTCGACAAAACAATGGCGAAATTTTCCAGCAATTATATCAACATGTTACTGAAAAATTCCTCAAAAGAGAAACGCAATACCTGGTAGATCGTTAATATTGAGGCCTTTATCTTCCGGCTTAGACACAGCGGCAGCATAGGATTTGCCTGCTGACACTTTAGAACTAAGCATCCTTCGATCCTGAGGGTATTTTGGACATTTCGTGTGGCTTGAAGTGTGCTGTCCACCACATCTGATGCACTTAGGGGGGTCTTGTCCCTTGATCTTTGGGCAATCTCTTGACTAGTGCCCCTCAGCACATTTATTGCAACGAGGATCTTCCGTGCAGCCCATGGATACATGTCCGAAGCGCAGGCAGTTGTAACAATGTAGTGGCTTCTTGTTTCCTCGAAAGGCCTCCACTGAAACTGCCAGCGGCCCAATACGTGTTATGTTTTTCAATGACTGGTTGTGTTCGGTGTTCGGGAGTAGAACCAAAACCATTGGCATGTCAATGGACCCTTTGGCTTTCCTCAATCGAATAATTTATTCCGGGAAGTAGTTGGCTCTTTTTAGGTCTTCTTGGAAGTCATCGAGGTCATACGTAACATCCACATTACGAATTACGTATTTGAAGACTTTCTCCGGCTTCAGTTGATGATGCTGAATTTTTATAATATTATCAGACTTAATTCCAGAGACCAACCTGTTGTGTGTTTTTTCATCTTCACATTTAACTTTGACTGTTTCAGCTCTGCCCGTATGAACGGTGATCTTTTCCACTGGAACATGCTTCTCGAGCTCAGTTAAAATCGTCTTAAACGGGACGCCATGAGTCCGCACGATAATCGGCGGTACATACCTCTTCGTGATTCTATGGTCTTCATTAGCCGAGCGACCTTGTCCATTCTTCAGATTCCTCATTCTAGACGCGCTGACGACTTCTTCGTTTACTCTGGAGACGGTCTTTAGGTTATCGATCCTCGTGCCTTTTCTGAATTTTTTATTAGTGACACCAATCCAGGGACTGTCGTCCACTTCTTCATCAGATGAAGGATTAATAATTTATCTGCTTATATATACTCATTAAGTATAAAGCACCAATGGGAGGCCATCGCCAAATCACGAAACCGGATTGGCTACTGTATCCAGTAAAAGAACAATGATATGACGTAATCACGCCTCTGGTGACCATTGGTCTTTTCGCGAGGATAGTGATTTTCTATTATCTCCTTTTTGTGAATACAGAATCCAATCTTTTCCCCCCTCTCCCCCAATAAAAAAAATAATCCCACTAAATCATCCCCTCGAATTTCTCCCGGAAGCCTTGTTTACCCACTAAATTTAGTGGGAAAACCCGTGACTTGGCAACACTGCTTTTGAATCACCCTCTATAATGAAGCCTGTATCAACTTCAGCTGCCTCTGCAATTCATCTCTACCTTCAGAGTAACTCAGAAATGACTGACTCTGAGGAAGTGTAAAGTAAATATACTTTCTTTATTATTACCAATTCGACATCTTAGTGCAAATTTATATTTTCTTAGTAAATTATCTTCTTTTTTAACAGGTAATCACTACTTTTCTGGCTTCTGAAAAAAAAATCTGAAGTTCTAAGAAACATTTTTCCTATTGATATAATTATTATTGTAATGCTACTATTGAGTTTATTTTTTCGTGTAATTATAATTAATAATATTATTTATATAAATAATAAAACGTAAATAAATGAATGGTCCCAAGGTTGCACTCTTTCTCTTCCGTGTTTCGAGTCGTCAAGTCCCTACTACCTTGCTTCTGCTGCTTGGAGCTCAAGCTTTAAAAATTAATATTTTCAAAACGGAGCAAAGCAGAGGTTTGAATTTTTTGCATTGTTTTTAAGAAAGTATGTGTCAGATACTAATAATTTTTAACGAAAAAAAATACCCACCTTTTGAGGAATTTGCGTAAATAAAATACTTTTATTAAATTCAAATATTTGCGCGTGCGTAATATATTTTTAAAAATTTCATGTAGTATCTACAGTTAAAGAGCTTTCATATGCCACCAATGACATCTTTCTATGTAAAATACAACCGAAGTTACAGTATCAAAAAATAAGGCCCCCACCTACATAAAAATGAAAAACAATAATAGATAATAATATTAAAATATTCGGCATTCATTATCAACTCCCTAGGGCAATTGTACGAGAGATGGGGCAAAAGTCATGGCAACTATTTTTTTTCTTGAAGATACCAGTCCGGTTGGAAAATGTGACATATACAGACGAAAGGACAAGGTGTTAACTACATGTATGGAATGAATAGCATTGAAATATCGTGACACACTAATTTATTACGGTATTATACAGAGCATTATGGCCTTCACGGTGCAAAAGAATGACAACACAGTACACATAAAGTTGACATGACAAACCTGGGCCTAAAGACTCTTGAACCAATGGTAGGTATACCGAAATCTTCAGCACTGTAAGTATTAGTTGCTTTTCTTCTGTAGAGTGACGTTTTGGAAGGGTCGGTGGTCTTTCCATCTGGATTTGCAGATTGTAGCCCAGACAGGTATACCATACAGAAGTATGGTTCAGATTACCATTTTATATAGCAAAAGTTTGCTATCCACTCCAAGAGCACTGTTACGCCCCAGAAAAGCAACCAGACTAAACTTTACCTTCTTGGCCTTGTTGATAGCATAAGAGAGATGGTCGCCCTAATTTAGCTTTGCATCAATCACCACTCCGAGGTATTTATAGTTTTTTAACCATTCGAGCTCCTTTCCAGATAGGAAGAGTGGCTTCGGGGGTTTTTCTAAGCTTTTTTGTAATGAACGTGGCTTTGCATTTATCAACGTTTAGGTTTAACCTCCAATTAGCAAACCATTTCTCACACTGATGTAAAGCATTTTGTAACCGAGATATAACATGAGCAGGATTGCGGGCACTAGTCGGAAAGGACTCCCATTTATCCTCTGGATGAGTTAACCAGGTTCATCTGGCTTCTTTCCTAATTCAGCGTACTTCCCTTGGCTATTACTTGGAAGCATGGCTTCCGGACCACTCGTTTTTTGTTTCTTCCCTGCACTGTTCGATTGTCGAGTGTTTACTGTTATTCGATTCATACTGAAGATGGCTACTTAGTAGCCGAAATGTACATATATGATGATTAAATATCCGACTTCTTCTTTCTGTCTACAAGTAACTACAGATCACCAAGTTCAGTCAATTATATTATTTTTTATATAAATTTTTTAGGACTTCAGGAAGGTTGACTGGTGCAAGTTTAGGAATATACTTCCCACTCTTGACTGGTCTGAGTTCTGGCTCACCAGATGTTCAAATACTAAGTTCAATATACTTGAAAATAACATGCATCAAGCACTACATTCAGGCTGGGTTGATCACCACAGTGGTCAAAACTACTAACCTAAACAACCTTGGTGGTCGAACAAGATTCTTGCCCTGTGGAAGCTTTAAAAGTGCTGCTTTGCGACCTTTAAAAGTGATCCTTCTTCCCGTAATACAAATTGTGTAGTTTGGTTTGGTTTGTTTGATATTAACGTCCTTTTCAACTGCCATGGTCATTTCATGACGGCGTTATAGGGGCCGCAAATTTTGCCTCGCAAGGGTTCTTTAACGTGCAGCCAGAAAATGACTACACGGGACCAACGGCTTTTCGTTCCTTCCGAAGAAATTGCATGATCTCAGGATTTTCCCCCTGAAAAAATCCTCGTCATCCTGGGCCGGGGTCGAACCCGTGTACTCGGGCAGCAGAGGCGATCACGCAACCACTGAGCCACGAGGCCGATAAAAATTGTTTAACAGCAACTTCTAACATAAAATTCGTGGGGCTAATAGAGCTAATATTCTTAATCCTAAAACTCGCATGTTTGACCTGGGAAGTGCATCTTAAACCCCAATACTTTATGCTATCTTAACCATCTTCAACTACATTATTAACTCCATTGACAATGGTGCGATCTGCTATCTTGTGAATACTTATATCTCCAAGGCATTTAAATACTGTTGACAGACATTCATTTTTCTATCAACTTGAATATTAGGGAACAGATCAACCTACTCAGGACCTTGGCATGCTTTCGAAGAGAGGAATTTTCTATGAATGAGAAAAAGAGAAGCCGACCGAGAAGAAGAGGTTTCCACCAGAGCCGAAGGGAGTTCCACCGAGAGAGTGTAAGCGGCCCGAGTGATTCGACTACGGAACTCGGGAAGGATACAGCATGAAAAGTCAGAAAGTATCATGTTCGGTCCACTGTCCAGGCAAGTGACTTTAATCCATTATTCACGGATAGAACTTAGTATTATTCCGCCCAGTGTGCTTTCCCCAACGAGAGGAAAGCTGGACACTCACGACGTGCCTGCCGTCTGCCAAGCTTCTCGCCGCTGCTCCTCATTGAACCTCAGACCCCAGTGACTACGAGCACGACGGACGAATTGCCCTGTGATGCTGAAAAGGTGTCGAGCGAGAGAGAATGGTGGAGAATCAGACGGATTATTGGATGGATGCCCCAGGCCTCAGCCAAGACGCCGTGACCAGCCAGCAAGCGAGACCTCAGCCAAGACGCCGTGACCAGCCAGCAAGCGAGACCTCAGCCAAGACGCCGTGACCAGCCAGCAAGCGAGACCTCAGCCAAGACGCCGTGACCAGCCAGCAAGCGAGACCTCAGCCGCCCCTCATAGCGTAGGAGCCGAGCGGGACACGCACGACGAGTCTTCCCCGCCTTTCTTTGAGGAAGATAAGGTCCCGCCACTAGACACAACTCTTCTCACCCGCCATACGTCGGAGAACGACGACTGAGTGCCCCATACTGAGTGCCCCAACCAGCCCGTCAGCGGACGACGACTGCCTCGCGAGCGCGCGCCGGGCAGAGATCTCTTGCCGCGAGCCGCGTTCGGCTTTAGCGTTTCCGATAAGGTGTATTCCGTTCCAATTATTATAGTGGTTTAAGTTCAGATAAGTAGACTGATAAGTGAATATCTTAATTTCTCTTCTGACTAGTCCGAACTGATCTCGTTAAGTAAGTTAATTTTTTTTCGTGCCCGCCATTCTCGAATACTTAGCTAGTTAAGCTAATATCCATTTATTATTTATTTCTAGAATTGGGCTACGCTCCTCGGAATCCTGTTGGGTCACCGCCTTACATGTTAGCGGCGACTTATTTCAGAAGGCCTCGACAATACTGGTGCTATCAGCAGCTCAGCATCGAAGGCCACCTTCCAG
Organism: Rhysida immarginata; assembly: GCA_023313115.1. Lineage (NCBI taxonomy): Eukaryota > Metazoa > Arthropoda > Chilopoda > Scolopendromorpha > Scolopendridae > Rhysida > Rhysida immarginata. The sequence goes on along the minus strand of JAHWFO010028309.1, from coordinate 12,064 downwards.
TACCGACAACCGGACCACTGATGATGACTGAAACCTATGAACTGTTGACAAATTCTTTATTCCGCATGTATTAACATGAGAATCATAAACATTTATTGTTGTTTCAACTAAGCATATTAAACTTTATTATTAACTTTTAGCAAGCTTTGTCGTCCCTCCTCCTTTCTCTATACACGATAGCCTTAAGTAAGCGTAATTAGACAAATTGATATTTAAGTTAATTAAAAAGTCGTGATAATTACATTGTCATCTCTCAATTTTCTGAGTGGCCGTCTACGAGAGGATTGTTCCAGGGATCACCGACCGCCACGGTCTTTAATGCTGCGGCTACTGCCCAAATATTCAATTAGCCTCTAAATTGCAACATTCTTTCATATGTAGACGACGACTTTCTCTTTAAGGCCTTCACTATCACGGAGTTATCTATAGCCCATCAGCAGTTTCAAGATGATCTTAATACTTTATGTACCTGGTATACTTCTCAGGGCTGCTGTTCAATCACGAAATAACAAATATTTCGTTAATAGACTAGCAAAAACCTATAGATTGAATTAAATAGAGTTCTGGGCATCGTTTTTGATGGTAGAAGGTATTTTCGTGAAAACATCGACTCTCTATTGATTGAATTAAATAGAGTCAAGTTTTATTTACCAGTTTAGGGAAAATATTAACGAAAAATGATATCATTAAAACACTTAAGCATATATTAATCTCCAAGTTTGAATATGGCATTGTCGTCTGGTCTTCAGCTCCTAAGCGGCAAATTATTCGAGTTTTGACTGCGTATAGTGATGTATTAAGAACGGCATTGGGCCTCTCTAAAGTTTCTTCTATTACAGAGAGCTGTCATAACTACTAGATTCCAACTCTGACCAGAATAATCGCTTATGCCAGAATGAAAGAAATATAAAATGCGCTAACCAAAACTGATCAAAACAAGGGAGACGCAGAAATATAAAATTACGCCTACCAAAATGCGTTCAATTTATGTACCAAGAATCAAGTTATTAACTGCACTCTTGACCGTTGTTTTAACCATAAGGAATATGCCTATAAAATCTTATTGCAGGCTTTTGACTCGCTTTAAAAACGCCGGCAATCGCCTGTTTTTTATATCCCCTGTTGGGATGCAATTGTTCTAAATAATAATTCAATTCCATTTAATAATTCAAATTTTATTCCATGTAAGAGAAAAGGAAACTAGCGACAGCAAATGCCAAAATGATTTTACCTTAGTACATAAAACAAAACAAAGCAAAAAAAAACACAAAGAAAAAACAATTAAATAATAGTCTGTAAAGTCGTTAAAAGAATCAAGAATTCTGCCTAAGAAACTTAAATGATTAGATTATACCAAAACGGATTTTGACCACGTTTTATAAAAACAATTGAAAGTGCAAAAATTTAAAATTTCAGTAACCTTACTCTTACATCTAATGATTTTATTAATCAAAGAGCAACATTCAATATCAAAAAGGGAATCTAATTCTGGCAATCCAGAAATATCTCTAAGTCTAGAAAAAGAGTAAGGCTCCTTACACTTAAAATATTTCTTATATAAGAAAAGAAAAAAATGGGAATAGATCTTTTTCAGCTTTTTGAGAGTTTGAAGGAGTACAATGGCCCCAAACACAAATCCCAGATCTAAAACAGGTAAAAATAAGATACTTATACAAACAGATAAAGATTTGGATATTATTTACAATTTTACCTAAACGAAAGATAACTCCAAGATGACTAAGATAACACTTTAGAATATGCTCAACATGATTTGAGAAAAGACGTCTTTCATCCATTAGGATACCGCGATCTTGGACAAATCGCTCTCTACAAATATATTTTCCATTAAACGAGTATTGATGGATAATGGGATTGGTTTTACGAGTTAAGGTAATGATCTTAGTGTTTTTTTTCAATATTACAGTTAAGCTCATTATTTAAACACCAAATAGAGAATTCATTATTATCCATCAGCAAAGACAAACAATCGTTTTTAGCTTTAATGATACAATAAATCTTAATATCATCAGCATATAGAAGATGATTCTGAGATATTTTAAATGGTAATCATTCATATAAAGTAAGAAAAGAAGGGGCCCTAAAGGACTTCCCTGCGGTACGCCCTTTTGTTGCAGAAAATTAGCTGTTGTGACTATATTATTGATCTTAATGTAAGAAGTCCTATTGGTTGGAAAGTTTATTCAAGAGCAGATCCTCCCCTTCCTAAATCCATGTTGCTGATCAGAAAGCTATGGATCAAAAGTGGGAGATAGCGGATTAAAGATCAGAGTCTCAAACACTCTCTCAAACGTAGAGAGAAGAGAGATGGGTCTGTAGTAACCCACCTCAGTCTCATCCCCAGATTTAAACACGGGATTGATTATAATAGATTTCCAGGCGCTGAGATAAATCCCGTCTTTCAGACAGTTATTAAAAATTTTAGTGAGTGGGCTTGCAAAGAAATATTTACAGCCCTCAACTATGAAGGTGGGTATCTTGACCGCCCCAAAAGATCTTTAATCACCTCAGTTTTATCAAAATAACCACTGATAGAGAGGTTGGTGAAATTGTCCCAACATCCCCTGTGTCCTGGAAGATAACATTTTTTAAATAGTTGCTAAAAATGGTCAGCAAACGTTTTTCCAATGTCCTGAAGTTCTGTTAAAAATTGGTCATGTTCCTTAATCATTGAAATTTTACTTTAAGTTTTAACATTGGAGGAGATAAAATCCCAAAAAGGTTTGGGTTTATTTTTAAAATTTTTCTTTAGTTCCATAACGTAATTAAAAAATCTCTCTCAATTAAACGTTTATTTAAAATTCTTAAGTGTTTAAATTTGACATGGTTGTCCATTTCGCCAAAGTGTTTCCATCGTTTATGAATTCTTTTCTTTTTTCTAATCAAATTGATGGTCTCATGGGACATCCAATTTCGGAATTTTTCTTTACGATTCGAAGCATGGATCTTTGGAACAGATTTATCTGTAGCGTCTAGGGTTGCTTTTGTTAAAAATGAAATATCATCATTAATAGAACTGTGGTCGGATATGAAGGAAAAATCTGTATCCATAATCGAAAGAGCAAGTTGATCATAATTTCCCTTTTTCCAGGTTCGAAAGCAATATAGACTAGGGGGATTCTTTTTAACATTAAACTTAAGACCAAATATAAAAGGCGGATGGAAAGCGTCAAAAGGCAACAAACTCTCAACATTCTCTTCGAAAGCTAAATTGGTCATAGAACGAGAAAGTGAAAATGAGAGCTAAAAGATATTCGCAGTCGTCATGACTACGAATCTGCTTAAGATTTGCTAATTGACAGAATTCATTGACAACTTTGAAACGCTGTTCAGCATAAAATTTCCTACCATAATATTGACATGAGTCCCAAAGCAATTTGAGGGAGATTGAAATCCCCCAAAAGAATGATTTCTATGCGTTCTCATCGGCCTCGGTGGCTCAGCGGTTGCGTGATCGCCTCTGATGCCCGAGTACGCGGGTTCGATCCCGGCCGAGGACGACGAGGATTTTTCAGGGGGAAATCCTGAGATCACGCACTTCCTTCGGAAGGGAAGTAAAGCCGTTGGTCCCGTGTAGTCGTTTGCCGGCTGCACGTTAAAGAACCCTTGCGAGGCAAAATTTGCGGCCCCTATAACGCCGTCCTGAAATGACCATGGCAGTTGAAAAGGACGTTAATACCAAACAAAACAAAACCAAAACTATGCGTTCTCTGAGCAGTTTATCAGCTATAAGTTCAAAAAAATCTTCACAGCCTGCTAATATCTGATAGGTGGAATATAAATGCAACCAGTCAACACATCTGGTCTTCCATTTTGTTTAATCTGGATCCATACAGCTTCAATATCATCTTCGAGATTCGCTCTCCTAGTTACGGTGTGGCTAGTTCTTACAGCAATGATCACCCCTCTTCCAGTAACCTCTTTAGAATCATTTCGATCCTTCCTAAAAAACATAGGTAAATTGAAATCATCAATTGTGTGTTTATCGGAGAGACAGGTTTCCGTCAAACATATGATGTCATAGTCACAGTTCACCAAATTGAGGTTAAAATCAATTAACTTCATTCTTAGTCCCCGCACTTTTTGGTAGTGTAACGTCATGATCGTTCCCCTCCAGAACGCTACTAGTTCTTCTTGACGTTCCCACACCCCTTTTTATCGTCATAGTTTTCTTTTGATTCTAAAAAGCCTCTTCAGCGCATTCATGTATATTTTTTTTGTTAATGAGCTCTTGGTAATAAGAAGACGAGACCACAACAATGTAGCAACGCGAAAAGCCACAACAATAGCGAAATGCAATAGTCGCATAATAAATGTGGTTAACCCGAACTACGACGAAACTAAGAAAAAAAAGTAATGAGTTAATGTGGAACTTTTAGACTTGAACAGTAGTCAATTCTCCAATGCGTTGGAGAGAAGTTCAGTTGAAATGGGAGTTTGTAAGGCTAAGCAGCTCCTGTTTCCTAGGACGGACGTCGCAATTGCGAAGACTACCGATTATTTAATTCCATCGGGATTTGACGACTGGGAAGATTGTCACAAGCATATGAGCGGGCTAACTATGTCGCCATATTTAAATGTCTGAAGGCGTTCGAAAGGTCGTCTACTTCATGTATCGTCTAGCTAGCAGCGGTACAAACTTAGAATCCAAATGTATTTCCACGCTGAAGCCTTTGAAAAGACTGAGCAGGAATCGTTCTGTAAAAGGTTTGAGAATTGCAAACACCAAAAATCTGGTTTTGAGTTTATATGCGTTTTTTTATTCTTATGGCAGTGCAGCAGGATTAGTCCGAAAACAAAAGGCAACGCAGTCCCACGTCGAGAGGACTCTCCAAGCCCAACTACAAGTCTGCAGAAGATGTAATTAGAAGTCGGATTCGAACGTCGGATTCAGTGTGTACCACAGCTCCATTCTCGGTTGTACGTTTCCGAATGGTAGTAAGGCTCCCTCACTAACCAAGTTCCTGCCTTGCCCACTGTAAAATATAAGGTTACGATAGTTTTAGTTAGTTTATTATTGTCCCCCCCCCCTTACTTACCTGCCGAGAAGAGTTTAGAATCCAAAATTAAAGATCCTTTAAAGACACAGTAGCAAAACTCAGACGGGGGTAGTCTGCTTCGTTGGCACTGAAATGCAAAGAATAGACATGCGGCAAATTGAAACCTAATAGTGTGTAGTGATGGAACGTATGTTGTTTCTACTGATTGATACTTACCTTGATAATAATCTGTTGTGAACTGAAAAAGAAAAAGGGGAGTTAGTAAAACAAAGAAATACAAATTATTGACTATGATATAATTAAGTGAGAAAAAATATGACATTTGAAAAAAATATTTAGAGGTGGTAACTTAACAGCTTAGTTTTTTAGGAGAACCGAAGAACTCGTAGTAGATTTGAAGTGAACTTTGATAATAATTTGGATAACTTATGCATGTACTGTTCTGGAGGAGACTTAGAAGAAGCATAACACTCATAGGAATTTATGCTCGTTTAATGAATTAAGAGTTGATTTAGAAAACTTAATATAGAGATGCACCGAAGTTATAGTTGAACTTTTATATATATGGTTATTTTTTTTTCCTTTTTATTTATTTTTGGATGCCTGGCGGAGACATGGATCCTCTCAAGAAGTCTGAAGTCACGATCCCAAGAAGTGAAGAAGTAATCTAAGATATGGAATCTGAAATAGAAATGAATGGAACGATTGATTTGTATTTAAGAAATTAATAAAGCCCCGGTTATTTGCATTTCATACCTGTTTAAAAGCTCTTTATTTGCATAATAATCGCACATCAAGCCTAGAAGGACCTGTCATAGCTGCAGACTTACAAGGAGACCACCAATCAACCTAGAGTCCGATTTTGATGAAACAGGGTATGTAGGTAGAGGACCATCTACAAAGGCCTATGTGAAAATTCTAGATTGAGGAAATGCCCATAGGTCTAGAAAATCGAGTATAAAGTTTACTGTAAACACACATAGAAAAAAAACCACATTCTGTCAGGTAGAGGCGCAGTAGCGTGGTGGTTAACGTGCTTGCTGAAATGCTCCCACTTTTTTGCTGTTCGAATCCCTCCTTGTTGTGACATTTTTTTATATTGTATTTAATTTATTAAATTTAAATATAAAATTATTTTAATTTAAATTGCAAAAATATATAAATAAAAATAATATTTATAACATATATTTATAAATATAAGATTTAAAAAACAAAATATCTAAATAGCAAAAAAAATCAAACGATGTAATTTTAATTAAATATGAAAAAATGTACAACATCCAACATTTTGAATAATGTGTGATAAACTGTTCTGCATTTTGAATTATCTGTGGATTGCAGTAATTTATAATTTGTCACAAATCTGGTGATTTTACGCATAGTGATATGTAGAATATTTTTCATTCTAACAAAGAACGATGCACTGACACATTGTCTAGACGGCTTGTAAAGAATGACTGCAGATTGGATCCATTTTTGTATCAGTGGTTTTTAACAATAACACATTACGAACGACTAACCAGAAATCGCTCCTTTACGTATTCGTGAATCTTCTTATACTTGTCGTGTTCACTTCCACCACGTTTAACATAATCAATCACTGCTTACACTTTAGCTTCTGTTTCTAAAAGGAAATATTTTTTTGTTCTCGATATTTCTTTTCCAGCATCTTTCTTCTTCAGATAACAATAATAATTATAAATTTGATGAATTATTTATCAGAATAAGTTGCAGCAATGTCTTTTTTTTCATGAGGTATTAATCTTCGTCTGGATCATACAATGGATCATTTCTTCTTCTTCTTCTTCTGCTTCAAGACATGTTTCCTGATCGTCTTCGACATCAAATGCTTCATCAAATAACAAAGGTTCCATATTTTAGGTCTGTGAACAATGATTATATAAAAATCACAAGTTGCTGTTTTTCACAACTCAGCTGACCATAATCATCATTCGGGTTATGATTATACATAACAGAGAGTCGGCTGATGATACGCAATGCACATACAGTCATGGACAAAAAAAAAACCGCTCCCTCACTTTGTCCTGATATATTTTTAAATGAATGTCTAAAACAGGATGGTATGATTTTATTGGTTAAAAATGTAGATAATTTTCTGATTGAACTAAACGATATAAGATACCTGGTGGCAAAGTAATAAACGCGCATTTTGTCCATGACTGTACATAATACATGATGATTGTGGATGAATTTAAACTGGATTAAATGAGATGATAGAAAAATTATTGGTAAAAAATAAAAACAATATGAATATTAAACAGTTTAAACATTATATAATTATAATTTAAATTTACTTACAAATTCTATGACAAATGATGCAATTTAAGTAACTAATTTAATTGATAATTAATTATGATCAAATTTTTGTATGATGATAATAATAACAATTATATTTCAATAAGACATTAATGAATTGATAACCAGATTGCTGTTCAATTTCGAATGACAAGCACAAATTTAAAATATGTTTTGAAAATAATGTGGTTTTTATGTTAAATGATTATGAATATTATGAATATGAATATCAAAAATATGAATATCAAAAAAGACTAATGATAATAATAATAATAATAATTGCTGTTGAATTTCGAATTACAAAAACAAATATGATTGTAAAAATACAAATATGATATTACAAATTCGACTGTCAAGAAGAAGCGTTGAATATGAATTAAAAAACAGAATTTTTGGCTAACAAAACAAGAAAAATCTTTGTTTCAACGTTTGTTTTCGAAAAAAACATTCCTGTTGCTATGACAACAAGTTAATTAAATTTTATAAATTAAATACAATATAAAAAAATGTCAGAACAAGGAGGGATTCGAACAGCAAAAGAAGTGGGAGCATTTCAGCAAGCACGTTAATTTACGCTATTGCACCGCTAGCTGACAGAATATGTTTTTAGCACATTTTCTATATATAGAAATGTGCTTATGTGATCGGTTTGTCCAGCTGTCCGTCCGTCCGTCTGTAGACAATCCCACAATTCATTGCTTTCCATGTATTGAATTGCATGTATTGCAATCTCACAATTCATTCAATCATGTCTTGAATTGCTGGAAGAAACGAATTATCTTCGCATTTGGTAAAACGCGTGTTGAGAACATGGGTTCGATTCTGCGCGTGCTCTAAACGTTAATGAGATGGTGTGCGTGCAGGATGCACGTCTGTGACGATTATTAAAAGGGCAGTTCGGTCCCTAAATCAAGAGAATTTTTTTATTCCTAGGGAGCTTAGCATTTATTACGATAACTTGAAAACGAATTAACTTTTTCACAGTCTGTTTTCAGCAATCCATTAAAATGGGACAGAGTACGCAGAAGTACGAACGTGAAATAGCAGGAATAAGTACGTGCTCTAAAAGCACGTGCTTTAATGGTACCATTACGATACCCTCTTAAACATTTCTTATAACAAGATATGGCATGTAATATATCAAACAAATTGTCACAACATATCATGAACGAATATAAAAGAGTAACTAGTGATAGCAAGTATCGGTCTAATGGCACGTGTACGTGCAAGGATGTCTCATGAATGAATATAACGGTATATAGTGATGTCTGAATTGTTTAGTAGTACGTGTTTTAATGGTACCAAGTGGTACCATTGGAACTTTCAATGCTATGATATGGCATGTAATATATCAAACGACTCGTAACAACGTGCCATGAGTGACTATCACGAGAAAATAATGATAATGGTTAACAGTTTAGTAGCACGTACACTAATGGTGCCCTATGCTATGATATGGTACCATTTGAACTTTCAATTCTAAACCATGGCATGTAATATCAAACGACTAGTAACAACATGTAATGAGTGAATATCATGAGAAAATAATGATAATTGTTATTGGTTTAGTAGCACGTGTCCTAATGGTGCACTATGAAACCATATGGTACCAATGGAACTTTCAATGCTAAGATATGGCAGTTAATATATCAAACGACTCGTAACAACGTGCCATGAGTAACTATCACGAGAAAATAATGATAATGGTTAACAGTTTACTAGCACGTGCCCTAATGGTGCCGTATGGCATGATATGGTATCATTGGAAGTTTCAATTCTAACACATGGCATGTAATATATCAAACGACTCGTAACGACATGTAATGAGTGAATATCATGAGAAAATAATGATAATTGTTATTGATTTAGTAGCACGTGCCCTAATGGTGCCCTATGTAACCATTGGAACTTTCAATGCTAAGATATGGCATGTAATATATCAAACGACTCGTAACAACATGTAATGAGTGAATATCATGAGAAAATAATGATAATTGTTTTTGGTTTAGTAGCAAGTGCCCTAATGGTGCCCTATGAAACCATATGGTACCATTGGAACTTTCAATGCTAAGATATTGCATGTAATATATCAAACGACTCGTAACAAGGTGCCATGAGTGAATATCACGAGAAAATAATGATAATGGTTATTGGTTTACTAGCAAGTGCCCTAATGGTGCCCTATGAAACCATAGGGTATATTGGAACTTTCAATGCTAAGATATGGCATGTAATATATCAAACGACTCGTAACAAGGTGCCATGAGTGAATATCACGAGAAAATAATGATAATGGTTATTGGTTTACTAGCACGTGCCCTAATGGTGCCCTATGAAACTATATGGTACCATTGGAACTTTCAATGCTAAGATATGGCATGTAAGGTTAGTAATGCTAATAATATAGTTAAACACAAACGGTGCCGTGGAACGATTGAAGGACATCACAAATGACTTGGACGCATTCAGTTCAAGCCCATTACAGCACGACCAATGATACACTCTTTTTAGCATGACCTGCAACTCGTGGCATGAGGACCAGTCGTTAATGGTCCGAAAAAGTTTAACATCATCAGCATAAATATTGATTTTAGTATGAAAATCAGTTAAAACATATGCAAGATCAGCAAGAAAAATGTTAAACAATAAAGGGCCCAGAGGAGACCCCTGCGGCACACCGCTTTTGATATAAAAGGGAGGACAAGAATAATCCTGATTTCTTAATCTGAAAACCCGACCTGTGAGCATATCATTGAACCAGTCATTGGCCACTAAGTCCAATCCTACAAATCGCAGTTTAAACAGCAACAAAGGGATACTAACTTTGTCGAACGCTTTTGAGAAATCCAAATATAGTGAATCGACCTGGGACCGTGTATCAAGACAATGGGTAATATGGTGCAAAAATATGGCGAGATTAGTCTGTGTGCTTTTCTGTGATCGAAAACCGTGCTGTGCATCTAGAAGATGAGCGTCAACGTGTTGAGAAAGTTGGTCAGCAACTAAAGTCTCCAACAGCTTAGCCGGAAACAAAATTAAAGTGATGGGACGAAAAGCTGGTTTAGCCGAATGCTCGTTGTTTTTAGGGATCGGCTGGATCACCACTTGCTTCAATGCAGCCGGGTAACGTCCAGACCCCAGTGATACATTAAAGAGGTGGGTTAATGGAGAAATAACCGCTAACAAGCAGCCTTTAAAAATAAAATCCGGGATATCTCGAGAAGTGCAGACTTTTGACGCAGATAATCCCCGAGCACGAAGGTTTTCGATAATCTAAAATTTGCTGTGCAACCAAAGGTTGAAAAATGAACTTCTTATCTAAAGTGCTCCAGCATGCTGTCAAAATATCTTCATTCACACAAATTTTCAAATTATTGCTCATAGTTGACGCAAACGAATGAGCAAGTTCCGACAAAGCATTAGCATCCAGAGGCTCCTTATGATTTTTCTTGCGGTTTAGACACAATTTGGCAGTTTCCCAAAAGGCAACAGGGTTATTATTAACTTGCTCTTCCAAACATTTAAAGTAATTCATACGATCGTTGATCCAGCTATTCTTGAACGCTCTTCTGGCCTCGGCAAATAACAAATAATCGTCTTGGGCCAAAGATTTTTTATACATTTTATGTCTTTTTCCATTTACATTCAAAATTTTGATTTTTTAGCTTTATTTTGATTATACTTATATATTTATTATTTTGTTATTTGTTAATTATTATTTTATTTTTCAGTTGTATTTATTAACTATTTATTGCATTCCAGGGTTTTTGTGTCTCGTCCTTTTCTCTTATAAATATCCATTTACATTCCCAAGCATCTCTAGTTTGTGAGTAATCCAACTAGGGAATTTTAGCAATGATCTATCCATCCTCGTTGAAATGCATCCATTAACTTGTCGCTTATGCATAGGAACGGCTTCAGAGACAGCATTACTGATAACAGTCACTATATCATTCCAAATCTCATCAGCATCCAACGACTTTAACATTTTAGACCAATCGCTATTAGCAACTTTCCGATAAAGACTCTGGAAGTCTGCACATCGAAAGTTGTAATACGAATCTTTGGGAGACGAAAAAGTTTCCAACTCGTCCTTATTGATAATAATAATAATCAGTAATCATCCTTACTGATAATAAAAATAATAAATTCAGTAAAATAAAAAAGCGACGGGGAAAAACACATCGGAAAACCAAAAGCCCTAAACCCTATGTTGTCATGAACAGAAGGGAGCACAAACAAGGTAATTAATAGTAATTAGTAATTAAGAAGAAAAATTAACCAAAAGAAAATTTGGTTAAAAAAAAAAAAAGAAAAATCAACTAAACAGAGGCACATGCATCTCTTTCATCTCAAAAAGGTTGAAGTCGTTAAAATTGTCCATGAAATTAATAAAGAGCTTTTCCAAAGGATCAATCTCCCGTCAGCTAGTTCTCCACCTACAACAAGATCTAATATGTAACCAGTTCGAGATCGTTTATATTCAGATAATTTACAGTCTGTGGAAATCCTAAGAGCTTTGATCTTATAAAAGTAAACGCTCAGCAAGGTGTTAAGCAAGAATCTATTAATAATGAGCGTGATATTAAAAATATTACTGATCAAATTAACTTAAAAACCTTTAAACTTTTTCCCTATGAATTTAACAAATCTATTAATTTTATTCTGAATAAAAGATAGAGCCTGCATGTTACTACCAAAGCAAATCCACACACAATATAAAAATTTCG
>JAHWFO010028305.1:0-30240 GCA_023313115.1 Rhysida immarginata | reverse complement strand
ATTTCCTCCGCGAAATAATTCACTTTTGATTTTGGACATTTTTTCATGCAAGATATATTCCGAGATTTCAATTGTCTCAAGATAAATGCCTCACCCTGTATATTAATGCGTTGACGTTTGCCATATCACAAGGGACACTCAAGGTTAGTACAAACTAAAGGTCGAGCAGTCTTCGTTTTGTTTTCAATCATTTATTACTTATCCTGTACATGAACTTGCGCTTACGTATATGATTTTCTGTAGGGTCATAATATGCATTAGCATCTAACGTCGACGAATGCCACCTGTTTTGAAATTAAAAGCAAATCACATAAGTTAAAAATAACACTTAAATTAATTTCACTTCCGTAAATCAAATTAACCAACTTCAAGCTATCACGTGGTGATGTTAGAGCCAACAATTGGATCTTGCGATTATGTCGAAGACTGTCAATCATATTCCCAATATAAGATCCTCTAGACGTCGTCTGGAAGCGTACCAAAGAAGAAATGTGAATAGATGAGAAATCCCTTTATTGTTAAAAGATTAAAGCATTCAAATACTTACATCGTTATAGTATTCATTGACCTTATTGAGATCCGTAACCCATTCAGGATAATGATAAAAATCTTTCAAATTATCCAATTTTTCTATCGCACCATTTCGAGATTCAGCATCCAGCCAGTCTAATGTAATCAGTCTTTCTCGAAAGATTTCGAATAATTCTGTAGTCAGAGCTTCTATCTACGAGAATGAAAATTAGTATAAATTTAATCCTAGCATGAGCCTATAGAGTAATAAACCGTTAAATAAAAACAAAACCGGATACCGAAAAGCCAAGCTTGGCGATAAACCTGACGATTCAAATCATGTAGGAGAGAACAATTTCCGTTAAGAGGTTCAAGTACTATTCTTTGTTAAAGACTAGAATGCAAGAAACCATTATAAATGAGCTGCTAATTTTATTCTTACCAGTGTAAGCTCTTTCGAAAAGTCATGATACTCTTCCCCATATTTCCGAGCAATAGCATATTCGTATGATTTTAATACCAAAGGTAGGCACTGATCTTCTCTAGATAATCAGAAAAGAAAATGTCGTTAGTGAATAATGAATTTATTAATAAATTAATGAATTTTGCCTCTTATATAAAATATGAATGCAAATTACTTAGATTCTGTATTGTATGGTCTTAAAGAACGTATTTCTCGAAGAGGAGAGGGTAAAGAGTCGCCGACAGCTCTAAGAAGTCCCATGATATAGTTCAAGGTGATATAATTGGCTACAATTCTAAATAATGTAAACGAAATAAAGCAATGTTGATATAAAACTATTCGGGATTAGTATTCTCTGAACGACTGAATATACAGGATGTTTCAAAAAGTATGACCCAGCTGTAAAACCTTTTATTTTCACAATCACAAACCCGAAATGACTGAAAGTTACACCACGCGAATGGCCTTGCTCTAGAAGTTCATATGACTACCGCTAGATTTCGCTACTACAGACCAAACAAACGCTACCGTTAAATGTTTTGTGCTTGAATTTAGCAAGCCTAAGCCAACGTGCGCTTCAACGACATTATGGAATTGAGCCACCATTGGCAAAGAAAATCCGTTGTTGGTACTGACAGAATGAAGATACAGGGTGTTTATGTAAAAGCAAGAGTCCAGAGCGGCCACGCACTTAAGAGGAAAATATGCACCGAATTCAAGAGGCTTTTCAGCGGAACGCGCAAAAGTCCATTCGTCGTGCTAGCCGAGAAGTTACCATCCCTCATAACTTTTTTTTCCTACAGTTTGTAGAGCATGAGCGAGATTCGCCAAAAAGTAAAGTTTGCGCTGTTTCCGTTCATAAGATATATGGCTCTTTCTTTTTCGAGGGAAACAAAGTCACAGGAAATTCCTATTTTGAAATGCTGAAGACTCTTAAAAGTTTACTATTCAAAAGGATGGAGCACAGCCACATTGGCATAAACGAAACATTGCCTCAGCATTGGATTGAACGGATGGGATCCCGAGATTTTGACCTACAATCTTGGCAATCATGATCTCCAGAGATCACAACCTGTGATTTTTTCTTATGGGGGATATGTAAAAGAACGTGTCTATGTTCCACCGTTACCCATTGCTGATTTGGGTGAGCTGATATACAGACTGAAGGATGAAGCAGTAACTTCTGAGACAATAGACATTCTCAGACGAGTTTGTGAAAAATTTAGTTATCTCATTGATGTTGTGCGTGCAGCAGGTGGAGGGCACATAGAGCATTTATGGAGAGTAGTTGAATCCTATGTTGTCTCATATCTGGCTGATTTTATTGACGCTTCAGAAGAAGCCTTGCTACTTTCGTCATTTTGATAATAGAAAACAGATTGAAGTCATTAGCAGGGTGTCTCACCTAAAGTGAATAAATAGCTAACTTCTAAAATACAAATCTGACAGAGTACTTTCAATGAAAGAATTATTGTGCTTTTATGTGACGAGTTTTTATGTGTCTTCCATTTCCAAAGAAACAGGCCATTTTAGAATATGGACGTCCATTCTGAATTGTGCAACGGAAACTCCTATTTGTATTGATATCTTCATTGAGAAATGTTTAATTTTTCAAATGATTTAACTGTTCAGGAGATAGTGACACGGAAATGTGGAACTTTTAAAGTTTTGATTCCAGTTTTATCGATGAAGACAAAGAGACCATTTTAAAGAAACCATGACGAGGGTAGTTCTTAAAGACATTCCTGTTCTACTTTTTGATGGTCTTTAAGAATCCGAAGCCAGAATTTCAAATACCCAATATTTTAATACATACGCACAAACTCTAAATTCAGATACCCTGAAAAAAAACAATCAATCACATTCCAAACGTCTATATGTAATACTTCTATTGCTAACAAGAATTCATCCTAAAATTTATTTGTGTTTTAGAAGTGTAATGTTAACTTTAACGAAGAAATTTTTTCTTATAAATATAATTCCTATTCGAGTTTTTGCGGTGATTAATCAGAGACTTTGAACTCAAGTCTTCAGAGTCACTCTGCTTGATGTGTATTACCTTGAGGATTTAATGAACAGCCTCCAAGTTGTACTGCAACTGTAATCCATTTGTATTATTAAATATAATTATTTGAAATTGGGACATTCTTTTTGAAACACCTTGTACAGTGTCTGCAAAACTATCCGGACACCCCTAGGTTATTGTGGTTTCAATTTCCATTATGCACCTTATCAGTTTCGATGTAAAAGATATGTAACAACAGCTTATACTAGGTCAGCCACCATGATGTAAAGCCTTTAAGTGTCCGACTTTCAGAAAAGAGTTAGTATAAGATGCTGCATTAGAAGAAAGTGATTTCGCAAAATCAGTTTTTTGGACTGATACTCTGAACTGCATAAGATATTGCAATAACGATGTCGAAGAGATAGCAATGTGCTCTTTCGCAGGAGGTGGTAAAGAATCGCAAGAACATACTTCAGGACAGCAATGCTATTTCTGCAGTGGATCTATCAGTTCGTAGTCTCAGGGCCCATCAGATCGTACAGTACAACATGTCCTTCATGAAATGTATTTCTTCGGAAGTACCGGAATAAAAAACTTTCTTAAAGGTGAATGCTCTTCGTCATCCGCGATGATGTAAAGGGTCTGGCCATTAGACTAGTGAAGATTGGACTCATAGATTCTATAGAATGCTGAAAGCCCCTTCAGTCTACAGCAACTAATGGTCTTGTGTGAGTCTGCAGGTTTCTAAGGTCTCTGGTATTGGGAACGTAGTTTGGGTCCATCAGTTGTGTTGTCGTACGATTTAGTGCCCCAATGTAGCAATAAATGTTGAAAAAACCATCTATCTAGTTGAAGTAAAATTTTTTGGCAATGGACCAGACTGCTTCTTTCAGTAAGACTATGCTCCATGCTATGCTCTCGTCAAAGAAGGCGTGGTTTACTCATGCTGATATAAAACAGCTACCATTGCCTGCTCAGAGTACGAGAAGCAGGATATGCTGGAGCTGATCACACGGTTGTCCAAGCCACTAGCTACTAATCATCATCAGTTACTGGATCGTTCAGAGGCCGAGTGGCAACGAGACTGATCGACAGCCTTCGTCTTCATGTTGCGGCAAAGGATGATGCACCTGTGAATGACTGCATTTTTTATAGTGCCCGAAGAGGGGTGTCAGGATACTTTTGGCAGAACCATGTGATTTACAACTCACTTTGCGTTTTCGGGTCTTTCGATAAAAGTAAAGAATTGGTCAAAATAATAAGCTCCGTCTATATTGATTTCATCAGTGCGACTGAAGGATTTTATACCACTGAATGTCTTGTTGAACAGAACAAAAATATCCAACTAAACACAAAAAATAATTTTACAAAAATTAATCCTGACAATAAATTTAAGCCTAATTATAACTACGTAGAAACTTTAGTAAGATGTGTCCAACAATAATCCAGTAAGTTAAAAAAATATACGTGAGAAGTAAATCGCGAGTACTTCTAATGGCGTGATCTCGCTTCATATCAATCAACGATTTATACTGCCTGGCCAAGAAAACAGTCGCTATTGAATATTCAATAAGCAAATACTAAGGAGTCTATCATAGTCTAACTATTGCATGTATGTACGAATTGTGCAGGCCATACATCCTTTAACTTCTCCTGCATTAGCTTATCACATCATTTGTTTGAAAGAAAGATGTCTGTTGTGTCGCAGAAAAGTGTCTGCGGATTACACCTAGTTTCAAAACAGACAAATTTTTGGCCTATTTCAAGTAGAGAAAACAAGCAAAGAGAAGTGTTTAATTTTGCATTATTAAACCGTGGAAGGAAAGATCTGTATCGTCAATCTCACGGGGAAGTAATTATGGTCGGGAAACAAAAATTCTGAATAATCGTGACTGCAGATCATTAAGACCATATATGGTGAAGGCAAACCGAAGAGATTCCGCATAAAACTGGCGGGGAAGTTTAAGAAGAGAGTATTCAAAAACATATTCACACACTTGCTATGCGACAACGTGAATATCCAGACTAAGCAGCTATTCTACCTCAAGAAGAAAAGCATTATTGTTTTCCCGGGAGCACAAAAATTGGGATGTGTGCAAACAATAAAAAGTCATCTGTTCTGATGAATCCAGGTTTACTTTATTTCAGAGTGTTTGATAGGCGCATTAGGTAAAAAGAGAACCGCACGAAGCGATAGACCCGTCTGCATGGTATTCACTGCACAATGTGATGATCTGGGAATGCTTCAGTTAATCTGGTTAGGATTTTGTAGAAATACGCAGCAATAAAATAACGTCAGCCTAGTATCTGAATAGACTTGATGACCAGGTTATCCCATCCATGGAGAGTTCTTTCCTGATGGCACTGGAAATATTCCAGGAAAACACCACCAGGATACACAGAGCTCGAACTGTAGCTCGGGCAGGTTCTGCTCTCATGATCAGTCAATTCAACACATCAATTCCCCCCCCCCCCAAATCCTATAAAAAGTCTTTGTGATGTATTGGAGAGGAGCATACGGAGAGGTCTTATTCTCGCCGCATCACTGCAAGATCAGGCGAAAAATTACTGGACTACTGGAAAAAATAGATGTTTACTAGATCCACGAATTTGCTGAATCGATGCCCTGGCGAATGCGCGCCTTCATCAAAGTGAAAGGCTGTCCAACCAAGGCTGCTAAAATGCATGTTTTTTTTGGCCAGACATTTTTTCAGACTTCAGGAGAAACGAAAGGACTTATACTTTCCCAGGGCATCAGAGGTTACCGTATTCCAGAGGCAGCTAAGCCAACGTTTCATCGCTACCTTAATTTATGCGTCCGATCCAAAACGCCTGAGGCAATGAAAATTGCATGCGTAAAGGTCGCACTGTAGGGAGGATGTTCTAAGATTACCCACTTGAAGCTAGAATATCCTTCGTGATGTGTGGTCGTGCATTGTCGTGGAAGAGGATGATCTCTCGGCACACGAAGTCCGCTCGTATTTTTTTTGATCTGCCATTGTAAGATGAAATTAATGGTGGTCATGTAATGCAAACTTGCTCGAAACTGGGCCTCTGAGAGAAGAAGGCGGCAACTATGTTTTTGCTCACATTTAGCTTTGAGCGAAACTTTTTCGGCTGCGACAACACGCAGTGCTTTCATTATATACTGGACAAGTTTCGGGTCGTAATAACACACTACTATTCGTTACTCATTACAGTATTATGCAGAAATCCATAGCACTTCTAATGGTACCAATAGAGATGTTATTAGAATACTCATGGACTACTGGGCGGAGACTGCCAAGACTGTTGAATGTGATCTCATCAGATCTCATCTGTTGGCTTGAACAAGCTCATTCAATTTCTCAGTACTTGCCTCATATGACAATTCGATGAGTATGGCCAGGTCTCGGGTCATCCTCCAAAGATGTCGGTCCAGACATTTCTTCAGATAAAGAGCTGACTGTTCGCTCAGACACTTTTAGCCGTCGGCTGTTGATTAGCCATTATTACCTACCAACCAACATTCTCTGGTAGTGTTCATACTCACTACTACAGGTTTCCGATCGTTTTCATTTGACTGACCCTCGTATATTTAATGGGTTTATTCAAAATTAATTTATGTGGATCAAGTTATCAACTATTGTTCTTTTTTCGGATTATTGTTGGACACCCATACGATATAAAAAATCAAAAAATGGCCTACATTCTCAATTCCATCGAGATCGCCTAGTTTCATGAGGTTCGTAAAACCTGAATTATCTTTCTGTGAAACAAATTTGTTGTCAGTTATTTGAAAAAAAATCCTCATGCTTTTAAATAAGAAAATTTGCACTTGATCTTACAATGCTATAAAGGATCCTGTCCAGTCTTAAAACTTGTTCAGCATCGCTCATCGTCAAGCTGCTGTTTCTTATACCAAAAACGTGAGACGCGATAGTAACAAGATCGTTTGCCGTGAGAGAAGGAAATTGATTTGTCATAAAAAGGTTTGGATCTGGTTGGGTCATCTAAATAAAAGAAATACAAAATTTAAATTACCATTTCGATTAAAGAAAACATGCGTGGTTGAAATATTACTTACTTGAAGTATATGTTGCGAGTTGTTATCAAATGGTATGTACGTGTCTATAGAGAATGGTACTTTTATATCTGTTTGGTAATAATAGGACCCCATTAATCCAATTAAATCCTGCATGGTTATTGTCTTCGTGGAACCCAAATATAGTCCTCCCAAGCTAAGGACATTTGCTTGAATCGCCAGTAAGTTTGCAGTAATCACTACAGAAAATAATGACCATTAACTTGTTTTTAAACAGGGTCTACAATTAATATTCGGACGTTCTTTTCAAAGGTATTGAAGTAGATTATACATCGTGCTGTCATTCAGCTGAACTTTCTGCTTTAGTAGAGCCTTGATATATCCCAAGAAAAAACATTATCAAAATGTTTATTGTTAATAGAAGAGTTATTGAAAACTTATTTAAACTTTAGTGCAAAGGCAATAGCAATAACATTTAAACTTTATAGGGTATGAAGTGATGACTGGAAGAATGTTTTGTGATATAACTCCTTCCTGCCATAGACACCAGCTTCCTTTACCCTCAGGCGGATACAAGCTAGTTAGAGAGTCGCCTGGCAGGTAGCGTCCTCTGACTTCTTGCTGTCAATTGCAAATATCGGTCCGACTGAGTTTTATATCCCTTGGGCGACCTTGCACTGGTCGGCGTATTACATCTCCTGTGTCTTGGAACCATCTCCAAGGTCTGGAAAACTACACTTAGGGGAACATTCACTTCTCCAGACTTTCGTTTGAGACTGTCCTGCTTCGATCCTCCGATTATTCTGTTTTTCAGTACAAGATAAATTGGCATCTATGGTTCATCTTAAATGCAATATCAACGATAATAAGAAGCACATCTAACATGGCTTGCAAGAGTGTGTAGTGTGGCTCTATGATCTACTCTTTGTTTCTTGAACTTTGATCACTTTCATAAATTTGTATATCTGAGATAATCCGATCGTGAATTGACATTGGTTTAACCGTCTAGCTGATCTACGTGATATTTACATAGCAACGTTTGTAGTTTTTCTGGATTTGATTCTGCAAATGTTTTTTTACAGTTATGCTTAACTTTAGGGCATGAATGAACACTGTGGAAAATTCTGGCAGCTTATAATTTATTCAACGTGACAATGCTCCCAATCACAAATGACCTTGTTGATTAGTCGAAATAACCTAGGAAGAACTTGAATAGCCTTCTCAAGGTTCCGACCTTAACCCAATACAGGTGAATTAGAACGTCAACTGTGTTTGATTTGGCAGCTACTCTAAATAAGAAATAGCACAAATTGCAGCTTTATCCTTCCAGGAACTTATGGAAAGTTTGCCTAGACGAATAATTCTACCGAAACTAAACAATTCTGCTAACGTTTAATTAACTTTTATTTATCTAAACAAATGTCCGGATATTAATAATAGATAAGTGCAATTTACTGGCGAATTAATCGATACACTTACTTTTTCCTGCTTGCAAACATGACCGGAAGAGATCTTGTGCTTTTTGAAGAGCTTCTTCTTCGTAGGGAATATAGGAATCAAGTATTTCTAAATATTTATTGAAAAATTGCAGTATAAAAATAATTGGTTGGTGTCAAATTAACTCTAAAAAGTTTTCTAGCACATTCTAATTAATTATTACCTTGAACCCGGTCATACAATAATGATTGTTGAATCCCGATAGCCTGCACCATTATTTGCTTTTCAGTGTTGTCAGCATGTTTTCTCCATCGCCCACAAGCAAATTCGTAGAAGTCATCACATGGAGAAATGGACCAATCTACTCCAGCCGCTAGCTCAGCAGCTGCATAATTAGAAAAATTTTATTAAAATTCATCAGTGTCATCAAAATTTAAATAATTTCAAGAGTTACACACAGTGACCAATGAATTAGTAATAAGTGTTTAATATTTTATTGCACCTCCTTTGGCCCTAATTACAAGTTGTCTGCTGGTTGGCACAGAGTCAGTAATTCAGGCAACCGAAATATCTTGGGTCGAAAGGATTTTAAAGAATTCGAGGTCAAAAGTGGAAAGGACAGTTAGATAAGTTTTCCAAGGACCTCTGATTGCTAAGGCAAGGTGTAGTTCTAATGGAAATTATAGTTCAAATTGAATAAATAGTAACCGAGAGTTTAGTAAGTCTTTATATAATTGATCATTTAAAAGTTTCCTTAATTCGTAAGCATTCCTACCGGATGATATGAGCGTCAATTGTTGAAACTTCTGTGTAAGCGTGTATTATTTTTGGCCTACCACTCTCTAAAAGTGAAGCCCTTTGTTTTCGTATCAGAAACTCAAAATTTTTTTTTGCTTAAATCGACTTAAAAACTCATGATTCGTAAAGATATTGATGCAAAAAACGAACCTCTTGTCCACAAATGTTATGTGGACAAGAGGTTCGTTTTTTGCATCAAGTCTTTATCCACAGTATATTCCCACTTCTCATCGTAAAGATATGTTGAAATTTTGAATAAAAAATTTTCCGTCTGTACGTATGTATGTATGTGACCAATTTTGTGCAGCTAACTCCTCTGAAACGGCAAATAGCCGAACCAAATAAAAATTATACATACTTAGAGGGTTCCTTAAATTGTACCTTGGCGTGTATTTTATGTCAATTGGGTAAGCCTTTTTCGAGATATTAATTATTTTCTAAAAATTAAAAAAAAAATGGCTGTAGCGTTCAAACGAACAAACCAAACTCAATACACTTGAAATATGCGTATTCCTATCATTAAGGCGAATTTTTTTTCTAAATGACTTGTTTGGCTGTGATGAGCGGTTTTGGAGTTATTTACTATCCCCTCACCCAAGACCCCCACCCCCCTGCGTCAATTTTTTTTATTTTTTTATTTTTTTTTATTTTTTTAGAAATTTAGACAGTGGGATTCTTAAACTATACATTGACCATTTTTTATGAAAATGGGCTAAGCCTTTTTAGAGAAATTATTATTATTTTTTTTTAAAAATGAGAAAATTATCCGAAACATTTCATTTCAAAGCTCGAAACACAATATAAACGGTATGAAGAGCTTCCTCTTATTGAAAAATACAATTTTCTTTTTGATGTAGAATCCAATATTTTTCAGTAGACACAGAGAATGTCTCCATAGGACCGCTGCCCCCAAAAGTTTACTTGTGCACTAAAAAAGTTTGATTTTTTGAAATTCTGACTTCGGATTCTTAAAGACAATTAAAAAGTAGAATAGGAATGTCTGTAAGACCCATATTAGAATAGAATAGAGAGTAGAGATTAGGCCAATCAAGTGGTTCGACAACAGATCTGTGACTTTGGCAAGCACATGCTGTGGTGCTCAACCAATAACTACGGTTTCTCGTTGGAGTAAGCCAAGAAAAATGCATGTTGATATTGCTTGCCATCAATTGTGAAACGTTACAATCGTTGCATGGGGGGAGTGGATCTTCTTGATGGTCTGATCTCGTACTACAGAATCAGCATCAAATCTAGAAAATATTATTTGAGGTTCTTTTTTCATTTTATGGATCTCGTTATTGTCAACAGCTGGCTGTTGTACAGAAGAGACTGTGATAAGGCTGCATTGTCAACTTCTGAACAGTACGATTCTTTAGAATTTAGAGCTGTTATTGCCGAATGCCTCACAAATATAGGAACTGGCATTCAGTCGAAAAAAAGAGGAAGGCCCAGTTTTGCTTCTATTGAGGCAGAATTTGAAGAAAAAACACACAGAGGTCCAGCGAAACCAATTCCTCATCTCACTGTAAGGACAGACAATGAGGGCCATATGCCTGAAGTTATGGACAAACGGATGAGATGTAGGAGACCAGGGTGCAACTCTCTGTCAACAATTTTATGTAAAAAATGGTAAAATTTATTTATATCTGACAAAAAATAGAAATTGTTATAACGAATTTCATGAATCATAAATAAAAATTTGGTGACTTTTTTTTACACCATTGCCTGATGTCTCATATTTGATACAAACCATTTTATAGCATGGACTGATGTCTCATATTTGATACAAACAATTTGCACCCAATATAAACAATATTTTTCAGTATTAAGTAATTGGTATGTTATCAGAATAGATTTAAAGCCCAAAAATGCATATGTTAATTTTTTTTTTGCCATATAATTATTTTTAGGCGTTAAGTGGTTAATAATATTTTCTGTGAATATCAGGATGAATCAGATGGTGGTGGTGATGATGATGTTGTTCTTTGGTCTCTAACAAAGATATGATAAACAATGATTAAACACATAAATCACGTTGCTTAATATCAATTCCAAATCAACAATGCCTCATTTATTAGAAATCGAAAACTCAACCCAAAATGATATTTTACAATAAAAGAAAAATTATAAGCACACCACTATTGAAGATTACTACAGCGTCAACTGCAATAGCTAATAATTCCGTAAATTGGACTACATTTTGTCAATTTCAACGTAATGCATACATTCCTATTTAAAACCTTATTCTTCTTTTTGTGGTCACCTGCGTATAGTGACCAATTACCGGTTGTCTTGAAGATGGTCACTTTACGCAGGCTCTACTATATATAGTACTGTAATATAGACATTTAAATTTTACATTACCATATAAGTAGCAGTCTGGATGATCACAGTTCTCAACATCCGCACTCTCCTCTGAAGCGTAAGAGGCGATACCGAATACGATGAACGCACAGATACCCGAATATACAAATGGGTTCATGGTGAGGATCTAGATTTTCATCTGAAAACTATCTCTGTATATATAGGAATGAAATTTAATAATCTCATCATGATAAACAACGGAGTAATTAATTCGCTCTGGTGAACAGAAGTTTTGCACATGTTAGTAGATAAGAAGCAGAATTTCGTTGAGATATTTATGGTCGTTTTAAATAATGTCTTCTATAATATTATATGTAATTATATTTTTTATTAGTTGCGATCTACCAGGTCCATAAGTAGGATTTTTGCTCTGGTGCTTTCGAATGAAGCGTAAGAAACGTTTTATGGCTATTAACTTCAGTGCACTGATAATTGGGTATAATTTCAGACATTATATAATAGTTCTCTATCAATGAATCAATATGTTTCTGAGCAAAGAACACTTATGTGCATGCTACATTTATTATAGGGTTGAACCAGACCTGCTGGATAAAAAATCCACTCTTCTAGGTAATTATCTTTCATAAAAAGTTTTAATAAACGTAATATATTACATTATGTCATCTGAGATACGCGTGTTAATAATTAATAAAAAAATTGATTTTTTTTAAATTGGTTAGAATAGCAATCTTCACAATATCTCTACAGAGAAAAGTTATAAATGAAAAGTGTTTTTTAGAAATTTTATTTTCAGTATCGCTTTTATAAACTGCTCAAAAGAATTAGGGGAACACAATATAGAACGCCTATGTTATATGAATGAATGAAAAAATCCGTACAACCCCATGAACACATGAAGCAGTCTCAATTTAGCCAACAAATAAACAAGTGTAAGACTTAGTTTTCCAAGCATTTTTCGAAAAAACAAATGATAGACGCAATCCGTGATGAAACTGAAGCGATAAGACGCGTTTCAAGACATTTCTGAAAAATATGTTCTCAAGTAAAGTGCGTTCTCTCCACGAGCTCGAAGGACCTCTGCGCATCTGCGATGTATGCTCCGTACAAGTCCACGGATGTCTGCTTGAGGAATGTTCTCTCAATCTTCAATGAGGACCTGCGAAAGGGTGGCGCAGTGATTGTGGACTTGTTGGACGTTGCTTATGCGTCTTTTAAGCATGTACCACGCATGCTCGATCGGACTTACGTCCGGACTCATTGCTGGCCACTCCAATGTTAGAACGTTCCATACTTGTACAAATTCCTGAGTGGCACATACCGTATGCGGACGAGCATTATCCTAGGTAAGTGCAAGATCAGGCACTAAGTGATCTTCCAGAATGTCCTTGATGCAGACTTCAGCATTCAGACGTCCTGGGACAACAACGAGATCATTACGGCTGTCGATAGAGGTTTCCCTCCCCAAACCATAACTGGACCTCATTCCATTCTGTTCTGTCTGTTGCATTGTTTCTTCTGCAAAGCGCTCTCTAGAGCGTCTCCACACACGCTGACGTCCATCACAACAAGTTATGCGAAATATGGATTCGTCTTTAAAGAGAACAGACCGCCACTGACGCAGCTGCTAGTTGATATGTTGTTGGGCAAACGGACGTCGGGCTTCTCGGCGTTGGCACGTGAGATGAGGTACACGATTCGGCCTTCTGGTTCTCATACCACCTTCCCATAGTCTGTTTCTGACTGTTTGGACAGAAACAACCACTCCAGATGCCGCACGCAGTTCGTTTCGCATGTCTCTAGCAGTTGATTTTCGTCGAAAAACTGGCAGAATATTGAAGATATCGGTCCTGCATTCTTGTCGTTATGTGTCTGCGTTCTTGTCCAACACTTTGCGATTAACGACCAGTCTCATGGAAACGATTTCATGCACGATGGATCACTGAAGGTGACACTTGAAGCTGTCTGGCAACGGAACTGGTTGAGTAGCCTTCTTGGACCAGCCTAAAAGCTCTTGCAACTTCCTCTAGCCTGAGATGTCTCATTTTGTCTCAATTAAACGTCCGAATACTGTATCAGACCTTTAACATGCAAATTAATGCTGTTTGAAGTCCTTGTGACCATTGTCTTATGGTTATGAACATTCTGTTCTTAAAAGGTCTCTGGCATTTTCACTTTAAACTCACAGAAAAAAGAGAAACTCGAAAAAACACGCAGTGATTCAATAGACCACATGTAATTTATCAAAAAACTATGACAAATTTTTATCGAAGTCTTGATGTTGTGATTTTACAAATGTTTTCAGAAGTGTTCCCCTAATTCTTTTGAGCAGTGTATTTTACATGAGTAATAACTTTCTTTATGAAAAAGAGAGAATCTATCAAAAAAGGTAAGCTTGAATGTAATATCCTTGTGCATGATAGATGACAAATATTTTTTATTTCTACTACTCAAAACGGACCGGATAGTCCATATAGGTGAGAATTTTATTTTCTAACTTAATTTAAACATTGATATGAAACGATTGTAAAAGGTATCAATTTCAAAGCCAATGAGGCCCTAACAATACAAAGGATTATTAGGGAACTCTGGTAACAAGTTACAGAGAGCCAGAAAAGGTGGAAAACCCCTTTCGCCACCATCAAGTGAGATCATTCTGGTAGCCATGCTTCGCCGTATCGCCCTGCATCGAAGTATCCGCTGCAGGAGACTGGAACTCACAACACGAAGATAAATTCGTAATCACTCCTGTTGACACGCTTTCCAAAGACTCTCCAGTTTTCGCGGTTGTCTCTTTTCAAGGGCCCGTTTAAGTAGGTCAAACCACGAAAATCCAAAGGTGATGCGTCCGGCGACTAGAAGGGCCTGTCGCTGAATGGAATGGAGCGGATTCAGGTATCTTCTTGCATGCGTTCCAAGAACAGGTGAGTTGTCCCGGCGATGTTAGTCGATGCCTTGTCTTGGTGATGCCATACTTAGTTTATCTCTGTAGAGTACAAACCGGAGATGTCACGGGTAAATATGGGGATTAGAACGTTAGTCGAATAGTACTTGGCGTTGAAGTTGGCCTTTGACTCTACTTGGTGTAAAGTTAATTTGCCGTTGTAACTGCATCCTGCCACGTTTATGAAACCTTTTGAAAATATTTCCTTGCATTCACGTTATCATTTTCAGAAGTCTTTAGAACCCTTTGGGCGATTAAATTCTCTGTTCTTATTGCAGTCGCTTAAATACATATATGTCTCACCTAGTATGACCATATATTTTCACTTTTAATCTGCCAGGTATTGTTCATAGTTTATTGCAGTTTTTCCGTCGCTCTTGAACATGGCGCGCAACAACTTATGAACGTTGCCCTTGTGTCGTTTCTCCAGTTGTAAATCACGGTTGACAATTATGTTTACCGTGTCAACAAATGTCCCTACGTTCTCTGCAATAGCCCGCTGTGATAGTGGATTCTATCCGGTTACGAGAGTCCGTGTCACATGCAGGGTGCGCAGTAATTTTGGAAGCTAAGATTATATAACTGTACGGGATACATAGGACATGCATTTTATTAATAGTTAGCAAAAATAATTTATTCAAATAAATTTTATGAACAATGACAATTGAAAGTATGCTAACAGTCCGACAACACGTAAGTTACCATTAATTGAATTTGGACTAATATTTAAAATAGTAGCTGTTTGCCGCGACTTCATCTGCGTGGATGTTTAAAATTTCTAAACCGAAACATAGTTTTAAAAAACTGGAAAGTATAGAAATACAATACAAACATTCTTTATTGACACGAAGGAACACATACAAAGAATATAAAACAGAATAAAAGCGGTAAGACAACACGTTTATTATCACTTAAGGTATTGCTTAATTCGCCGTTTATTTAAAGAAATTCTTTATGAACAACGTTTTCCGTTTTTCTCATAGAAGCTGCTATGAACAGATTATCTAGTGACCCGATAGCAGGCTACATATAACTGTCCGTGTGAGAAGCATCTGGTTATGAGAGCAAGGCCAGCGGCCCGGAGTATCTGCCCTTGCGACTTCTTAATGGTCATAGCAAAACAGACGCTAGCTAGGAATTGCACGCGCTTAAATTGAAAGTGAAAGTTATTTGGAAAGAGGGGTATATAGGGTATGAAAAGTATTTCACAAGCACAACAGCCCAATAGGAACTAAGCTTCAATAATATTATTTTGTACGATACTACTTTAAGCCGAGTTCCATTACACAACTTCGGAGGGGTTATGTTCTAAAGAAGCATTACCGGAACACCGACTTTCAGAGCGATATTATGCGTGGGAAGTCCGTATGTACGAAGAGAGTTAAAAAAACTCTACCGTGGGAACACTCTAAAATAAGTGATGGCATCAGCTTGATCCGGTACAATATTTCTAGAGTTATATACCATCTTCAATGTTTTGCAAAGTGCTGCGGTTTTATTGCAGTCGCTTGCTCATTTTAGACTCTTTTGCACAACCAATAGTTTTCTTGACGTCTTATTTGAGTAAATTTTCCATAAACGGGATGTAAAGGCTCGATAGAACGAACAATTATGCAAAGTCTCTCTGGTAGAGTCACAAGACCATTTGATTCAGGCAATACACCTTTTCCGATTTTTATTAACATGTTTGAAACTCTCCAAGCTAGCGCAATATTCGACGTTTACGTGAGCTTCAAACGTGCTCTCTGCAAAAGCAACGGCGTGTATGATACTATCTACCTTTTTTTCTACCACAACGTCTGGCCGCAGATATTTACCTCAGCTGTGAATCCACTTTTTGAGGCGTGCAGCGTTGATAAGATGCGTCCTGTTTTCACCAGTCACAGATTCGCCGACGAAATTTTTAGTTTACCTCTTCGTGCAACGACCGTCCTGCATCCAAGATGAACATGTATTTTTATATGCCACATGGGCCATAAATCATGTTGATTTTTGCGTAGAATGGGATCACTTTCAGGGTTTGGAATTTCCGCGGTAATGAGTCGATCAATTTGGTTCAGCCTAATCTTCTCTTCGAGCCACAAAAGATTATGCGAGTGTGATAAATCATGTTTATACCATTCTATTGAGCACATGTATCATCAGGCAGCTCCAAGTACCTTCTCTAAGCATCTCTAACGTCAACATAATTTTCCGACTGTAACTGTCTTCGATTATTGCAGTTGAAAATCAACCACGCAGTTTCAATTTTGGCGTACATATCTACCAAAAACTGACTGAAAAGTCTATGAAATCTATGTAGATGAATATGCTGGTTTTTACGCAACTGGATTATAAAACTGTAGTACGGCATAACGAAAGTTTTCTTGTTGAAATTTGTACAGGTATTTGTGGGTCAAAATTAAAAAAGGAAAAATATAGCAATCTTCGCCTCCACAAAATATTAAAGGTTACTGTAACGAACCAAAAGCGCGATATGTTTTGCTGATCCTTTGAAGATGATCAACTGTAAGTAAAACAATATCCCTCCTATCAAAAGGACCAAAAGGACGGCTACTTCGTTTGTGGTAAGAGCACTATATCGACCTGAGTAGCGCTCCTGTTAGTCTTTTGTCGGCAGAAATTACAAACTTTTAGTTATTCTGTTCATCATTAAGAACAGAATCATTTGCAACTTTGAAGCTGTTAACATACCGGTTCACACATTGGAGCTTATTTTGCAACCCATTTACTAATTCAGCGTTGAATTTACCAATCTGTTGAGGCATAACATTTACCTGGTCTTGGTAATCGTCTACAAAAGCCAATGAAGTGATAAACTTGACTCTGTATTTCGAATGTGAGCAAAAATGCATTTTCAGCGATCTCACTTGCTCCAAAAAAGTCACTTGAATAGCGCTATTTTAGGCCCATATACAATCCAAAAAGTATTTCGATTCTAGATGTTGTCAATGGCTCCGGTAGTTCTTGGATTCTTTCCAGTCGAAACTTGACTGAAGAACAGCACATTCCCTTAGGTTCTCTCTTCCACTTAAAAGCACGACTATATGCGCACATTTCGTCCATAGGGCCTTGTTGGGAATAATCAGAATATTTAATAAACTGAATCGTAATCAAATCCGCTTTGTTCTTTTTCTAGCTACCTGAGCTCTTCAGGTTCGTAAACTATCAACTCGTTAAAAGAACCTGTAAATGGCATGACGCACTTCCTGCTAACGGCTGCGTTCTTGTGTCAAATGAGTCACGACCGCATCTCGTCTCTCATGGTACCGACGCCGGGCGGCAGACAAACGAAACTATGCTGCTCTTTTGTCTCCAATAGACGCGAATGTTCAAGGCTGATACACTCAGCAGGCAAATGCAATTCCCATTCCTCAAGTGAAAATGGCCAGAGATCGTGATATTTTATGCCGCGTGCAGTCAGAGAGAAAAGGAATTTCACAATCTTCCTGAGTTTCCACACTTCGGCCTTCTGCGTGGCGAGATCGGTAGGCACTCAAACGACGTTCACGTTCTTCACTACTCTATTCAGACAGTAACACAGCATTTCAGTTTCTACATGGTGATTCAAAAGTCGCGCACATCCAAATTCGATTGTTTATAAATAATATATTAGCTGAAATGTTCCATCAGCTGCTTTGAAACTTTTATATTTTGAGCATCTGTTGTAAATATATAGATGAGTTGTGTAAATATATGATAAATAGTAGTAAATAGTATTATTTAATGTCATCTAGTTTTTATTGCGCGACTTTTAGATCGCTCTATATTAGCATCCAAACGTGAGTCACGTTGATTGCGTGCGTCTAGAAAGCTGCGCTCGGGAATAACTCAACCGAACTTCACGCTCGGATGGAGTTTCCAGAAATCGAGACATGCACTTCTAGAACGCTGCTACTCCAAACGATGAACACGTTCCGATTTGCTTTCTGCTTCACGTCGCAATCGTGCTCGTTTAGGTCGTGCAGAAACAGAAGTAAAATTAGATCGCTTGCGTGAAACCATTTTTTTGTAATTATTATTTTTCCTTTAATTTTTTTTTCAATATTTAATATATTAAACCTTAATAAATGTATAAATGTCTGGGCCAAAGATGGTTAAAATACTCATCTGACCTCAAACCAACCAATCAACACCTAACCAAATATTTTGATTAGAAAGATGTGATTGGTGACATATGAAAGCTCTTTAACTGTAGAATCTAAATGAAATTGTCAAAATTATATTACGCATACGCAAATATTTGAATGGACGTATTGGATCCAAATTCGTAAAAAAAAATATGCAAATTTTTTAAAAGGTGGGTATATTTTTTTTCGTTAAATAATTATTAGTATCTTACACATACTTTCATAAAAACAATACAAAAAATTCAAAACTGTGTTTTGCTCCGTTTTGAAGATATTAATTTTCAAAGCTTGAGCTCCAAGCAGCGGGAGTCAGGTAGTAGGGACTTGACTACTCGTACAGGGAAGAAAAAGCGTATAACATTGGGACCATTCATTTATTTACGTTTTATTATTTATATAAATAGTATTATTAATTATAATTACACGAAAAAATAAAATTAATAATAGCATTACAATAGTAATTGCGTCAATAGGAAAAATGTTTCTTAGAACTTCAGTTTTTTTTTTCCAGAAGTCAGAAAAGTATTTAGCACCTGTTAAATAAGAAGATAATTTAGTAAAAAAATATAAATTCGCATTATGATGTCGAATTTTTAGTAATAAAGAAAGTATATTTACTTTACATTTCCCCAGAGTCAGTCACTTCTGAGTTACCCTGAAAGACGAGATGAATTGCAGAAGCAGCTGAAGTTGATATAGGCTTCATTATACAGGGTGATTCAGAAGTTAGTGTGCAGTAGTGCATGGAAACATGTACAGCACACACATCAATGCACTTTCTGCAGGAGGTTTTTGCTGGTCGAATCATCTCGCGTGGCAGCTGGCCTGCACGCTCGCCGGACCACACACCTTTCGATTTCTTCCTTTGGGATGCCTTGAAAGGTAAAGTGTATGTAAACCATCCGCACATTTTCCCTGAGCTGAAGGAGGAAATCACAAATGAAGATCCGCAAATCTCACCAGCCATATTGAGCAGAGTGTTTCACAACGTGCAACTGTTCTTTTATCTCGTCATCAGGGATTGAATATCTTTTAAGGTGCTTTTTCTTCTTTTGGAAGTGGTGAAAGTCGCAAGGGGCAAGACCTTTCATCTTTGAACTGCAGTTTTTCATCTTTGAACTGTGGGCGATGCAACACCTCTGGTGTGTGGCGACTGCTTACGGGCCAGCGTTATCGTGCTGCAGAAGATGGTCCAAAGCTGCCATTCAATCCTCGTGTCCACAAATCGAGTGGTCATACGTTGGTACAGTACGTGGAAAGGGATGGGGATAATGTCGAAAAGTGAATAGTGCATTGCATAGAGGACAAATGTAAGTATCAGATACAAAAGAATTGTGAAAATAGGTTAAAAAATATAAAAGTTACAGCCATGGAGGCATTATTTTTCGATCAACCCTCGTATCTTCTCTGAATTTATTGAATTTTCTTTTAAAAACTTATAGACAATCGACAATCGGATATTACCACAAAATTTACATTTTTTGGAAGCCTTGTCCATCTGAAGAACTGTAACATACAAACGGATATACTGTGGCTTGGATCTAGAGCTTAAAAAATTAATACCTTCGAAACGGAAGAATCAGTTTTTAATTTTTTGTATTGTTTTTATGAAAATATGTGTAAAATATTAATAATTTTTAACGAAAAAAAATCCCCACCTTTTGAGAAATTTGTATAAATAAAATATTTTTATTAATTTCAAATATTTGCGCATGCGTAATATAATTTTAAAAATTTCATATAGAATCTACAGTTAAAGATCTTTCATATGTCACCAATCACATCTAGTAAGTAAAATACAACCGAAGTTACAATACTTCATAGATAAGGCCCCCACTCAAATTTCAAAAATTTTAAATGTCCGTAACTTACATAAAAATGAAAAAAATTTAATAGTGTTTGACATTCATTACCAACTCCCTAGGGTAATTTCATATACCAAATTTCATTAAAATCCGAGAGGTCAGTGGCAAAACTCTAAAATTTCTGCCTGAATTGACGTGGAATGACCCAAAGTACTTTTCATAAGAGCAAAATCGACACTTCTGCGTATGCGCATTGACCATAGTTATCGTCGTTAATTATTGTATGTAATTATTGTCAGGGCCGTTCTTAGGTGTTATGCGGCCCTACGCGGGGAGTCCGGGGGGGGGGGGGGCTCCGGCTCCGCCCCCCCTGGAAGCTCTGCGAAAATGCGTGGAAATTAGACCAAGGAGACGTTTTCCTGTTACGTTACGAGGTCATCTCCCTGCGTCTCTTTTTCGCCTCGGAGTAGTTCGATGCTACAATTTAGCCAATTAAAAAAAACACCGGGGGATCGAGGGCGCCTCACGGGGGTCCCCTCGCGTTCGGGGCCCTACGCGGATGCGTAGTCAGCGTATGCCTAAGAACGGGCCTGTTATTGTTAATTTGATTTTCAATGCAAGGAAAATTCTTGATTGCAACTTCTTAGTGGAGAGGATTGTTTATGAAACCGCACAGTTGTTCGCCGTCAAATTTTGGCGGGTTCCATCTAATATGTAATCCAACTGTATCAGCTATTTTAAACTGTTATTTTACATTAATCATTTTTACATATACGTAGTTTTCTTTCGTTTTATTTTTAGAAAGACCTCCATTCAATGTTTTCCCGCTAATAACGTTTTCCACCGCCATTCCCGCAAAAAACGTTAAACCATTTCTACTGTTTATGGTACGTTTCAAATTTATTAAATAATATTATAGTACAAATCTTTTAATGAGACTCTATAATATCAGTTGAGTGATTGAAAATACAAAAAAAAACTGGATTAGAAGATTAATATAGAGAAAAAATAATAAAAGTTATATAGGAAATGAAACTTCCGTTACATATTTCTGTTTTAACAGTGACATACAATAATCCAATGTACAGGTGATAGTATGAGGGCAGACCGATATTAATATTTTTTTTATTTTTGACGACTTTTTATTTGTATGGTCATTGAAAGTTTGCAGATAAGTTTTTGAATATCGAGCTACAGTCTTTGCTGGTTTGATCAAGTGTCGTCTTGGCGAATCAAACTTATCCTATTGAGCAGTGGCAGCTCGTCCATAGGCTCCGTGGCACGGCAGCACCCCCAATTTCACTTTCGATATCGAAAAAATTAAATATTATGTGCTTTCTATACTATTCTTATACATGTATATTACATGATCCTTAAATTTAATGTCAATAGCTATGAAACAATTACAATTTTCTGATGCAGCACTCCCAGAAATTTCAGTTACTAGCCGCCACTGCTATTGAGCAAAGATGGTGCCAGGTCTAGGATATTAATCTAGGCTAATTAAAGGATATTAAAGGTGTCATTGGCTTTCTTTGGGAGGAGCTTTGTCTAAGTCGAAATCTACGCTAGAACATAACAATAAATATCATTACAATAACATTATCATAAATAAATCTGCTGCTTTATGATAATGCTCACCCCATGTTTTGGCTTCAGTTCGTAAAAAAATTGAGCAATTTGAAGGGGAATGCTTCATTCAAACGGGACTTACATCTCATTGAATTAATGAAGAAATTTCTGGGATGCCAACGATTGACTTCGAATGAAGAAGGGAAATAGGTTGTGTATAAATGGCTCTTTACCGAGAAAAAGGGGTTCTGTAAACAATATAAACTACATAAAAAGACTGATGCTAAGATGGAAGAACTCTTTTGAGTGACTGGTTCTTAGGAAAAATAGTTAAAACATGCAGCGTCTTTCTGGAAAACTTCTTTCTCTGCCAATTCAAATTGTTCGATCCTCCTTTGCACAGTTTATTAGACATTCTAACCTTTTGATATAAATGTGAATTTAGTACAAAATGTCCATTTCGAAAATCACAATCGATATTTTCATTTCGTCAACGGTAATTAGGAATCCAACACCATTTGGAATTGTTACATTTGAACATTAGCAGACATCTTCGAGGTGTTTGTAGAACTGTTCGTACGTGTTCCAGCTGATTCATGTATCGGTTTCAAAGGCCACCACGTAGGCAATCTTGAATTTCGGCATATCTTGCGAAATAAACTTCTAATGAAACTCGGTTTACATACGTAAACGATGAATATGAAGAATCCCTGGAGGGCATTGATGATATCGAAGAATAACCAGATCCCGTAAATACCATGAAATGCAAAAGAAAGGATGTCCATTATCCAAGAAAGTCCCATTACGATAAATAGCTTGAAATATATTATAAGCCTGGAACAGAAAGAAATGGAGATTAGACATGAGTTGATTAATAGGTTTTCACGTATCGTTATTATTAATTTTTAGGAAATGGGGAGATGTAAATAACTTTTTTATATTCTTCCCCAAGAATAAATTTAACAAGATTAAATGAGAGCTTTTATTTAACGATCCTATTTATAAATGGATCTCGGATTTAACGGACAAATAATTTTATCCTAAAAGAAAAAAACAGAACTTACTAACATTAGCGGAAAGCAATGCAATCATTTTTAGAATTTTTGGTTTTCTTTCTGTATGTTTGTTATTTACCTGATCACGCAAAATCTAGCCTAGTAAAAGTAAAGTAAAGCTATCTATACAGGGTGATTCAGAAAGGTAGGTCTAGAGTGAAATACCATGTACATTTTGTAACGGGGAATAATATTTTTTTTATAAACATGGGCCCGGAAATGCATCCTTACTTGTACGAGGTAGAAATGGATGTGCGTTACCCGGACGACAATGGTAGGGTCAATGTAAATTAGGATCTAAACATGTAAGTTGTTCGTTTTCTCTCCTTTAAAAGAGAGGAAACGAAACATGTAACTCCATTATCGTACAATGGATCGCTTGACTAATGCGGAGCTGGCGGACACGCATCCCGTCTACGGCGAGGCACAGGGTAATGCTACTGAAGCGGAGAGGATTTACCAACTGCGTTTTCCCACCAGAGTTCGCGGGAATCTCGTCCGCAGTCTAAACACCTACATCGAGGCTCAGGGTCGGCGTTTTGAACACCTACTGTAATGTCATTCCTACCTCCTACAAGTAGCATCATCTCTGTAAGGATGCATTTCCGGACCCATGTTTATAGGAAAAAGTTTGTTCCCCGCTACAAACTG
Source organism: Rhysida immarginata (assembly GCA_023313115.1). Classification (NCBI taxonomy): domain Eukaryota; kingdom Metazoa; phylum Arthropoda; class Chilopoda; order Scolopendromorpha; family Scolopendridae; genus Rhysida; species Rhysida immarginata. The sequence continues at coordinate 6,524 of JAHWFO010028305.1, read as the reverse complement.
TACAGTGGTTAGGTGATTTTGCCTTCTGGTAAAGGGAAGACGCTAACGTTTTTCCCAGTTTTTTTTTTTTTTTTGGCATTGAGGTTGTTTAAAGTGTGTGGTTGTTTGCGGAATTTTGGTAAATGTTTTGGTTTTTATGAGATTGGTGGGGTGGGGTGGCAGTTGTTCAATTTTGAGGGTTGCTGTTGCAACGGTGGATAATGGTGTTCTTTGTGGCATGTTGTGGTAGTTCGAATGGTTTGTGCTTTGCCCTTTTTTTTGGCTTTGTGGATAATCAGGGTTTTTCGAAAGGAACTTAGTCTTGAAGGTAAATCAGCTTTTTTTTATTTGGGGTGCGTTTCCGTCTTTGTTTGGGTTGGGTTGACGGAGGTTAGGTTTAGTTTGGCTGAAGTTAGGTTTAGTTTGGCTGAAGTTAGGTTTAGTTTGGCTGAGGTGGGGTTGAGTTAGGTTGGCTCATAAAATGAGCTCCGGTAGCTTTCTGCCAACTGTTTCTGTGGCCAATGAAACAAAAAGTGACCATTGGCCTCCTGTAGCCGGCTGGGGGAAAACCAATTGCCCCCTGTAACCAAATAGGTTGGGGTATATATCAGTTATTTACCCCTGGTGGGAAACAGTGACCCGCGAGGCCCGTAGCGCCGAGAGTGGGACTTGCGGTTGCGATTATGCAGATACTGAAGATTTACCGGTGGTTCAAACAGCCACCAACAACTGTAGTTGCCACCAGTGATTGGTCAGTTGGGAAATAATACGCCCTTCTAATTAAACAGGTTAGGATATGTATTTATTCAGTTAGGTTAGTTCAAATGCCTATAACCACTGTGGTTGCCAGCAGTGATTAAAAAAAACGCGATCCAGTAACCTGTGGTTGGGCTACGGAAACTTTTAGGTTAATTTCTACTCTCTGGCTAAAATTTAAAGGTAGATTTAATTTTCCTTAGCTAAAATTTAAACACAGTTGAAATTTCTCTCAACAGATGGCGGGTACTATTTCGTAACGGTAGTTAATGTTTTCCTTCTATGATATCTCTCAACAGATGGCGTGTGATGTTGCGTCCTTGGAACTACTTTCAGGCTTGCCGGCCCGCATTTGGCAACTCTACAGACTTGAGCTCTGTGGGCGGGGCTACACCTACGACGTGTCATTTTCACAGAAACAGCTTAAATAACTCCGACGTTCAAAACGGTTGCCTAATAACTGATCACTAGGAAAGTAAAAGCTTTCAGAGAATCTTAGTCGGAAAAACACTGATATGTTTCTTAAATAAATACAAAAATACGATTTGATATTAGATCTCAATTCATACTAATATATATTGGTTCTAAGTTTGGTCTAAGTTAACATAATTGATAGGAGATGGCGCAATCAGAAATTCTATAGCAGCTGAAGATAAGTTACGTACCAGGTAATTGAAGAGACAGGTTAATTGGTTTTTATTAGGTTTTAAAATTATCATTATTTCGAAAAATAAAGTCTTCTGAAACACAAAAGAAAAAGACTGTCTAGTAAGTGGAATCAAGAAGGTTCCAGCATTTGAGAACCACTACTCCACTACGTAGTATTTCTTGAATACTGTGTGCAGATTAGCAAAGGTTTGTAATGTACAGTACTTGATGTACTTTATAAGTGACCTTGCGATTTTAACGATTTTAACAAAAATAATTTTTATATGTTACCACATTTGTCATGACAGGAGAATAAATTACAGATTAGAATGCATAAAGTAAAATAATTAGAAGAAAATATCTCTATTTCTTAAGAAAAAGCATTGGCATTCTCCATTGAGAGGATAGGTTATTTGGCAGAAACTTAGAAAAAATATTTTCTTGGACAAATAAAAGAAAAACTTGAAACTTGCAAAAAATGGGGATTAATACACATTATGAAAACTAATGAGTCGGGAGACCGCTAGTTATCTCAAGTTACTTTGCACCATTGGACAGTACATATACAAATATGAAATATGAAATACACAGTTATAAAACATTATAGAATAAACATATTTACAGAGAGCACAAAATTCGAATGTATTTAAAACTGTAAAATGAGAGAAAAAAACAAATTTGAACAAGATAAAGAAGTGCTAAAACATATAAAAATGCAAACAACATCAAAATCCGTGTGAAAACTAACAAAGTAAGTTGGAGGAAATGAAGAAACAGAGAAAAGAATAAGATTATTTAAATGCAACCAAGTATGCAGAATAAAGAAAAAAATTCATTATTAAATTTTTTAATTGTAAATTGTTTTTAAAAGTAAGCTTACGTATGTTTGTTATTTTATTTTATTTATTAATTATTTTTTTGTATATTTTCGTTTTTACTTTTTACATCTTGCAGTTACTGGTTATTTATTCTCAGTATTATCAAGAACATATGAAGGGGGGGGGGGCATTTATTCCCCCCTTCATCCATCTCTGGTATTATTTAATATTGAAGAAACAAATAAAATAATTTTTGAAAAAAAAGTCAACGAAAGGGGAATCGAACCCAGCTACACAGAAGATAGTCAAAACCGTTAACCACTTTCCTATCGGGAACCTCGATAAACGAGTCTTTATTAAGTTTATAAGCTTTCAAATGCTATTTTTTCTACGTAACTTGTGACTTGCGTCATGGCATAGGTGAAGCCCCGCCCAGTTTGCCCAAGTCTGTAGAGTTGCCGAAAGTGCCTTGCCGGCCCGCTTGTTTGCAAAACGTACTTGAGTTTTCTGAGTTTTTAGAGAGCCAAACGTTTTGCGCTCTGATTGGTCAATGACGTCACTGGCTGGCTGACGTTGGTGCGGGCAGAGAGCAATAATGGGTGCTGGTATGGGAAATTCGAATCCGAATTCAAAAATGAAAGTGATGGTTCTTCTTGCAAATTTTTTTAAAAAAATGAGAGAATAGACAGATAACGGGATGCTATAGAGTTTTGGACTAAGTGCTCCAAAAGTATCGCTCAAACTTTCAGAATGTAAACTTTCATAACTTAAACTTAACAAATGCCTATCAAATGTTTTATTTATTAAAAGAAGTCAAAGTAATTTAAAAATTATTAATAAAAATGAAAATTACAATTCTTAGAAAATATTACTATTATTTATTTATTTATTTAAAATATTGTAAGCAAAATGCTAATATAAGCACACTAATACCTTACCAAGAAATAATATACCATAACATGCAGAAAAAACAAATAGAAAATATAAAAAATTGTAAATAAAAATGATTTGACAATCTGACTAGCTTATTAAAAAATAATTGAAAAGCCAAAATTATTTTCACTTAGGGAATTTCTGATAATAAAGTAGGAAACTGGATAGGCTTTGGAGATAGTAGAGTGAATGTGAGCAACGGACGAACGTTTAGAATTGAATATAACACCTAGGTCATTAGTTATAGATTTTTGTTGTAATTTACAACCATTTAAACTGTTATAAAAATTATAGACTGTTTTCTTCGGGGAATAGGTAACATTTATTATTGGTGAACATATTATTTTGTATTCGAAAATGAAATTTTACTACCTGTTTTTTTGCAATAGATCAAGAAGTAATTTATAAACCAACATTAAAGCAATAATTTTGGCCTCGAAAAAATAATTAATAAAGCATACAGTAATAACCCTCCTCAGCTAAAATTAAAAGTTAAAAGAAAAAAAAAACAGTCTAAGATAATTGTAATATTTTCTTAGAATTCAAAATTATTCAATTTATAAATTTACAAAGTTTTAAATTTTCTAAGTTATAAGCAATAAATTAAAAAAAAAATATCCACATATAGTACATAAGGTGTGAGTCAAAATGATAGCACCACAGAGGAATACGCCAAGTACTCAAAGCATAAAACATATATAATAATCTTTTATTTTTTTCTTTTGTATGACACTACTGGTAAACAGAAGTTTTATAATATGGAAATTGCAAATCACATTATCAATTTAATCAACAAAAACATAAATTTGCCACTTGTAAACTGAGTCAAAATGATAGTACCAGTATTGAAATTGAAGGAACAAAATATTACTAGTACCCGATGTGACTTCCCTGTCTTGAGATCAGCTTAAACACTCTCGTAGGGATTGTTGCAACAAGTTTGTGAAGCTGTTGACTGTTAATTTGATCCCAAGACAACAAAATTGTTTGCTTCAGTTCTGCAATGGATTGAAACTGCCTTCCATCCTTGTAGACCGCTATTGCCAGGATTCCCCACAGGTTTTCCATCCGGTTAATGTCTGGGGAAAGTGGTGGCCAATCCATGACACAGACTCCATTCCCAGGTTGTTTTTGCTGTATGAATAGGTGCGTTGTCCTGTTGATATATGAAGAACGGTCCACCCAGGTTTTCCGCAACAGGCAGAAGATGAACTCCTAGCAACTCCTGATAGTCCACAGCCTTCATTCTACCAGAGGGGAAAGCAAGGGTTGTTTTGCCACGATAACTTAATCCTGCTCATACCATCAAAAATCCACCTCCTTGTTAACGCTTTGAAAATAGCGACTTTTCTCTTCTGACAAAGTAGTAGGACCATCTAAGTTGAACTTCTTCTCATCACTCCAGATGACTGTGTCCCACTGTGTTCTCCAGGTCATGTGTTGACGAGCCCAGGCCACTCGTTTGGTCTTATGTTGTGGTTTCACTGCAGGAATCACTTTCAGTTTTTTGTATGCAAGCCATGTACATGATTTCGCAGTTCGTACAATTGTGGACTGTGATACCTGAATTGCAGGATGTGATGCAACAGATCGTGTGCTAGATTGAGAGTGCGCTAGCTCTTTCATGACAAATCTTTTTTGCCGTGTTGAAAGAGCAGGATGGCGCCCAGTTGATTTTTTCGTCCCATAAGTATCTTTCTGGCGAATGAAATTGCTGACAACTTTATGGGAACGCTTGATTCGTCTGCCAATTTCTCTGAGAGAATGTCCAGCTTTGTATAATTCTGTTATCTGTCCTCTTTCAAACTGTGTCAGTTGTTTACCACGACCCATTGTAAGATGTAGTGGAAATGAATTGTATCACACGGAAATGAAAAAAGATTTGGTTTTCATGTTTCTCATTATCATTTCTTACCATGTATGCAAAATAGGTGCCAGAGGTTGGTAACACTAGGTAGAGGGGGATTGGTGGTGCTATCATTTTGACTCAGTTTACAAGTGGCGAATTTATGTTTTTGTTGATTAAATTGATAATGTGATTTGCAATTTCCATATTATAAAACTTCTGTTTACCAGTAGTGTCATACAAAAGAAAAAATAAATAAAAGATTATTATATATGTTTTATGTTTTGAGTACTTGGCGTATTCCTCTGTGGTGCTATCATTTTGACTCACACCTTAGGTTAAACCAAAGTAGTTTATTTAAAATTAAAATTTACATCAAACATTGTCAGCATATAAAAACATCACTATTATGGAAGTGTTACAGATAAAAAAAAAGTGTTGCCAATTATTAAAAAAAACTGATGCCACATAAATAGCAGGGCAAGTTTTAATAAAAAGTGATTCAAAAGTGTGGCTCAAACTATCAGAATTTAATCTTAAATTTCTAATAATAATCAACAGTGTCTAAACTTTAGTCGAATGACTTTTGCCCAATGAACAGTTTGAAATTAAGCAGGCTGATAAATTATGTGGTGCAGGCAATTTGCGTCGTTTAGGAAGCAAAAGGGAATTGACTTTACACTTTGAATATCCATGTTCTTTGATGAATGATGATTTTGGAGGACGTCCTGTGATGATATTTCTTCGGCCACTTATTTTCTTTCTTCGTCTTGAGATGGCAGTAGATTGAGCTGAGATTAGTCCACCAGTAGGTTTTTTACAACCACTTTTTAGAGGCAAACCTCCATGTGAATAACAACCAAATGTTGCCAATGCAGAAACTCTGGCTGCATCTGTCTTGCACTGCTGGTACTTCGTAAATCCTTTGATAGCTGCCTCACAAAATTGTTCTGGGTACTGAGTCATTTTAGACAGCACGTCATCATGGAATTTTTTGAGAGGGTTTTTGGCAACAGGCAGTAGTTCCGTGTGTTTCGTGTGATCAATTTGATCTGCTACGCCATTTTCAGTATCCTTCAACACCGGTGATATTTCAGCAGGGCCAGTTTCATCTATGCTGTTATTTTCAAAGGCAATTTCTCTAAGTGGCTGGTACCAGTTTTCTGGAACATTTTGTTGGCCAGTAGCAATGTAGTGAAAAATTAATTTTTCGGAACTGGCGGTGGGAAGGAATAGCATCGTATCTATAGTTTGCTGCTTAACTACAGCAAACTGGTGCTTGCATGCACCACCATTTATTCCAATCGGGCAGGAACACGAAGCTGATTTGATGTCAACTACATAACTGTTATTACCATCAAAATTTTGCACGTGGAAAATATTTGAAAATCCTGTAGAGGTCACTTTCATTCTTTCAGCTTTCTTTCCAAGCTTTATGTAGTCAGCATTTAAACGTTGATCAGGGCGTCCTGAAATTACAAGGATAATCTTGCGCTCATAATATTTCTCCATTTCTACTGAAAGAAAGCTAAATAACTGCACAA
>JAHWFO010028304.1:0-11534 GCA_023313115.1 Rhysida immarginata | reverse complement strand
GGTTGTGCGCGAATGACTCCTGGAATCGGGAGAGTCGATTTCTTCAAATCCCGGCACTGGAGTCGAATCGCATGCAAGGAACCGGTTCCACGAACCTCATACTCACCCACGCGGCGACGTTATCTGTAACTATTCATGGAGTAAATGTAAATGTTCTTAAGTTTGATCGATTCTAGCGTTCGTTTAAAATAGAAAGATTAAAATTTCACAAACTTGCCACCCCTCAATCATTAAAATGTAAATGTACTTGTTTATTTAAGAACAAGCTAAAAAGTACTAGGACTACAAACGTTAATTAAAATGACCGAAAAAATTCTAAGAAACAATTTTTAAATGTGGAAACTGAAAGAACTATCCATTTCAGAGTACATTTCAAGAATCCTGTTATTTTTTACTAGATTCGTCATTCTTTGCATAGCTAAACTCGAACGTATTTCCTTCTGTCTGTGACGACATGTAATCAATGACTTCACGTAATGCTTAATGAACTGTAATGGTTGGTTGGTTGGTTGATTAGAATTTTAGGGCGTCGGCTGCTATGGCCATTTTGCGCCCGACAGAAAGTTTAAAAACCCACAGTTTAAGGGGCCAAAAGTTTTAAAAAATCAGATGAAAAAAAAAAAAAATTATAAAAACTTGAGTGACAAAGATGGACAAACAATAAAAACTATGCCTATGAGATTTTAAAATCATTAATAAATTTAAAAACAGAAATTTTTCGCCAGGGTTCGCCCGTAATAAGAAATATTAGCATAGGGCTGTGTAAGTCATTAGTGTGTAAAGGGCACTAACTGACTATAAAAAAGGTGATTAAAATCTATTTTCTTCTGAGTTGACCCCTAAAAAAAAAACTGATGAATATGATTAGTGTGTAAATGGCACTAAATGAAACCTATACTTAATGATCAAATATATACAATGCAAAAGCAATAAAAGGATGACTATATGAATTTAAAAACATGAATAATTTTTAAAAAAAGAAACACTTTTTTAAAAATTATGGGGTTGTTCCCCAACAAAAAATCTAACGAATGATTCAGCCCTAATGAGCGTCGTAACTTAGTGTGTAAAGGGCACTGGGTTAGAATATGCTTAATAGTCAGCATTGCTCCACAAGAACACAATGGCGCTGGTTCTTTTTTTAATAAATGGAGGTGAGTAAGACGGCTATGACCAATCCTAAGCCGAGTAAGAACGACATCTTCTCGCCTGTTTGTTAGACAAGGTAATGACCACGGTGTGATGGCAGGCTTTATTTCAAATAATTTATTAGCAGGGTTCAGAGGCCAAGAATCCTGCCAAGAAGATCTGAGTTTTTTGGAAATCACCGGGTACAAATGCTCGGGGATTGAAAGCAATTCAGAGATCGGTAAATGAGTAATCGCGTGTTTTGCCGCCTTATCGACCCGTTCATTTTGTAGGATACCCATGTGACTAGGGATCCAGACAAAATGAATACTGGTACCTTGAGAATCCAGGTAATGAAGATATTCCTGGATTCTTTGTACAAACGGGTTTATAGAATTAAATGATTCCAAAGATTGCAAAGCGCTCAGTGAATCAGTGAATATCCAGATGTTTGAATTTGGATAATTAAAAGCGAACTCTAACGCTTTGGCTATGGCTACCAATTCCGCTGAGAAGATGGAGAACTCGTTTGGCAAATGATATGAAAATACACTGTTATCTATAAGGAACGCACAGCCAACCCCGTCCTCTGATTTGGACCCATCTGTATATATGTGGAAGCCATCAGGAAGGGTTTCTAAAAAAACCTTAAAGAGTGCGTTAATTTCAGCTTCCATAAAATTTGATTTTTTCCCAGAAAATAAGTTATAATTTATGTCTGGTTGGGGGAGAATCCACGGAGGGACCTCTCTGACCTCTCGGCTATGCATGGCTGGAAATGGGAGGTTCAGGCTCTCCAGAAGATTTTGGAACCAATTATTAATGCTTCTAAAAGAGTGATGGGGAGGAATACTAGGTTTATCAAAAAAACAGGCAAAAGCTGGATGTTCACTTTCACCATATACGCGAAGAGCATATTTGAGGAGGAGTTTGGCTCTTCTAAACCATAATGGGGGTTCAGAAGCCTCCACATAAAGGCTCTCTACCGGACTTGTGCGGAAAGCTCCTGTGGCAATTCTTATGCCTCGGTTATGGACGGGGTCTAACAGCTTCAAAGTGCTCTTTGAAGCTGAGGCATAAACAATGCTTCCATAGTCTAATTTAGATCTAACAAGAGAGCCGTATAAAAACAAAAGCATCTTCCTATCAGCGCCCCATTTGGTAGCGGAAATAGAGCGCAAAACATTCATGGCTTGTAAGCATCTCGCTTTTAAATTACGAATATGAGGGAGCCATGATAATTTTCTATCAAATGTCAGACCCAAGAATTTATGTGAGTCCACCACTGAAATAGGGGATCCATAAAGTGTAAGGTCTGGGTCTGGATGGAGACCTCTCAAAAAACAAAAGTGAACGGCCCTTGTTTTTTGGGGTGAAAATTTAAATCCTACTTCGTTGCTCCAGGTTACGAGCTTGTTGATGGCCAGTTGCAGTTGACGCTCAATAAAGAACATTGAGGACCCTCGACAGTAGATGGCAATATCGTCAACGTACAGGGAATAGTTCACAGTGGATGGAAGTTGTGAACAAGCCTCATTCATAGCAATGAGGAAAAGAAATGGACTCTGCACACTTCCCTGTGGGACACCATTATCCTGCGTAAAAGGGTCTGAGATCGTTGACCCAACGCGAACTCGGAATGTTCTGTTCGCCATGAAATTACACAGGAAAGAGGGAAGGTGTCCTATAAGGCCATACTTCCGCAAAAGTATTGCTATTCCATGCCTCCAAGTTGTGTCATAGGCTTTTTCCAGATCGAAGAACACCCCTACAACATGTTGTTTATATCTCTGTGCGAAATGAATCTCATGCTCCAACCGAAGAAGGTGATCAACAGTTGAGCGGGATTTGCGGAAACCGCACTGAAATCTGGACAACAGGTGGTTTTTTTCCAGATACCACATAAGTCGGACAGAGACCATCCTTTCCAGGACTTTGCACATGCAACTAGTTAGTGCTATTGGTCGATAGTTTGAAGGACAAGAGTGGTCTTTATTTGGTTTTGGAATAGCAATAACAATTGCTTCTCTCCACAAATTTGGGATCTCTCCTAATGACCAAACGTAGTTAAATAACGAGAGAAGGTGAGCATAAGCTTCCCTCGGTAAATGCTTCAAGAAAGCATATAAGATTCCATCTGGGCCTGGCGCAGAATCACTGGAGCAACGAAGGGCATAATGCAGTTCCCGTAAAGTAAACGGGAGATTATATTTTTCGAGGTTTCGGGATTTGAAATTTATAGCATTCGATTCTTCGATACATTTTTGTGTTTGAAAGGAGGCTGAGTAATGTTTTATCTGTGAAACCTCAGCAAATGTCCTTCCGAGGATATTAGCTACCTCCTTTGGGTCAAAGTATGTATGACCATTTTCAGTGAGAGAAGGGAGTTTATCCGGGAGTCTTTTCCTATTTATTTTCCTAATCATGTTCCATACAGTTTGTAGAGGGGTGTTCCTATTAATGGAGGAAATATAATCCCTCCAACAGAGTTTCTTATTTGTGGAAATGATTAGTTTACAACTGGCCCTTTTCTGTTTATAAGTAATAAGATTCTCAACAGTTGGTTGTACGGAGAAAATGCGGAGAGCTCTCTTACGTTCTCGAACCGCTAGGGCACATTCTTCATTCCACCATGGCACTGGTATTTTCGTCGAAGAGGATCGACATTTTGGAACGGATTGTTCTGCCGCTTGGAGGATGCGGGTAGTGAAATCCTCTACAGCCTCATCTACAGACGGAAAGGGTGTTTTATTCTCAAACTGTAGATGGGATTGGAAGACCTGCCAGTCTGCTTTATCCAATTTCCAACGTGGTAGAGGGTTGGAAAAAGTAGAAGAACTCAGGGAAATACTGATCGGGAAATGATCACTACCATGTAAATCTGAGAATACGCTCCAGGCTAAATTAGGTGTGAAAGATGAAGAGGATATAGATAGATCGATGCATGACGCAGAGCCGTTGGCTGAGTGGAGGAATGTTGAAGAGCCATCGTTTAACAAATTGATGTTAAAAGCATTCAAAACTTTCTCTATCATATATCCTCTTTCAGAGAGCTTTATAGACCCCCAAATGGGGTTATGGGCGTTAAAATCACCCAGAACTAGATAGGGGCTTGGAAGTTCACGCAGTAGAGATGACAAAGATGTTTCGTCCGTATATTGATCCGGAGGTAGATACAGTGAACAAACAGTTAGAGGTGAGAGGTCTTTGAATAACACTCTAACTGCTACCGCCTGGAGATTCGATGTTAAATTAATGGTAGTAAAAGGCAAGGATCTTTGGACTAAGATGGCAACACCACCACAGGCTTTATTTCCCGAAGTATAATCCTTCCTAATAAAATTAAACCCTTTTAGGGTAGGAGACTGGGTTGGCAAGAGGAACGTTTCTTGCAAAGCCAATAAGGAGAAGGAGAACTTATTGACCAAGAGCTTTAGGTCTTCTAAGCGACAAAAGAATCCATTAAGGTTCCATTGTAACAGTGCCATGATGGAGGTTTTAAGATGAAAGTTTAAACTCCCGGGATAACTCCATCTCCTCAGTAGGAGACACGTCCAAGTTTAAAGGGAAGTCTGGCCCTCCCCCCAGAACTGGAGAATTTGGAGTAGAAACTACTATACGTTTTTTGGAGGGGTCAGAGGAAGGTGACACCTCTGACGAGCGTTTCTTACCCTCTTCCCTTTCCGAAGTTTTTGGAGGAGTTCCAGGTGGTGTAACTGATTTCGAAGTCCGACTACTGCTAGCAGATGGTCCTGTGGAGGTGGAAGTTCCACAAGAAAAGTCTGCGATACTCAAGTCAGTCATTGTTCCAACAGACTTAATAGAAGGACGACTCTTAACCACTGCTGCATAGTTCCGGACTTCATTTTGTTCTACCTGCCTACGCGCTTCCGGAAAAGACAGATTCCCAAGGACACGAATCTCTTGGATCTTCTTTTCCTTCCGCCAAATAGGACAGTCTCTTGAAAGGGCAGAATGGGCTCCCTTGCAGTTACAACACCGGAACTCGTTAGAACAATCTTCCATCTCATGTCCTGGTAGGCCACACATACAACATACTGCATTAAAATGACAGTTTGTTCTCGTGTGGCCGTACTTCTGACATTGGAAGCATCGCAACGGGTTGGGAATAAAGGGTCTCACGTGACAGTATATATAACCGATGTAAATGGTATCCGGCAAAACTGTACCCTCAAAGGTAACAATGAAGGAGTGCGTAGGATGAGGAACACCATTCCTCCTTGGAGCGATCCGGCGAATGTCAACTACAGATTGATCATCCAATTCGGCAATGATTTCCTCGTCCCCCATTCCTTCCAGGTCCTGGCACGTGAAGACACCTTCCTTATAATTCAATGTTGCATGGGGAGAAACCGAAACGGCTTTCCCTGCAAACTTTTTCAAGGATAGCAAGGTGGTGGCTTACTTATCCTTAAAGACTTCGATAAGAAGATGGCCGTTGGAAAGTCTTTTAACATGTTTTGTATCCCCAACGAGGCGTTTAAGTTCTTTTGAAATTAGTAATGGGGAGATGGTCTTAAACGACTCCCCACTTGCCAATTTCATCTCCAAAAACTTCGGATACTTTGGCGGTCTACGGCTAGATCTCTCTACACGGTCGTTATTTTGCTTGCAATTTGCTTGCTTATTTGTTTTACCCATAGTAAGTAAAATTAATTTTCATCTCCCTCGCTCCCCACCCACCACCGAGCCCAACAAGGGGATGCACATTGGCACCAGGGATACGAGGAGGATATAGGCAGCGCCTAACCCTATGGCCGAAGCTCCAGAGAGCAACGACCAGCCGATTGATCTGGACGGGCTCATCCAGACCACCCATCCTTCCGAGAAGCAGGGGCCAAAGTGGTGTGTTGTTCCGGAAAGCCTTCACTCAACCACCAGGATTCCCCTTTCCCCAGAAGTAGGGTCGCTGCGCACGGCAAACACGCAGGTGGACGTACAGGTCGCAATGGAGGCCATGTCAAAAACATACCTGCATTGCGAGCACCGGTCCCTTTGGGAGGGTCCACAACCGACCGGACACTTTTAGTCTGGCCTCTCTGCTAAGGCCTGTCTGGCATGGGTGACCCGATCCAGCATAGCCCTTAGCATCACTGAGGCACTCAAGCCCCTCCACCACGTCAAGGTAGTGCCCACGGAGGGGACTAAATACGAAGCTTGCTTATTAGTATCTTTTCAACTTGTTAGTATTCTTTCAATGTCTTTTTCTGAATGTCCACTTTACGAGGTGCATTCAAGTTCTAAGGCCTCCGATTTTTTTTCTCCGGATTGGAAAGAGATAGAAACATGCGCATTGTTTTAAAATGAGGCCGCGTTCATTGTCAATACATCCCAGAGATGGCAGCACCGTATGGCAGATGGAATTTTACCGCCAGCGGCGAGAATGAGAACTGTTTTAGATACTTAAAATGGCGACGTTTTCCTTACTTGAACAGCGTGCAATCATTCGTTTTCTGAATTTGCGTGGTGTGAAACCAATTGAAATTCATCGACAGTTGAAGGAGACATGTGGTGATGGAGTTATGGATGTGTCGAAAGTGCGTTCTTGGTTGCGACAGTTTAATGAAGGCAGAACATCGTGTGACAACAAACCGAAACAACCTCGGGCTCGCACAAGCCGGTCTGACGACATGATCGAGAAAGTGGAGAGAATTGTTTTGGGGGATCGCCGAATGACTGTTGAACAGATCGCCTCCAGAGTTGGCATTTGTGTGGGTTCTGTGCACACAATCCTGCATGACGACCTGAAAATGCGAAAAGTGTCATCCAGGTGGGTGCCACGAATGCTGACGGACGACCACAAGGCTGCCCGTGTGGCATGTTGCCAAGCAATGTTGATGAGCAACGACAGCATGAATGGGACTTTCTTTTCGTCGGTTGTGACAATGGATGAGACGTGGATACCATTTTTCAATCCAGAAACAAAGCGCCAGTCAGCTCAATGGAAGCACACAGATTCACCGCCACCAAAAAAATTTCGGGTAACTGCCAGTGCTGAAAAAATGATGGTGTCCATGTTCTGGGACAGCGAGGGCGTAATCCTTACCCATTGCGTTCCAAAGGGCACCACGGTAACAGGTGCATCCTACGAAAATGTTTTGAAGAACAAATTCCTTCCTGCACTGCAACAAAAACATCCGGGAAGGGCTGCGCGTGTGCTGTTTCACCAAGACAACGCACCCGCACATCGAGCTAATGTTACGCAACAGTTTCTTCGTGATAACAACTTTCAAGTGATTCCTCATGCTCCCTACTCACCTGATCTGGCTCCTAGTGACTTTTGGCTTTTTCCAACAATGAAAGACACTCTCCGTGGCCGCACATTCACCAGCCGTGCTGCTATTGCCTCAGCGATTTTCCAGTGGTCAAAACAGACTCCTAAAGAAGCCTTCGCCGCTGCCATGGAATCATGGCGTCAGCGTTGTGAAAAATGTGTACGTCTGCAGGGCGATTACGTCGAGAAGTAACGCCAGTTTCATCGATTTCGGGTGAGTAGTTAATTAGAAAAAAAAATCGGAGGCCTTAGAACTTGAATGCACCTCGTACTTCAAGCTCCGTCCTAGATTACACAATTTATTTGATATTTTTGTAATCGATTATTATGTATATGGCGCTATTGGAGGACTTTTTTGGTCTCTCGTGTGCTTGCCATTATTGTCATCAAGTGCTAGTTTTAAATTAATATATTACCGTGTTTTTTATCGATTTTAGGTCTCTCTGCTGGTTTTGTTCGGTTTAATTTGGTCTGTTTTGGTTTATTGTAACAGTTTGATTATTTAATCTATTTAATAACCAATTTTTGTTTCTTTATATTAGTCAGAACCGTGCCCACTTGGCCTGACTTGTTGGTTTATCACCATACTGGCCTCGTTGGGAACTAATGGAAGTGTATTTTTCTAACCCAAAAAATAAATAAATAAATATTATAATTCTGTTAAATGTGCAGCAAACTTAAAGTTAATTTTTTAGTACTGATTATTTCATGAAAAACATATGATGATTTAATTCGGGTATTCGACATGATATTGTTGAGCGTGCTTTGCCAACTTATCGCTTACAGGTATTGGACATTGAAACTGAAACACCTTCGCAAATAGCACTGGATACCCCCAGGGCTGAATAGAACCTTCTGCTAAGTAATTAATCGTATGCATATCAATGAATCACGTGTCAGAGGTCTTGGTAGTCACTCCAGTAGAAAAGTTCGATAGTAAGCTTCAAATTGTCTGTGCAGAGCGCTATAATGGGAGACATATCCGACTTCAAAAGAGGGCAGATTGTTGGGGCGCGTCTAGCAGATGCATCTGTGTCCTAAACTGCCACACTTTGTGATGTCTCACGTGCTACAGTATCCAGGGTGATGTGTGCATATGAACAGGAAGGACGAACCACGTCCAGGAGGAGCAACTGCAGGGGAAAACGGAAGTTGTCGGAAAGAGACGTCAGGACATTGACCAGGATTGTTGCACGAAAGCGGAAAACCACCGCAGCAGAAATCACCGCAGAAATGAATACACACCTCCAGGAATCTGTGTGCACGAAGACAATCCGTCGTTACCTGCATAAATCCAACATCCATGGCAGGGTTGCTAACCGAAGCCTTTCATCAGTAGTACAAATGCCTCCAAGCGGGTTCAGTGGTGCCGGACGCATAAAACCTGGACGTTGGATGACCTCAAACGCGTCATATTCTCGGACGAGTCCAGCTACACTGTCTTCCAAACAACAGGGAGGGTATTCGTCTGGAGGAACCCCTCTGATGCCTACAACCCAGACT
This sequence comes from Rhysida immarginata, assembly GCA_023313115.1. Classification (NCBI taxonomy): domain Eukaryota; kingdom Metazoa; phylum Arthropoda; class Chilopoda; order Scolopendromorpha; family Scolopendridae; genus Rhysida; species Rhysida immarginata. Next base: position 2,608 of record JAHWFO010028304.1, on the reverse strand, counting down.
GCTTGGCACCCACAGTCAAACACGGAGGTGGATCAGTAATGGGTGGATCAGTAATGGTTTGGGGTGCAAACTGTGCAGGACCTCTACCGATCCTTCCCAAGACGTGTTACTGCTGTGCTGGCTGCCCACGGTGCTCCAACACCTTATTAAATAAAGATTTTGGATTTCTACCAGGTGTTTCAGTTTCAATATCCAATACCTGTATTTCCTCGTGTAGTTTTCGCGTTATTATACTGCACTTCTGCTAAAATAATAATGATAATATACATTGATATATTAATAATATACAAAAACATTCCTAATAAAGGCTCAAAATCAGATTTCAATTAAAACTGTTTGATGTCACTCGTTATGCCTACCTATCCCTGTTGCTAAGAAACAATAAATGGCATCATCCAAGGTGATTCAAACTCGACTTCTTGCCTGGAGCGATTAATCTTACTGATTTAATGTAATGCAAGGAAGCCGAACATCGTTCACCTAAGTGAAAACGCTTTTGGAATGAACTGTACATGTCGCCTACAAAGTAGCTATCTTCAGGATTCATACTGAAGATGGCTACTTTGTAGCCGAAATATACACATATGATGATTAAAAACTGTTTTTGTGGTAAAGTGGTATCCGCCTTCTCTATGTATACAAGTATCCACAGTTCACCAAGGTCAGTCAATTATATTTTTATATAATTTTGTTACCCGTTTATTTTTAGTATTTTCCAAAATCTTGGCTTGCACATTCAAAATTCAATATACGGCCTAATATCAGTCGTTTTCCGCTATATAAAGGCGTATGGCAAGGGTGTCACTGTGTCCTTTGTTATACAGGGTGACAATAAATTATGGCAACAGAAATGGATGCGTCCGGGCGCGAATGTATTAGAGCGCCACCAATTAATTTTTAATTCATTGCAATCACTGCATATTCTTGGGCAAGTCGTCCGTGTTTCAACTTATTATGAGTTAATTGATGTGTGTTTTGAAATGTCAAGTAAACGCAGTGCAATTTTGGAGCTCTTTCGTCAAGGAAAGCATCAATGTGAAATTGTTCGTTTGCTCAATGTCGGCAGAGACGTTGTCTCCAAAGCGGTCAAACGGTTCAAAGAGCTTGACCATGAAAGCGACCATACAGGAAGAGGAAGAAAGCGTACCACCAACACGTCCAGAAACCGCAAAATCATCAAAGAGCGAGTCCAGCGAAATCCGAGGGTCTCAATGAGACAAATCGCTCGTGAGACCGGAATAAACCGCGAATCGGTGCGGACAATGGCAACAGAGGATCTGAAACTCAAGCCCGACAAGCTCCAAAAGGTCCAGCTCCTCACAGACGAAAACAAGCGCGTACGGCTCCACAGATGCCGTCAACTCAAGCGTCGGGTCGCAGGTGAGAAATAGAAGCGCATCCTCTTCACAGACGAGAAGCTCTTCACTATGGAGCAGGCACACAATCACCAAAACGACAGTCTGTGGTCAGCAGAGGCACCCGGCACCTCTGCAGTCATCGAACGTCGCCAAAATGCGCAGTCCGTGATGGTCTGGGGTGGCATTTGCGTCAGTGTCAAGACACCCTTCGTTTTCCTGGACCAAGGTGTCAAAATCAACAATTAATTTACCGTCGTGACATTCTCGAGGCTGTGGTACTTCCTTGGGCTCGGCAGCATTTCGGCAATTCGGATTGGACCTTTTAACAAGACTCTGCACCAACTCACAGAGCGAAAATGACGCAAGAGTGGTGCAAGAGCCATTTACCGGATTTCATGTCTCAGCAGTGGCCGCCCTACTCGCCGGATCTCAATCCGATGGATTACAGCGTATGGTCGACCTTGGAAGCCAGGACTTGTGCTAAACGCCACAACAGTTTTGAGTCGCTGAAGAAGTCCCTGCGCCAAGAATGGGACCGATTGTCACCCGACGACTTGCGGCCCATTGCTGAAAATTTCAAGACAAGTTTGGAGCTTTGTATCGCCGCCAAAGGAGTCTACTTCGAAACCGAATGAACATGTTATTCCCTTGATCTATTTATTAGTTGTCAATTGCTTTACTTTTCATTTTTTGGATTAAAAAATTTGTACACAATGAGTTGCCATAATTTATTGTCTCCCTGTATCTCCTTTATCTTGAACCCATGTTAAAAACTATCTCAAAAGCCACCCATATCTTACAGGATATTAGCTTCTAATAGCCCCTATTGATATTAGGTCCCTCGTCTAGGTTGACAACGTTACCCTTTTCGCCTCAGATATTTATCGCTGCTATTTTGATACATTCTTGTGCGACAACGGGTTCTGTCATCAACTATGAAAAATCTAAAGGAATTGCAGTCGGTAACTGGTCATGGGTTTCTTTAAGCGCCTTATCTCTGCTGTGGAACACACCGTTGAAAATTCTAGGCCATCACATTTCCTTTATGTTAGATATTTTATACCGAATATTTCTGGACTCCCCAGCTGTTTGGACGGCCTTTGTCATTCTCCATCTATGTGGGGTTCTTTTCATTCTTCTGGTTTACGAGTACCTGACGGTGTCCGTGGTGTTGTATACTCGAAGGTTTCAAAATTCTATTCCTTTGTCCAAAACATGTTAGTGAAATAGACATTGCCCTTGAAGAAATC
>JAHWFO010028300.1:0-12063 GCA_023313115.1 Rhysida immarginata | reverse complement strand
AAAAAAAACGAAAATTATTTCCAATTAGTAAGTTAGGCTGAAAATGTGAAGTATTTCATTGTCTGTATGAGAATTAAAAAATAATTAAGAAATTTTATTTATTATCAATGTTATGAATTTTTTTTCATACCTATGTGGAGATTTCAAGGGTTTGAAGTTGGCGCCATGACGTAATTTAATGCTAGTTGACGTAATCGCGTAGATCTAACTACAACCAATCAAAATCCAGGCCCCGCCTCGATCCACCAGAGAGCTCTTGAGAATGTGATTTTATGTGCATTTTATACAAAAAAATAGCGCTTGTAAATTGCATATATGCTAAAATAAAATGAAATATTCATTGTTTATAAAGTAAACAATAAACGAATAAAAACAAAATTACATTCCAACCATTCTAAGCATTAGTGCTGCGCGATGTCGATGTTAAACATCGACATATCGATGATTTTATAGTATCGATGTTGGCATCGATGGGTTCAGAAATACCATCGATGGTTCTTTTAATTTTTTTATCTCAATAAAATAGCATAAAATCACATGGATAAAGCTTAGACTACAACAGACATTCTATTACTGATAATTTGACAAATGTAAAAGTTGGGTTTAACAAAATTTATGCAAGACATTCAAAGGCATCGATTGTAAAACCAACAATTTCTCCAAATGCTTTGGACTTAACATGGTCCTTTTTTTTCCAATGGTGCAAAAAGTCTTTCTGCAGGCACAGATGTTGCTGGTGGCGTTAAAAATCTCTGGACAATCATTCTAAATGCAATATTTCCGTGCATCATCTTCCATGCTTGCAGTGGATTACTATTATGAGGAGTCAGTGGCGATTCAAGGTAAAATCGTATTCTGCAGAACTAAGCTTACCACATCTTTCAGAAGTAAAAATCTCTCTATCATCAGATAAGTGGAATTCTACCTCGTTACAATATCTTGCTTTAATTTCAAAGGCTTGGTACCTCTAACCTTCTGCAATTCTTCCAGCTCTGCGACAATCGACAATCGGTAATCTTCCAGCTGTGCTGCTGCTTTTGTAGTACAATCTGATACTCTCTGACACTTCTCACCTTATTTATCTGGTATAAAGCACCAATGGGAGGCCAGCGCCAAATCTCGAAACCGCATTGGTCGTCTCGTCTAGTGGTTTGACTTAACCAACCATTTACCATCGAAGTACAATCGAAATTTCCATCGATGGTTTGTAAACCACCATCGCTGGCAATCGGTGTTTTATAAAAATCGTTCGATGGTTAAAAACCATCGAAATTTCGATTGATCGTAGAACAAAACCATCGATGGATCGATGGTTTTCGATGGATCGCACACCACTAGTTGTTATACGTCTCTTACGCTTCTCAGATGGCAGCACCGTTTTTTCTAGTTTCAGTGCTCATAGCAGTGAATTTATAAGTTCTTTTAATGCCAATCAATTTGTCATCCTTTGGAAATCTACAATGCAAATGTTTCACTTTCGAATTTTTCGTTTAGCTATGAAATAGCTATTATACACGGGTGTTTGAGCTTGGTGCTTATTTCTTGAGTGACAAGTTATTTTGTTTTTTTTTTAATGTATTCATCACAATAAAAACGTTTATACTATGTTTACTGAAATGTCAGTTAGATGTTTATACTTTATAAAAAATTTTAAAAGCTGTGTAACAAAATTGTTTTTAAGATAATAAAAAAATGCAATTTTAATTTTTGTTAATCTGATAATAATGGAATATTTGTAAAGGCAGGACATTTAAACTGGAAGGATATTTAAAAGTTTAATTGCTATCAATAAACAAACCTAACATAATTTATCAAATATTAGCTAATTGATTTTAAAATATTTTAAAATTTTAAATTAAAAGGAAATCTGGTAACGTAAAATACTTTTGAAAAGGTACTTAAATTGTTTATTTTAAACAAAAAACGAAAAGGAAGAAATAATTCTCAGTTCAATAAAATAATCAATTTATTAATCCAAATATTGTAATAAGCAATTAACTAATAATATAATTACTTGTGAACTGAAGTATTGGATCTTTTAAAAAAAACGATTTGACCAATATGTATGAGAATGTGGTCGCCAGTTAGTATTAGAAAGGGAAATTATAATTTGTACATCTCGCACAAATCAACAATAATTTGGATTATAATTAGTGAACTGTATATTTTATTTTATTAACTTTCAAATTATAATTTATAAAAGAGAATTTTCCTAGTTAATTGTTTAATATAATCTCTTCCTCCTTTTCCATTTAAACTATTTTTTTAAATTAATGTTTAAGAATAACTTTATTTATCACAAAATAACTATTTATCGGATGGGCCGATTTGGATAATTATTTTTTGTTTAATAGAGCAAATTTTTCTGGTGGTCCCATAATAAATTCATCCAGATATCTTATGTAGATATTATAAAAAATGATTGTTTGCGATTGATTCACATGCATTGCCTCCCGCGATCAGCGTTTCTTGCCAATCCCATAATGGCGGCGCGAAGGCACCACTAGAGGGGAGGTCACTGCCAGTCTCTTTCTTCATTTGTCTCTGAGGACCACTGTCAAAAAGTATTGTGAGCAAGGGCGAGCGCGGTCGTAAGCTTTCGAATGGAGCGCCTGCTTCTAAAGTACAGCCACAGGCGTCATCTGTTGCTAGTAGTAATATTAATAATATTATTAATAACTCTCATAGGCATGTACGGCGTAACACTGGCAACAGATAGCGGGGCAAAAAGCCTGAGGACGGAAGAGGCGGAGATTTGCGCGATAGCGGGATTTTTGAGAGGCGGGCGCAGGAAAAGAGAGATTCTAGGAGAGTGCACGAGTCAGCTGTTCGAGTAGGTCGTCAAGCACGAGTTCTGCACGAGGAAAGACCTTCATGGGACTTTATTACGGACAATTTTACGTATGAATTCAGTGCCTTGTTCGTGTGGGAACCTCCGTGCTCTGCGGACAGTCGCAGCGTGAACAACGGTGTTTGTGTGCGGCCTGAGAATACGAGTGCAGAAAAAGACTCGGCGCGGCCTTCGCGCGGAATTAACTGTACACGTGCTTCTTCTCATTCAGCAGCTGGAACGTCCAAGTCCGACCGGCCGGCGCGAGTACACATCGCTTCAGCGAACGACGGAGAAGCCGGAGCTCGCCTGGTATTGGAGTGTGGTCATCAATTTGGGAACCAGCGCTCGTCGAGGAGTGCACCAATTCTTGCTACATTAGCGACAGCGTTCCGGCGACGGGTCGAGTGGCAGCTGAGCGTATCTCCTCTTCAATTCAGCGGAACGAACTTGGTAGTGGTCGCCAGCCTCTCCAGGCCTTTATCGAGAGGGACCGCTACGTGGAAAGAGGACTCTGCAAACCAGGAGTCAGACGACTGGACATTAATCGCCCTGTGGGGCTTGGCAGCCTTCATTAATGAAGATTTGGGCGCCTATTATTCAACTCGGAGGTAAGCTGACTCATGTGCATATTATATTTTGTTTCTGTCTCTTCTATTCAATCTAGCAGTGTTACGCCCTCTCACGCAGTTGCTATCTTGACTTTATGTTTGAGGCTTGGGCTAAGAATCGATATTTTTGTCTCTTTACAGGATCAGCATTTGCTGGCCTCCCAACAAACACAGTGCGTCGCTGCTTTAGAGGGAAGGGTTCCCGTTGTCTATTGTATGTTTCTTCAGCCTCAGAACCTAATCCAGGAATACCTACATTCAAGTAGGTCTTCGGACCACTATTTATGATATTGCGCATTAAGCGCATGTTTTCTACTACTTCTCGGTGTAGTAGTTCGGGCTCGTCGAGCTCCAGTTCTTTCAGTTACGCCATCCAGGGCGTCGTTATATGTTATATAAACAATATAACTGTTTCCATTTTGTCTGTAAAGGTGACAATGTGTTCTCCTCAGGATGAATCCTCGTGTTAGAGGACCCTCATCCTGGAGTCGCTTCCAGATTGCAAACAATTATGTGTTGCATTAATATTATTTCTGTACTAATTATGTATGTTTTAATAAATGTAAAAATTTAATATGCCTACATCGCTGTCTCTTTTACATTAGTTAAGCTCATTTCCACTGCGCTATAATTTTACCCGTGACAGCTTTGCAGCAATAATAATTTTTGACCCCTTTTGGTAGCAGACCGAAACGTTCTTCCGGACAGTGTGGGGTAATTTGGCGTCTTGTACGCATTCTAAGGATGTTTTTTTTCATTCCTTAGTTTTCTGTTTTTACCTGACCGAATTTTTTTATTTTTTTTGTCCTTACGGATAGTTCGGGGTAACAGGTGTCTGGCACGCTATTGCAAGTTTTCCTTGTGTGTGTATGCGTGTCTGTTTTTATTGTTAAAACGCGTTTCAAAGCGATTTTTTGTATTGGGAAAAGAAAAAAAAAAGGTTTCTTGGTTGGTTCGCGCAGCGAGTGCGCGTGAGATTCGTGACATTAGTATCCTTTGTGCTAGCATTGAGTATTGTGTTACGTGTTGATACACGGCTAGCGAGACATAAGTCCTTGTTCGGCAGTCTCCGCGCGCGTCGTATTTAAAAACCCCATCCCTCCCGGGGGGGGGGGATTCTCCTAGTACTTTGTTCTTGGCTCATTAAGCGTTCAATTTTAGTTTTTCGGCGCTTTGTAGCCATATTATTTTTTGACCCCTTTGCAGTTTTCGTGTGGTGTTTTATGAGGTAATTTACGGCAAAGAAGCGCGTTGGAGATAAGTATTTTTAAGCTCTCACTTTCGGTTTTCCATTTCTTGCTTTACAGATTGGCAAGATGGAGGGACAGTTTCAGATGCTGCTGCATTTCGGCATGCTTATTCAAGCGGTTTCGCAGTTAAACCAGTCACCTTACCAGTTTACAGTCAACAATTTACAATTTCCCTATTTTGCAGGAGAGCCGAGGGAAGATCCTGAGGCTTTCCTTAAACAATTCGCGTTAGTGGCTATGTGCAAGAATATGCCGTTAGATTTGGCCGTGCAGTTCGCCCTGGCGTACCTAACGAAAGCGGCAGCCAACTGGATTTCGGCAGTCTTACCTGCCCACCAACCTTTAACCTGGGAACTGTTCTCACAATTATTGCTAATGCCTTCGCGGGAGGCCAAACGCAACAAACGAGACGCACGGAATTAAATAGACTAAGGCTTAAAGGTAACAAGGTGAACGAATTCATCACAAGATTTCGGCACCTAATTAATGGATTAACCGACTCAACTCGCTCCGAGCAGCTATACTTCCTTAACCAAGCGCTCCCGGAGCATTTGGCAGCTCAGCTACGTATGAAAAGCGAGCTGTCAATAGAAGAAGCGATAGCTTTCGTGGAAACTTGGTATAAAGCTCATGAACCCGCGGAATTACCCAAGATTGAGCCAATACAGGTGGATGTCTTGGAAGCCAGCGCTAGTAAGGCCCAAGGGGCCAAGCAAAAAAAATAAAAACGTCCAGTGCTATCGGTGCGGCCGTATTGGACATATGATTCGGGAGTGTAAAGTTAAAAAATATTAAGCAAAAAATAAATTCCCAAGTAAATATCATTAATAAAGCGGCAGGCAAGGAGCTTTGTGTGATAAAGGTTATCATCAAGGGTCGCACGTGCAAGGCGTTGATTGGCACGGGCGCCATCGAAAACTACATTGATGAAAAGCTAGTGCGTCAAGTAGAGCTAAAGTTATCTGATATTACTGATCAGAATAAATCAGCTACGAGTGCTACGGCCGACGCCACGCGTATTAGAAAGACTGCGTCTTACGTGCCTGTAACCAGTGGCAAGTACCAAGCCAAATTAAACTTTAACGCCATCCCCATGCAAAATTTATCACCTAATTTTGGGGATGCAGTGGATCAAGGGAAACCATACCTTTTGTGACTGGAACTCTATGAGGTGCGCGGTTGTGTATGTAGGGAAGAAAACTTGGCTTCTGCAATGGCAGCAAGACGATCTCAACTTGATATCCTCCACTGAACTCTGCCACATTCTTCTTCAGCAACCTCAGGTACCCATATATGCTATCTTTGCGCAGGTTAAAGAAAGCAAAGAAATGCCCACTAGTGAATCACATTGCTCTTTCCAGCCCTTACTTAAGGAGTTCCAGGACCTTTTCCGTGAGGAACTTCCCGCAGGACTGCCACCTCGACGAGGGACCCAACACAAGATTCCTCTCGAACAGTCTTTCACCCCATTTAATTCTCCACTTTATCCACTATCAAAGGACGAGGAACAAGAATTGGAAAAGACCATCAACCAATTATTGGGTAAGCGGCTTATCAGGCCCTCCACTTCCTTGTTCGCTTCACCCGTCCTCTTTGTTGTCAAAACGGACGGGAGCTTGTGTATGTGCATATATTACCGCAAGCTTAATAAAATGACACACGGTAATAACTATGCCATACCGCGTACAGATGCGCTCTTTGATCATTTAAAAGGAGCCAGGTACTTCACGAAATTAGACGTGCTCCAGGCGTATCAAGAGATTAGGGTGAAGCCGTCCCATGTACGCTATACGGCTTTCAAAACCCCCATCGGCTCCTTTGAGTTCAAAGTCATGCCATTTGGACTCAAAGGAGCTGCATCCACGTTCACCAAGGCCACGAACAAAGCATTATGGGGTATATTAAACAAGGAGGCCATCGTTTATTTTGATGACGTCCTTGTATTTGGCCGCACGTTAAAAGAGCTGCGTAAAAGAACGCGACGAGTTTTACAGCGTTTGCAACAGCACTGGTTTTTCCTAAAGAAAGGCAAACGTGTATTTGGGGCGAAAGAAGTCAGTTATTTGGGCTTCACATTTTCCGAACGCGGCAAAGGTTGTGAAGCGCGTTTAGTGCAAGCCCTTAGAGAGTGGCCACGGCCTAAAGATACGAGGCAGCTGCGCGCCTTCTTAGGGACTACACAGTTCTACCGGACCTTTATAGAAGGATACGCGCAGATATCAGCACCTCTATTCGAGCTGCTTCAAAAAGGTATACGTTTTCATTGGGGACCGCAGCAACAGAAAGCGTTCCAAACCCTCAAACAAAGGTTTATGCAGCCCCCCATACTAAAAATTTTTGATACCAACAAGGTGCTTCATATAGGGGTTGCCATAGGGTTGCCATAGGGGTTGTCGCCATGCAGCAGTATGGTAATAACCTATTACCTATCGCCTATTAGTCGAGGCGCTTTAGGCCCGAAGAGCGGCACCATTTTATTTACGCCAAGGATCTTTTGGTGGTCGCTCATGTGGCGCGATGTTGGAGGCATTATTTGCAACAAGTACTAACGACCATCTAGAGCGACAACCAAGCGGTATGTAGATTATTAACGCAGCCCAAGCTCTCGCAGTTGCAGGCCACGGTACTACAGTTTATCTTGGACTTTGATGTGGTGCTTAAACACATCAAGGCCGCTGACAACGTCGTAGCCGATACTCTTTCGCGGTATTTTGGGGCGTCGAAAGCGAAAGAAAAAGAGAAACGTAGCGATTTATCGCAGGTTAAACAGCGATCGGCCAGCGCGAGCATGTCACAAAGTATTGTGAGCAAGGGCGAGCGCGGTCGTAAGCTTTTGAATGGAGCGCCTGCTTCTAAAGTACAGCCACAGGCGTCATCTTTTGCCAGTAATAATATTAACAATATTATTAATAACTCTCATAGGCATGTACGGACAGTGCCTTGTTCGTGTGGGAACTTCCGTGCTCTGCGGACAGTCGCAGCGTGAACAACGTTGTTTGTGTGCGGCCTGAGAATATGAGTGCAGAAAAAGACTCGGCGCGGCCCTCGCGCGGAATTATCTGTACATGTGCTTCTTCTCATTCAGCAGCTGGAACGTCCAAGTCCGACCAGCCGGCGCGAGTACACATCGCTTCAGCACAATTTTTTAAAAAGCAGATAACAATTATCTACTTGGAAAAAACATATTGAACAAGGCGGCACCCGATATGATAAGTTAGAGGTCATAAACAGGAGCGTATATGATCAAGAAAGAGATGATAAAAAGGGCCTAATTACGACTCGCATGCTGAAGCAATGGGCAATGGGCGCTGCATTCCAATTTCTTGACAGAACTTTTGAGTTTATTGCATCGGACAGATGGGTGAAGAATTTCAAAAGAATGTATCACATATCTCAATGACATGTTACGCGATATGTAAGTGCAAAAGATACAGCAACGCATCAAGAACTATTAGAAACTGCTGTCAAATATCAAGAGCAAACGTGTGCAATTATTGCTAATTTTGATCCCGATTACGTTTAAATACTGACCAAACTGGTTGTGAGTACAGAATCAGCAATTGTCGCACTCTTTCTCACAAGAGCGAAAAAGTAACTGAAGTTGCAGTTGGCCAAATGCAAAAATTAACGCATTCATATACAGCACAGTACTCTATAACTTTATCTGGCAAATTGTTGCCAAGAGTATTCGTTTGTTTGCAAGAAAGCACCGGAAAATTTGGTCCTCGTGTACAAATGGAAGTCAAACAATACATGCAGGAATATGCCAACGTTTATGTCACATCCACAAAGTCCGGAAAACTACAAAAGGACACGTAAGAACAATTTCTTGACAACATAATACAACCTTATGTTACAATAAATCCATTTTTGTACATCGCGGACTCTTGGAGTGGCCAGACATCTGTAACTATGCATCAGATGAAGTTTACTAACGGACAGGGTCTTCCTACGTGTACGTTATCGATCATACCGCCGAAATGTACACCATTGTGCCAACCATGTGACGTTTATTTTTATCGTCAAAATATAAATTTTATACGTCGTATGCAGAATTGTTAATATCTTTTGGAAACGAACAAGGAAATTACATTGACGGCAGATGTCATAAAAATTCACGCACTCATTCACGATCAATTACAGGCTCCAATATATTCGAATAAGTTACGGTAATTATAGTGTACAGATTTCTTTGTAAAAATATAATTTCTTGCAATATATGTAACATTTGATTGTATTTATATCAGATACTCCTGGTATGCTGCCAAATTGAAGCCTACAAAAGAAAATTTTTTGAATGTAAATCAAATTTCTTTTCCGGAATGCATGATAAAGGAAAATGCAGCTGCAAGATTAGTCCTGCATTCATCCAATGTTCTTGGTGTCGCACACATTTGTGTTTCAAATGTTTTTTTTTTGAAGAATATCATCCAGCACATTGTATTCGACAAGCCTAACTGTAAATATTCTACAATTTCGAAATTATTTGTTAAAACGATTATTTTATGTTATTTTATTATAGCGCCCAGTATGGGCAAGAAGCAAAGACATCAAAACCTGAACATAAGAAGAAATGAAAAGTTAAACATTAAAAAATTTGTTTTTTCTTTAAAATCGATATATGTTTATGAATTATTTACACTTTTACAACATAACTAGCTGATTTGCCCGCCGTTGCTCGGGCTGTTTGTCTGATGAAATTTTGCAATATCTGAATTTGAATATAAACGCAAAAGCCTTAATAAAGTATATATTCACTTTGGAAAAACGAAAAGAAATCTTATAAATGCTCGCACTGGAATTTTGTGTCCAATTGGGTTCACCCAGGAAAATTCGACATTGCATCCTTAACATTTTAAAATATCAAAGAAAGGCTATGAGTATTGATTTATTTCTGTCTATATTAAAAAATACTTAATAGATGGATTGAGAGAGTTAAGGAACTCTGTTTACAGCCTCATCAGCATCTCTCATCAACATGTAACCGTTTCAATAGAGTGCGTGTGTAATTAAATTTACAATTTCAATTGTTAGACATTGTTGCTAAGTAAAATTAACAATGTTTAACAATTGAAATTGGAAATTTAACTGGACACGCCCAGTTTTTCTTTCGTTGAACAGAGGTGTTGGCCAGAGCATGTCTTTTTCGTCGGCTGCGGCATGTATTAATTTCATTAACCATTGTTCATCCAGCCGATTGTTGACGCAAACAACACGGGCTGATTGTTCACACATGCAAGCAAAGAAACATAAACCAAGTCTATTTCATATTTATTGTTGGGTTTTGAAAGGTGTAGGATGTTGAGAAAGGAAACACCAAAACAGTCGTTAATGAATAACAATTATATTGTCCATTATGCTAATTACAGTTGTCTTAGTTTACATATACATAAAAAGGGCTAAGATACAATCAATGGCGATGAACGTCTTGTTCGCTCGGTGGCACAAGAATGAAGAGCATCGCTGAACACCAACAATGTCGTGTCTAGGCAACCGTCCTTGAATCCAACCGTGACCACCGAGAGAGAAGGCCTCCGCAATGAAATTGAATACATTGTTACATCATCATAGATAGTGCAAATTCAGGGCTTATTATTGGTAGAAATACGAATAACAATGCACTATCTATGTGATGCAACAATGTATTCAGTTTTATTGCGGAGGCCTTCTCTCTCGGTGGTCACGATCCAACGCCATTTGATCAACAATACGGAAGAGCGGTCGAAACTAATTATATCCAACATATATATAGATATAAAGATTATTAATTTCTATGTTTTTGAGAGACTTATCTTCAGTTTTAGATTTTTTCCGTCATTGTGGTGGTATTACACGGCTGTGGGTTAAATTTTAACTTTATAGCTTACTTCTAAGTTGCCTTTTAAAACCGGACAAACATACTTACATTGCCTTTTATATGTATAGATTAGTTGAAAATGTGTTCCTTATTGCTCTTACTTTTTAAAAATATTTTTTTCATTATAACAGAAAAATATATTAAAAAGTGGACGATAGCACAGTTACAAAACATTAAAAGAAAAAAAAAAAACAAAGCCTAACACGGGTGGATTCGAACTCGAGATCTTACGGTTCATACGCCAAGAAGTTACCTGTTCGGCTGCCGCTGTTGTGATGATTGCCAAGGTACAGTTTACACTAGTTATATAACACAGACTTTAAAAGGGATTTTCTCGAAAATAAGGCCAAGTTGGAGGCTGCGGACTTGGCTTTACGAAAAGGACATATCAGACTACCATCCTACCAAAGGGCATCAAAAAACAAAATTGTTTGTTGGGGCCCCCTCCTTGTTAGTTTTCAAGATGGCCGACTTCAAGATGGCGGCCATGTTCAGTACACTTGCGGTTAGAGCCTGAGTTGCATGAACCAATCAGGAAATTTTTACTCCTCTCGGCGCTTCGCGCCTCATTGGTCACTGTTTTCCGTTACTCGAACGCCTTCAGCGTTCTGTCTACGACGTCCCCCTCCGGGGGCAAGATAATGATATATACCCCAACCTATTTGGTTACAGGGGGCAGTTGGTTTCCCCCCGGCCGGTTACAGGAGGCTAATGCAATCTTTCTTCACGCTCATTGGTTCATGCAACTCAGGCTCTAACCGCTTTTCTGAACATACCACGGTCTATAGATATTCATGGTCATCGAGCTTTGGCCATTTTCCATTGTTTCGAGAAGCTAAGGAAAACAGATCGCGCCAGGTGCCGCATAGATCGCACTAAAGTCGACCGCAACCTGCGATAGAGATTTTCATTGAAACTGAATACGAAAGTAAAGTTTCTGTCTGCCGATAGGGTGGCGCTGCAGGCGCAGTTCGGCAGATTGTACATGCAGCGCCACTTTTCAATAGAGTTCCCGCCCTATCGGGAACTAGAAACTTTAGCTTCATTTTAACAATGGAGCTCGATGACCATGAATGGGCGAGGTCAAAAATGCTAACACCGAGTTGAGTTAGTGAAGAAAGCCATTGTTGCTACGACAGTCAACAATACGTTAACAATCGAGCAATAATCATTGCTTCACCAACCCAACTCGGTATTTGCATTTTTGACCTCGACCAATATCTATAGACCGTGGTACATACCGTAAAAGAATGACCACCTTACCCATACTTTACTGGAATATTCAGATTTCCCAATTCCTGCAAGGTTTTCGAAAAACAGGGTGTACTGCAACTTTTGACTCACCCTGTATATGAATCTTCTGTAACCTTGAACAAGATTAACATAAAGACCAAGCATCCATTCTTATAAGTAGCTTTTAGCTAAAGCTCCTAAAAAAGGTGGCACATATGATAATGCAAATGGAATCTAAAAAAGAAAACCTATTTAAACTGAAAAATGATTTTAATAATCGAA
>JAHWFO010028299.1:74535-99617 GCA_023313115.1 Rhysida immarginata | reverse complement strand
GCATCAGTAATGATAGCAGAGGCAGCTTCCATTCCCATATAGTCTCGGGTTGGTTCCTCCCGATGATGAATGCCTTTCTTAATAATAATTGCTGACCCACCTGACGGGGACTTTACTGTAGTGGGAAGAGTTCTGTCTTTACGATAGACACAGTAACCAGGTAGCCTGAAGTCGCGGTCTGGCCTTAAGTGTGTCTCACATAGAAATGCTATGTCTATATCCCATTGGGTTAGGAAGTTGTAAAACTCAATACGCCTCCGGGGGACCCCCCTGGCGTTCCATATTACGCAACGAAGTTTACCTCGATTTGTAATAGAATAGCATCGATCAGCCATACTGTCAGTGTTTATTCGTAAGTATTCCACTCATCAGTGGCATTTTCTTGCCCAGTTCGTTTAACAAATTGCATACACTGCCAATTTGTTTATACATTTCTTGAAAATCATTCACGTTAATGCTCTTATCTTGTTTGGAGACCATTGAGGCATAGGAAATCTCCGGGGACACTTTAGCACTTTGCACTCTCCTGACTTGCGGATATTTAGGACATTTTGTGTAACTGGAGGTGTGTTGTCCATTACATCGAATACATTTTGGGGGATCTTGTCCTTTTACATTTGGGCAGTCTTTTGACTGATGATCTTTAGCGCATTTGTTACAACGGGGGGATTCCGTGCAACCCATAGATACATGGCCAAATCGCAAACAATTATAGCATTGTAAAGGTTTCTTATTACCTCGAAACATTTCAACACTGACAGCTAAAGGCCCTATGCGGGTCACATTTTTAAGTGTCTTATTGTGTTCATGTGTTTGATAACAGAACCAGAATCATGGGCATATCAATTGAACCTTTGGCTTTTTTAAGCCTAATCACTTTCTCAGGGAAGTAGTTGGCCTTTTTCAGGTCTTCATTAAAATCGTTAAGGTCATAGGTCACGTCTACATTTCGTATAACGTATTTGAGGACTTTTTCCGATTTAAGTTGATGATGCTGAATCTTTAGCACGTTATCAGCCTTAATGCCAGACACCAATTTACTATGAGTTTCCTCATCATGACACCTTATTTTGATCGTCTCTGCTCTGCCTGTGTGTACAGTAATTAGGTTAATCGCCACATGCTTTTGAATCTCGCCCAGGATTTGCTTGATTGGCTGACCGTGAGTACGTATTATGATTGGCGGAATATAGGAGCTGCTCTTGGTATTTGGCTTTTCAACATTTTTTCGCTGTTCGGACTTGCTTTCTCGAAAAGCAACAGCGATTGTATCATTTATATGAACAACATCTTTAATGTTGTCAATTTTCAACCCTTTTTTAGCCTTTTTAGATTTTGCAGGTATCCATTTATCCGTATCATTGTATAGCCGTTTGCGATTTGTACTAATCGGGTCTTTGCCATCGTTATCGTTACTCCCTAAGCCGGAGGGGATAATTTCCATAGGCTGAGGATTCACACTCTCTGTTTCACAAGAGTCTCTTAGATAGTCATAAGTTACACCAGTAGACTGATTACCTTTCATTGACAGAGCAGAGAATTGATCTTTGAGGAACTGCTCTAACTTATTAAAGTTCTTGTTGGCTTCATTACGTGCTGCAGATATTTCAGCATTCATATTAGCAATTTTATCGTGGATTTCAGTTATGTTCCCTTTTAGTGACTCGACTTTTCCTTGTAAAATATCATACTTAGTGCACATTTCTTGGCGCAAAACCTCTAGCTTATCCTTAATTATAGCATCAAAAGCTTCGAATCTGTAATCTTTACAGGCATCTTTATATATCTCGCCATATGTATATTTACCGTCACTTGTTTTTTGGCTTGCAATGCCACTTAACGCTTTGCCCGAGTCTGGCATTATGATAAAATTTAAAATAATGGTCAGTAAAGAATAGTCAGACTGCTAGCCCTGAAAAGGGCTTTTCCAGAATAAGATCTGTAGAAAAAAAACAGCCTTAAAGAATAGGATATAAAAAAAACCGCTGACCTTAAGAGAGTGTGCCTTCAATTACATTCCTTCTCCAATCTATACCATCTATGAGTAGCTCGAACCCGTGATGTGTGCTCTGCTCTCTGCTCTCGTGAAAGCAATGACAGTCTCGTGATACACAACAAGAGGCTCGCAAGGCTTTATATACAGAAATTTGGGTACAAATGAACCAATGAGCATGGAGGTACAGGGCACGACAACAAAGTAACTAATAAGAAAATTAACCAATAGGGCAAATAAACTAAGGAGAAAAGAAAAACAAAAATGTGTGGGGGTCACAAACGCGGACCGAAAAGAGGTCGTATCTGGTAGTAAAAATGACAAGTGGATTTACTAACAGGATCGTATAAATAAAAAACTGAATGAAAAATAAATTTATATAAAGCTAAGTACGAAATAAAAATAAAAAGTTTTTATATAAAGCAAAGTACAAAATGAATAGATTACAAAAGGTCTGAGAGAGGATTGAGTATGGCGAACACATCGAATTCAGTTTGACGATTGAGTAATTGGTCAGGGTTGGACTTCTTGGCCTTGTAAATCTCAATAGATTCCAGGGTGGGTGTTTTGGACATTACAAACGTGCATAATGGACATTACTTCGCTTTGTGGTCTAAGGGGGTGTCCGGTGCTTGTCAGGTGGATGGCATAATGTGAACAATTGTCTTGATTATTGTATGATCTTTCAAATGTTTTTATTCTGAATTAGGGGACATTAAAACCAAATAATCAATATTCATTTCCCCCCAATCTGTTCCCTTGAGTCGTTATTTGGACCTAAAGACGGGACACCAATTATGAAACACCCTGTATACAGGTTTGTAAAGGCGTGAAATTAGGTACGTAGATTCTGGTAGACCAGACCTAATATGCTAAGATGGTTGATCTGGATTATCCCATGATTGGTAAGAACATAGGTAGCGGTCACTTTATCTTCAGAAATTTGGTAAGATTTGTATTGGTAAGAACACTTATTAAATAGCAACAGATTGTACACTCACATGCCAAAAGTCTAAGACTGTTTTTTAAGTGGCAGTAGCTTCATGTGCAAACAGTATAAATATGCAAATCAGTGTCAGTAGACAAGGGGTGTTGTGTTCAGTGTGACAATGGTTACACGACGAGAGCTAACCAAGTTCGAGCATGGCCTGGTATGCGGAGCACAACGTATGGGTCATTCAATATCGGAGATGGCTCAAGAATTCAACATCCCACGGTCCACAGTTTCAAGAGTCTACCAAGAGTACCAACTTGATGGCATTACCTCCCACCATGGACAACGCAGTCGTCGACCACACCTTCCTAATGAACAGGACCAATGGCATCTGAATAGGATGATAAAAGCTAACAGGCAACTGACACTTCGCTAGATGACATCAGATTTTAACCAGGGTGATGCAAAAGCTGTATTGATGCGAACTGTGCAACGAAATCTAGTGTCCATGGGATATGGAAGCAGAAGACCCACAAGGGTGCCTTTACTACCAACACTACATCGCCAGCAACGTCTCTCCTGGGCCCATGAACACATCGACTGGACACTTGACAACTGTAAACGTGTGACTTGGTCCGATGAGTCTCGATTCCAGCTGATACGAGCTGATGGTAGAGCTCGAGCCTGGCGCAGACCCCATGAAGGCCCAAGTCGCACTGTGCAAGCCGGTGGTGGCTCCGTAATGGGTAATTGTGGGAATCTCTCCAGTCGGAATGGTTGGCGATGTCTTCAGATGTCTTCCACCGACTTTTTGAATCAATGCCACGTCGCACTGTGGCACTTCGCCGGGTTAAAGGAGGTCCCACAACGTTATTAGGTATCCCATGACTTTTGTCATGTGAGTGTATGTCACGTCATTCAATAAAAATGATGAAAAACGAAATAATATACGAAAGTTGGGGCATAAGTCATAGCAACTATTTTATTTCTAAGAGCTATGGGATGGTATCACAAAAGAGCATATCTCTCAAGGAAGCTGTGTATTCGTAGTATGTTTCCAAAACACCAGAAGGCACTGTGATTTCCTGTCGTTGCATAGAGAGCAATGTTAAATCAGTCATCCGCCGTCAAGGTCACATAATGCAGGGTGTGTAGGTGGCTATTGCGGAGTTGGGATGAGAAGAATTAGAGCACCCACCACACTCTCCGGACCTTTCTCCATGTGATTTAGACGGAAGGTAACGGAACCATTACTGGGATACGAATGGACATTGTAAATACTGTGCAACAAGAGATGACCAGATTCACACATGGTAAGGGAAATGGTGAAGCGGATGTATTCGGCGCCTCCCACATCATAATACAAACGTTGCCGGAAACTACTTTGAGGCCCTTTGGAAGGGTTAAGTGTGCTAATGTGATTCCGGAATATGAAATCTCCAATGTTATGTCACTGCTTTAATAAACGTGAGGAGCAAAATGTTGGCGTTTTGTTAAATGTCCGTACATTTCGCCTGTTCCTTATATTTTCATCTACCCACGCTCGAATTTCACACACACAAAAAAAGTTACTATGATTATGCCCCAAACCTCTTCTATTTAAAAACTACATTCGAGAAAATAACATTTTTTGTTATTAAAGAAATATTAGTCTACTGCCATGCTCAAGACCCTTTGATATCTAAATAACATTGTCAATAGCAGTGATTCCCAACCTTTTTCGATTTTTCTAAAAGTTAAGTAACTTGTGACCCACTATCTCACGCTTGAAAAAAATTAAAGGCATTTTAACATGGTGATACTAGGCCTAGGTGATACATGGCGGAAAAAAAAATTAAAAAAATGTCCGTAAAAATAAATGCAAATAAATATCTTTCGTGATTCCTTGATTGGGGACCATTGGTCTATAGTGAAATACCTGATAAAGTAAAGTCGTGTGTACACATACGGTGTCCTTTTGATTTCTTTCCAACTCAATAACACCATACAACTCAAATCGGTAAAAAATAGTTTCTCTCTTTAAACAGGCTTTAGGGTGAGGATAGTTGACAAGTTCAGATTTCAAAAAAATTTGGATACTTTCGCCATTGAAATGAAGGATTACGATGAAGATTTAGAAAGCTTTCCGAACGGAACCGTCTGTCTGAGCGTCAAAATCCCAGAAACTGGCGATGTATTCCCCTTGAAGAGGGTCAATTGCACCGGAGGCTCGTACACATGCGCCCTTTGCGAAATGGTACCAAAATATTACTCTCAATATGCTGTTCTGGAGGAAGAACGTAAGTTACTGGATATAATCAAACAATAATTACGTTTGAAAAACATAAATATGCCCTCTTTGTTGTTCTAGTCGAAAACTGTCCTTCTCACGACCCTATTTGTTATGTAGTCGTGACTGAAGAGTACCCAAGACCCTTCGAACACTTCGTTGAAAACTGCATCGAAGGCACTGGTCGAATGGCTCTGGTCGCCATCGACACTCTCACCTCCACCCAGAAAAAGCGACTTCGGGTGGACGAATGTTTCGGCAATGATTTAGCGATAAGTAAGCTTTTTTATTTTTAATACAGTACTAGCAATTAATAATATTAAAAGAACTTTTCTTCCATTCTAAATTCAGATAGGTTAATAACAAACTTGGCAGAAACACCCAGTAGAGTGTTTTTTAATGATTTTCCGAATATGATATTCCAAAATCACCTAGAGGCCTCTAGAAGAAAATTGTTTCGTTCATCATAATGACAGCACTCTTTGTATGAGTCTGTGCTGTAGTATCTTTTCAACAAATCACTTATTATGTACTCCATATAGCTAAATGTATGTGGACACACAATGTTGATGCTTTTTAAGGCTAGTGCAGTCTTCTTTATAAGAAGTCGGAGATAGTTTAGCAAAATACATTGCCCTCCAAAAGTAACCAGACACCCATCTTTACGTACCCTGTATGAAAATAATGCAGTCAATAACATTGGATCACGACGAGGAAGGATGTCGATAATGTTTTTTCATCATCCTCTGGCGGAACACTTTGCCATTCGGCCTTTTGACGATCCAGTTCAATCCAGATTCTTGTCAGGCCATGACAGAATTCTGGTGCATTGCCAAAAAAATTCTGCCATCGCTCAAGGAAAATAATTTTCCAAAATCTTTTGGTAGAAAAGAAATAAATGAAATCTGGAGTTGTTGTCTCATGTCTGTGATATCCCAGTTGATATTAGAGGTAACGTGGTGATATTCTTGGTCCCTGGTTCGAATCCCGGTCACGGAATTTTTCCTTCTATTTTTTTTCAATAATTAATCACGTGGTTCCTTAGGGCATTGGGTTACATGTCCAGACTAGTTATGGGTTCCACGCCTGCTGCACAGAACATGGCCCGCACCTTAACCGCACCACCAGAGTCCTTTACAGTGGGCACGAAATATTTTTTTAAAATATTTGTTTTGGTCGCATCCAGACTCACACTCACCAAAGATTGTTGGAGCGTGCGACTGCATTCATCACTATATATAATATTTACCCAATTATCACTAGTGCATCGAGGACGCCATCAATCCTTACACCAGGGTATCCCAAAATTTGTTTTCTGCACCCCTAAAAATGCAATATTCAATTTTTGACTCCCTACTCTAAGTATAAACGAGAAAAGAATTTAGTGATTCCATTTGAAGTCATCAGGGCAGAAAAGATTAATTATTATTTATTATAGTCACTTTTCCTGGCACTTCACAAGAATAAGTTTGCGCATCCCCTGCAGATGCGAGCACCCTAGACTGGGAATCCCTACCTTGCACCTTACAGACCAAAAGTTTCTTTTCTCCGGCTCTTCCAAAGACCTCCCGAAAACTACGGCCAATGGCCCTAGACGTTTGGCTGTACTGCAAAAGCAACAGGGATGTCCTGAAGTGCGCTTCTGGGATTCTTCATCGAACCCGCGAAAGAGCACGTTCGACATGATTTTAGGTCACTGTCCTTACTGCATCTTTCTGCTCCTACTTTTACACAGCATCATGCATAGTGAATTGAAGATGTCCAGTCAAAACAACGATTTTGCAAATTGACTTTCCACTATTTCGTTACCATCTGAAAGCCGGACAACTGGTGACTTTTGGGCAAACTGGCTGACGAAGTTGCTGTTACGATTCGTTTACATTATAAATGAAGAAATCCATCATGGTAGTTAAAACTTCGTTAAAATCGGAGTGGCGGATACTTTTGGCAGAGCAGTATATATGTGCTTTAATTACTTATTTGCATACTGCTAGACAGAGGGAGACGACATTGAATTCGCATAAATATATAATGTTTTTCTTTGTTTTTTCATCCTCATATATAACAGTGGGAATCGAACCAAACGTCGTCCTCGAAACAATAAACGGCGTCAAAATCATGTACAGAAGTAGCTTGTTGTCAATGCTGAGGGCGCTGTTGCGACCCATCAGAGCTATGATACTGTACTTTGCCCTCTTCGCTTTGTTCAGAGCATAGGACATATGCTGGTTCCATGAGAGTCTTGAGTCAATGATAACTCCCAGATACTTGTAGTTGTCCACCCAGTTTAGTTTTTTATTGAACAGAACAAGAGAATCTGGGGTATGCTTGAGCTTCCTATTGAGGTACAAAGCCTTGCACTTTCCGACGTTAAGGTTCAACTTCCAGCAGTTAAACCAGTCTTCGAACTGCTTCAAGGCGTACTGCAGCTGAGTGATAACGTGAGCCGGCTGGTGTGCCCGTGTCATAATGGCAGTGTCATCCGCATAAAAATCCAGATTACAATTATCGGGTTTCGGGAATACTGTACAAAGTAATTAAATAGCACAGGCCCGAGGACAGAACCCTGAGGGACACCGGCATTTACAACACGGGGTGTGGAAAGATCTTCTCCAACTTCGGCTTGATAGGATCTGCCGTCAAGAAAGGATTTCACCATCAAAATCAAATCGGCAGATAACCCGTCTCTGATCATGTTGTAGACAAGGCCCTCATGCCACACTTGGTCAAAAGCTTTACTGACATCGAGAAATACCACCCCACAGTACCTGTATAGGTTCAGGGGGGTGCTCAAGTCTTCAACGAGCCTCCATATCTGCATCAGACAAGAGTGGGCAGCACGAAAGCCAAACTTCTCTTCCCGAAAAAAGTCATTTGCTAGACAGTGATCTTGGAATCTGACGAGGATCGTTCTCTCCAACACCTTGGACATCGAGGGTAGCAAGCTAATAGGTCGGTAGCTCGAGGGAATTGTAGGATTTTGCCCCTGCTTGGGGATACTCAACACAATAGATTTCTTTCAAGCCGCAGGGAAGTAAGAAAATTTCCAGCAGTCGCTAATGATATTGGTGAGAAAGTCAATAAAGTTCTTTGGGAGATTCATAAGGGCGTTATTACTCACCTTGTCTTTTCCTGGAGCCTTCTTCTTTTTCAGTTTACTTATGATGTTGGCGATCTCTCCAGCCTCGATGTTGTACTTCGTTAAATGCTGCGGGACTGCATCAAAGCTGACAATACCTTCTTCCACACGCCGAGACATGACTTGGCTCTCGGGCTTATCGTTGGTAGGAGTAACAAACTGTATTTTCAGTGAATCTGCAATGACTTGGGCCTTGTTCTGATCAGTTTGCACATATTCACCTTGTGGAGTACGTAGTGGAGGAAGCGTTTCATTCTTCCTCTTCTGTAAAGCTCTGACCATACTCCAAATGGAATTGTCGCGAGCCGACAAGCTTTTGAGTTTTTCATTCTATCTAACGTCGCGAAGCTCTTTTATATTCTATTGGACTCTTCGCACTAGCCTGTTATACTTGGTTTTGAGCCTAGGTTCACGATAGCGTTGCCATAGTCTACGGGTCCTGTTTCTTTCAGAAATTAGGCGTTGGATTCCAGGAGTGAGTTGGATTCGATGAGGAGGTTTATTCTCTGATGGATACTTACTAGCTTCTATGGCACTGTTAATACATCTGGTGATGTCTTCAACACGTTGATTGATGTCCTCTGTACAGTAAGCAACGTCGGGATGGCAGCCAAATTCCTTAAGAATATCTTTGTAGAGCTTCCAGTCTTGATGATGTACGAGTTCCTCTCGGAAATTTATGTCAACATTGTCAAAGTTCAACTCCACAGGCTTGTGGTCAGAAGAAAGCTCATCACACGTCAAGATATTGTACCGTTTGAAGAAACCCTTCAAGAGCGAGATGTCCAAAACGTCACTCCTAGGGGAGTGGTCGCAGTAGTAGGTGTCCTCCACAGGTCCAGCAGCGGAGATATCATCTCTACCTTGTATGCACCTATAGAGAATCATGCCGTTGTAATTCTGCGTTCTGGAGTTCCAACTTGGGCGTTTGGCATTTAGGTCACCAGCTAGGACGACTGGAGTGTTACCACTGAAGAGTTCATCAAGCTCACTAATGTCAAGATAATGTTTAGGTGACTTGTAGAGCACTACGAACTTCACTTCACCGCAAGAGACGTCATTGATAATGATGGAGGCCAATTCCATACCTGCATGAGACTTGGAGACTAATTCTTGGTGTTGAATTCCCTTCTTAATGATGATCGCAGCGCCCCCAGAAGCACATCTTGCAGCATTTGAAGCCATTCGATCCTTACGGTACACACAATAGCCAGGTAGCTTGAAGTCTTGGCTTGGTTTGAGATGAGTTTCACACAGGAAAGCAACGTCGATTTCTTGCTTTAACAGATAATTGTGAAACTCGATACGCTTTCGGGGAATGCCCCTAGCGTTCCATATCACGCACCGAAGTTCACCTTTGTTGATTACAGTAAAACTTGTGCAGCCATACTAAAATTAGTTGGTCGTAATGAGCCCACTCAACTGTGGGTAACTTTTGCCTAGATTAGAAAACAGATGAAAGATACGTCCTAATTGCTTATACATACCTGTTAGGTCGTTGATGTTGAGGCCATTATCTTCCGGCATAGACACAGAAGCAACATAGGATTTGCCTACTGTCACTTTAGAACTAGGCATCCTTTGAACCTGGGGGTACTTTGGACATTTCGTGTAGCTTGATGTGTGCTGTCCACCTCATCTGATGCACTTTGGGGGGTCTTGTCCTTTGATCCTGGGGCAATCTCTTGACTGGTGCCCCTCAGCACATTTATTACAACGAGGATCTTCCGTGTAGCCCATGGATACGTGTCCGAAGCGCAGGCAGTTGTAACACTGTAGTGGCTTCTTGTTCCCTCGAAAGGCCTCCACTGTTACTGCAAGCGGCCCAATACGTGTTATGTTTTTCAATGACTGGTTGTGTTCGGAGTTCGGGAGCAGAACTAAAACCATCGGCATATCAATGGATCTTTTGGCTTTCCTCAATCGAATAACTTTTTCCGGGAAGTAGTTGGCTCTATTTAGGTCTTCTTGGAAATCATCGAGGTCATACGTAACATCCACATTACGAATTACGTATTTCAAGACTTTCTCCGACTTCAGTTGATGATGCTGAATTTTTAAAATATTATCCGACTTAATTCCAGAGACTAACCTGTTGTGCGTTTCTCCGTCTCCGTATCTTTTTATAGTTGCTTTTAACGAGCTCATTGTTCATGCAATCACTCTCCGCCAATGAATACGCTTGCTCTTTTCGCCTGTTCTATACCTTAGTACAGGTACCGAGGTTTTGCCTCGCACGCCTCCTGGCTCGCTGCCAAGTCTGCTTTTTCTGCTATTATGTAACCAGATGAGCTACTATTCTCTAACCCCATCTGTTGCCGTGAAAAAGTATTTATGCCTATGCAATACCTATTTTTGAAACTACATCCTCCTGTTATGTCATCAGATGGAATTTCACTTGCCAGATCATTAAATGTAATTTAAAACTTTGTTCTGATCATAACAAACATGTTATTCATATTTTAAGCCAATCTTTTAACAACTACATATAACTTTCTCGATTGCTTTTTTATCACTTACCGCTTTGGGGTGCAAAAGTGAAATAATAATAATAATAATAATAATAATAATAATAATAATAATAATAATAATAATGATGTTAACATCGATTATCGCCCATCACTAGTGTAAGTGTATTGATATTCTTGTGGAACTTGAAGCATAGCTTCCAAAATCTCACCCTTCATAATCATATTCCAAAGGAAATACACTAAACTATAAAAGAAGCCTGATATACCCACAAAAGTCATCCAAAATATGAAGGAATAAAAATGCCTCCTCTTGGTGGAGGGAAATTTGATTGACGATTGTCTGAACTAGGAGTATATCACACAGTAAGCCACAAAAAAGCGAAAACCTTATGAAACTCAGTAATCTCGGAAGATGAGATTATCAATGTCATCAAAATTGACATCAAAGATATGTCTTGGATTACGATGCCTTTTTCTATGTAGAGAATGTTTTAGAATGCCAGAGACTAGATCATTATCATGATTTGCCATAATAGGCAGCCCGTTATTCATGACCTCTTGAATATGTTTCCCGACATGGTTCATATCGAAATCATTATGAACGGAGTAATTGCGAGCAATTCTCCTATCTAATTGTGCAATAGTCATTAAGGTAATGTTCTGGAAAGTTTGAAGTTCCTTCCATCATGCCTTGCAAATTGTATGCCAGATGGGCATGCTATATAGCAAGATGATACGCACAAGTATTTTGTATAACATTAATTTGTTATCAACACTGAGGGCACTCTTACGACCCAACAGAGCAATTAAGCTAAACTTTGCTTTTTTGGCTTTGTGCATTGCATAAGTCACATGCATATTCATGATAGTTTTGAATCAATAATAACGCCAAGGTATCTATAATTATCAACCCATTCCAAGTATTTGCCATATAACTTTAAGGAGTCAAGATTTCTCTTTTTTCTTAGTGATAAACATTGCTTTGCATTTGTCTACATTCAGTTTTAATCGCCACTTGCTAAAACAGATTTCACATTCTTTAAGGGCTTTCTGCAAACGTGATACAACAACATTAGGCTGGCGTGCCCATGTCAGTATAGCAGCATCATCCGCATAAAAATATAGCTTGCAGTAAGAGATTTCAGGAAGTCACGTATATAGTAATTGAACAGAACTGGCCCCAGCACTGATCCTTGTGGGACACCGCCATTTATCTCACAGGTATCAGATAATTCATCTCCAACTCTGGCCTTAAAAGACCTGTTGGACAGAAACGAGTGAACTAGACTAATTAAATCATGTGGGAAACCATAAGTTATCATTTTATAAATAAGGCCTTCATGCCAGACATGATCAAAGGCTTTATGAACACCTAAGAAGATGATGCCGCAATACATCGAAAGATTAAGTGGAGTGTTAACATCCGCTATAAGTCTCCAAACTTGAAGCTGGTCAGAATGTTTTGCCCGAAAACCAAATTGTTCTGCACGGATGAGACATCTTCTGATCAATTCTAAGGACCACATTCCACATCTACAGAAATCCGGAATCTACGAGGCCAGGTGCTCGCAATGCCCTATGGTGTACAAGGGTCAGACTTCTAAAAACTTTGCCACCAGATTCAAGGAGCATATAGACGTTTTGCCAGAAGCAACCAGTCCGCAATAGCTAAGCACTCTCTGGACACGGGACATGATCTTTCCTTAGAGAATTTAAAACTTATACAATCAGTCAATAAAAAGCAGCTACTAGATGCTTTTGAAAGCCTTGCTATTAACAAAACAGAAAAAACCCGGTTATTAAATTTCGATAAGGGCCCCATTGGTAACACTGCATTGATTCAGTGGGTGACTCAGTTTTCCAATCGATGAATTGCCACTTTCCACAATTCTCTTCATTGCTTGTTCTCCGTTCTGGTTCACTATATAAAACTCGATATAATGGTAGCAAGCATAGTGCGCCTTGAAGCAGTTCGAAGACTGGTTTAACTGCTGGAAGTTGAACCTTAACGTCGGAAAGTGCAAGGCTTTGTACCTCAATAGGAAGCTCAAGCATCCCCCAGATTCTCTTGTTCTGTTCAATAAGAAACTGGACTGGGTGGACAACTACAAGTATCTGGGAGTTATCATTGACTCAAGACTCTCATGGTACCAGCATATATCCTATGCTCTGAACAAAGCGAAGAGGGCTAAGTACAGTATCATAGCTCTCATGGGTCGCAACAACGCCCTCAGCATTGACAACAAGCTACTTCTGTACAAATCGATTATCCGGACTATACTCCTCTATGGCATGCCTGCGAGGGCGACTATCTGTAAAACCAGATGGAGTGAACTACAGTCATTCCAGAATGTTACCCTGAGGACCATTGCCTAGCTGGACAGAAGGACGGTGAAAAACCAATCCATCCACCTCGATTTAAACATGGCCCATATCGGTAAGTTTATACAGGATCTCCTTTTGATGATGATACAGAAGATGAAGACTCACGACCATAAGCTTGTGAAAGGGATACTGAAGAACTCAATGAATATGAACTAGCATACGAAGTTTCGTAAACCGAGGCACGTTCTTGACATCAATTTTGAAGATATTAGAAATGTCTCTTTCCCAGACTACTGGAAGATGTGATAATTTTCTTTCTCCTTGTATTTTTTATTTCGTTTGTTTTTTGTTTCTGACAATCGTCAATCTTATTTTCTTTTTTGTATAATATGGAAGACCGCTTGGGTTGGTTAGGCTTCTTCACTACCTCAGTGTATTTCATTTGGAGTTTATTCTGGTTAGATGAGCTTTGTTAAAGCGCTGCTTTCGTCCCATCCTAACAAATGTACACTTCATTGTTCGATTGTCGATTGTCGGTAGCAAGCTCAAGGAAGGCACTCACTCCATCAAGATGGCTGCAAATGCAAGTGCTACTCCAGTGAATTGCAAGTGGCCAGACCATCTGGAAATTCCTCCCTCCATCAGGCAACTTTTCCACGAAAAAAACACCTTCAGAAGACTTTGGCAGCGTACCAGTTTTCTCCACTTCAAGACGAGATACAATAGGCTTATCCCGCAAGGTATGTTAACGGATTAAGGATTTTAAGGAATCAAAGATAGAACTACAAAGTTAAAAGTCTGTCCGTCCAGGATAATTCTCTCTGAAGTATGGTCAGGGCCCTTAAGAGCAACAGGACTATTGTTCTCCCTCCTTTGCTTATAGAGGGTGGCGATTTCGTTAGCATGACCAGGACAAAGCACAAATTATCGCCGATTCACTGAAGAGCCAATTCTCTTCTCCCAAAGAGGATGATCTGGTCAATTTTACTCGTGATGTCGAAGACGTGTGCGATAGGTATGGCCACACAGAGCGTGCTCTTGGCTCTCCCGATGTCATTGGCACCTCAGAGATATTGGACATCATTAAGCGCCTGAAAAGCAAAAAGGCAGCCGGCATCGACACCATTACCAACAGTGCTCTTAAGAATTTGCCTTCCAGTGCTATCTGCATCATAACTAAGGTCATGAATGGCTGCTGGCTTAGCGGCCATTTCCCTTGTGCCTGGAAGTACTCAGTCATCATCCCCATTCCTAAACCTGGACTGGATCCTGCTCTTCCCACAAGTTATAGGCCCATTAGCTTGTTGCCCATTATTTCGAAGGTCTTTGAGCGCACTATATTCAAGAGTTTCAACGAGTACTGCGAGGCAAACAACCTCATTCGTAGTGAGCAATTTGGCTTCTGTCCAGGACACTCTTGTCAGCTTCAGTTATGGAGGCTCGTTGCTGATTTAAACGGTCCTCTCAACCTCTCTATGTTTGGTGGTCTCGTTTTCCTCGATGTCCAAAAGGCCTTTGATCAAGTCTGGCATGATAGGCTCATTTACAAAATGATTACCTACGGGTTCCTTGACGATCTAATTGCTCTGGTTCGCTCCTTCCTGTCAAAGAGGACTTTTCTTATTAAAGTTTGGGACTCCTTGTCTGAACCCTTATATGTTAATGCTTGTGTACCCCAAGGCTCTGTCATGGGGCCAGCCTTATTCTACTTCTTTATCCATGACTACCCCAAGTTTGCAAAGTGTAATTTTTGCATGTTTGCTGAAGACGGTTCCATCTTGACCTGGGCACGAAACCTAACACATGTCATCATTCGACTACAAAAGCTTTACATCAGTGCGAGAGCTGGTTTACTAAGTGGCGATTAAAGCTGAAACTCAAAAAGTGCAAGGTCATGTTTATCACTCGCAAATGCGAAAACCCTCCAAAGCCCCTCTTCTTATTTGGCAAGAAACTTGAGTGGGTAAAAAACTATAAATATCTTGGTGTAATGAACGACTCCAAACAAAACTAGAACGACCAAGTCCAATACGCGTTCAACAAGGCAAAGAAAGCGAAGGTCTGTTTGATTGCACTTCTGGGGCGAAACAGCGCTCTTGGTGTAGATAACAAACTCTTGATATACAAGGTTGTGATTCGTACTATTTTGCTTCATGGAATTCCTGCATGGGCTTCCATTTGCAAATCGAGATGGAAAGATCTTCAGACCTTCCAAAATTTACCCTCCGGTCCATTGCTCAACTAGACAGAAGAGTTGCCAACAACCACTCTATCTATAACGATTTGGGGATGACCCACATTGGCACCTTTGTCCAGACACTTATGAAGAACATGCTACCCAAGAAAGAGAAATATGAAAACACCCTTGTTTCTGGTATTCTGGACCGTCCACTCGTTGTAAAGAATCCCCTCAGGTTTCGAAGACCGCGCCATATCCTGGATGTCTGCTTTGATGACGTTAACAAGGCCGCCTTCCCCAACTATTGGATCTTTTAGATTCTGCTGATTTTTGGGGACTATATTCCTCAATCTACAATCTAACTCTCGTCCCTTCTGGGGACGTCTTCTCTGGAGGACTTAAGAGGCTCATCAGTCTTCTCACCCAGTTCAATGTACCTCCTCTAGTTTACTCTTTGGGCGAGCGTGCAAAGTGAGCTTGGCTCCTGGACTACTCGCGTTTTTTTTTCACTTCACTGTTCGATTGTCGATTGTTAGCAAGATATGAATATGAAAATAGGCGCGATGCTCAAATTATATGAGGAGATCGGAAAATCTATTCCGCAAATTGTTAAATCGTTCTCTTATGTTTAATCATGGCTAGCAGCAGTTTCAAAGTAGTCAATCAAGGAAGACTTAGGTGTACCATCTGGAATGCCAGAGGCATTTCACGTAGGCGTGATGAGTTTTTTGACCTCCTATCGAGAAACAAAATTGATATTGCCTTTCTCTGTGAAACGCACCTCAAGTCGGAACGGCAATTCAAGCTGCCTGGATACATGGTCTGTCAATTGAAGTGATGTCAGTTGAAGTGATTAGACGTGTCTGCAATCGCTCCCTTGCCCATCCCAGTTTCCTTTTTCCCCCCTCCTGCAGCCCACTGATCCCCGCTAATTCCAAGCCAGCCGCCCATCCAAGTCCCCGTACTCTACCTTCTTTTCGTAAGTTTTCCTTTTTTTTCTGTTTTGCTTTAATTTAAGACTTGTTTCTTAACTTAATGTTTTCCTTTTTCTACAATTTATTACTTTATTTTGCTTATTAATCTCATTCATATTATTTCTTTTACTCCTTAATATTTCCCAGTTTTATCCTAAAGTTTACTCATTAATACAGTGCTTTTCTCCTTTATTTTCCATTATTTTTTCTTATTTTGTTTTATTTTATTTATTCTACATCTTATTTTATTTTATTCTTAGTTTAACAAGAACTAACTTTTCACTCTCTCTGTCTCCGTATTAGCTTCCAACCTTTGAACTTGACCCCACCTTTAATCCCCCGGCCTGCCCCCTCTCTCTTCCCCCCCCTCGATCCCAATCCTACTCTAACTTTATTTATAAGTTAATTGCTGAAGAAGAAAGACACGCAAAAAAAAAAAAAATGACAACCACGGATTCAGTTATCGAACTCAGCCCCCCTCTGAATTCTGACGATTTGGATATAAATAAGTTATCATTGGATGATATAATGAATGCATACGACTCCACAGAGATTATGATATCATCCATAATGAAATACAAAACCTCTACCGCAGAACAAAGAAGTCACATTGAGCTCTTCCTTCAAAAATTAAAACGTTGGATCCAGCTGAATTGTCATAAAGATGATACCCGTTTAAACCAAAGTGTAAACAAGACTCCCTCTCAAAATAATGATATACAATGTCCTGCAATACAGACAATATACAACTGTAAAGATTTTAAAGATCTTCTTACTACCTCCCATGAATCTCTACTTCAAAAAATCCAGGACTTTAATAAACACCAATGCATCTTATCCGATACAACGCTCGATAACAAAATGGAAAAGTTGACCAACACTGTCTCTAATGTTATTATGGAAGGCCTTCTGAACTCTCTCAACATAACAATTAAGGACTTAATTGATAATGTGAAGGCCCAAATTGAACTCTTAGTTAATGAGACCCGTCAGGTCATCAATACTATTACGTCTCCCACAAAAACCTCCTATTGAGGTTTTTATTTATTGAGGGATGACATTATGCAAAAACCTCCCTCTGCACTTGAAATAGATCGAAACCGCCGGTTAGAACAGCCTTCGCAAACTACGATGGAGGAAAATAATACTGAACTCTTAACAACATCACCTCAGAAGACAACACCTACAGTAAATATCACCATGTCTACAAACAATGCTAAAAAACAAATCACGGTTAAATCTCAATTAATTGCAAGTGAATCCGTTGATAATAATAGAGCCAATAAAGAGCATAAAAGTCAGACAAAGTGGGACTTGCCTTTGAGAAGATATGATACTTGTCGTTTATGTATAGGAAATCTGCACGAATCAGTCTCTCCTCATCAACTGGCTAAATCCCTCACTGACCACGGTCTTCAGGTCTTACAATGTGGGAGATGGATAACCAAAGCGGGAACCACATCTAAGTTTTTCTTTGTCCGAATTTCTTCTGAGGACGAAGACTACTTATTCAACTCCTTCGATTGGCCTAAAGGTTTATCTATCCGTCCTTACTTAGGCCGTAATCCTACCCTCCTGTCTGATGCCATATTTGCATCTCCTAATGATGCGAGGCAGGCCTCGACTCCAAGATCATAGCATGTCGAAAAATTCCATTACTCATGAGACCAAACCTTTGGTAGTTAGTTACATAAACGCCCGCTCTTTAACTAATAAGATTGATGATATTGTACTGTGGATACAAACCCACACTCCTGACCTGTGTGTTATTACTGAGACTTGGCTGACTGATAGTCATTCTCATAACTTTCTGCAACTCAATAACTATAATGTCATACGTCAGGATAGATCTTCTAGAGGAGGTGGCGTTCTCGTGCTACTATCAGATGATTGGCATTATCAAATATTGGACCGTCAATCAATTTCTGGACTTGAATACATTTGTTTGAACACTCAATTAAATAACCTTCAGATCAACTTATTAGCTTTCTACAGACCCAATTATATACCGATCGCTGAGCTAATAGCCTTAATTGAAGAATCCCATCGTTATGCTACAAATCTAATCATCGGAGACTTTAATGTTGACTTTGGAACTGACTCCTTTCTGGCTAAATCTCTGATTGAGCAATGTAAATTGTTTCACCTTCATCCCATTATCAACTCGCCAACAAGAATAACCAAATCATCTAGAACCATACTCGACCAAATTTTTCTTCCTCTTTCATGGTCGGACTTTCTCGTTAAGCAGGAGACCTTACACAAATGTGACCATCACGCATTAATAGTTCAAATTAACAAAGTGCGCGAAAACGAAAAGCACCGAAACTTATTTACACAGCACTTTGGTTATGTTGGTGTTGATTGGATCAAATTTAGGAACATATTATCTAACCTTGATTGGACAAGTTACTTCAATACCCAGGACGTTAATCTCCTTTTTATATTATGTATTCAAATTTCAAATTGGCTCTGTTGGATGCAGTCTTACAAATTAAGAATGTAAGGTATAATAAATTAAGGCGTACTTGGTGGAATGATAAAATTTTATCACTTTGGAAAGATAAAAAATCGGCATATAAATCATTTATTATAGATTCCACAGCAACTAACAAGCAAAGTTTAAAAAAGGCAAACTTGACTTTCAAAAAAGAGATTAAACGGGCTAAGAGGTCCACAATTGTAAAAAAGGGCACAAAAATATTTGACCTATGGAAATTTATTCGTAACCACAAAACACATAAGAAAAATTTTCCTTTCCACCAAGCACGTGCCTACTTAGAATGGATTGATAACTCCAACAAAACGAAAAGAAACCAAGATACCATTGAGAAAAAATTAGCTATTGGTAATTTCCATATTCCCCCTATATCTTTGAGCGCTATTAGACTAGCCATAAAGCAATCCAATAACAAAACCTCGAGCAGAGACGCCTTATTAACCATTAGAGTTATAAAAAATTGGGGCCACTTTGGCAATATTATTTTTAACCATATGATTCAAATGATTTGCACCACTCAAACCTTCCCATCTGATTTCAAAAGTACCCTCATCGCTCCGGTGTTTAAGAAAGGAGATGGTACCAATATATGTAATTACCGTCCAATATGTACACTCTCAGCCTTAGCTAAGATTGCAGAAAAACTTATATTCTCTAAGTTATCGTCTTTCCTATGGTCCTGTATTCCCACAAACCAATTTGGGGGTCGTCCTCAAACCCCAATAACTTATCCTTTATTTAAGATCTTTGACTATATCATTCACGCAGTCGACAAAGGATTGTCATGCTTCTTAATTAATACTGACATTGCCAAAGCATTCAATACCGTTGAAAGAAGCACTCTATTAATGCAGTTGACCCAGTGTGGGGTTGATTCGGTAACTTTAAATTTATTGCGTGACTATTTTACTAACAGAATCAATTACATGGAGTCTAATAATACTACTACTGAACATCCATCTACCATGGGCCTCATGCAGGGGTCCCCGATCGCTACTGTGTTGTATGCAGTGGCCACGGCTGAGATATTTAAACTACCTCTGCACTGCAATATAATATCATTTGTAGATGACAATTTTTTGTTTACGGCCTTTCCTCCTAATGAGTTTACTTTAGCATATAATAGAATCCTTGACGACATTCAAACTTTGAAAAATTGGTACGTACCGCATGGACTACAATTTAACGAGTCCAAAACGACTATATTGTTGTTCAAACAATCAAAACCCTAGCCCGTCTCACATATGCATTTTTTTAGGCCTGCAGCTTAATACCAAACTATCATTTAAAGAAACCATTGAATCGCTGCTTCTTGATCTCAATCGTCTGAAATTTCTGTTTCAAAACCTAAGAAAAACGCTAACCAAAAAGGAGATGATACAAATACTAAAGTCAATGTTAGTTCCTAAACTAGAATATGGCATCCTATTCTGGTCTGCAGCCTCAAAATTCACAATTTCCCGTGTTTCAGTAGCTTATAATAATGTTTTGCGGGCAGCCTTAGCACTCTCTAAATACGCTTCTATGTCTGATATCTTTAATATGTACAAAATACCTTCCTTGCAATCTATAATTAAAATTGCTCGTCTTAAAGAAATATATCGAGCAATTACTGATAGCAACCATCCGCTCCATTATGTTAACCAAAGGCTTACTGATTCGCCTAATACTCGAACTACACAAAGATATAAACTTAGACCAAAGATTATGGTTTCAAAATATTTGCAATCCTACTTTCCCTATAGTGCTTGTGATTATTGGAATAATTTACCATTCAATACTAGGAATGAGATTTTAAATTGTACGTTAAAGTCATGTTCAAACCATAAATTCCATGTTTTTAACTTGATTCAACAAGCTATACCTTAACCTATGTAACTCTCTTTGTACATGTCCTACCTTGGATGTAAATTTGCAAATAAATAAATAAATAAATAAATAATAATGATAGACTCCCAAAGAATCCTGCTCATGGTGTTTCTGGTGGAGCAGCCGTTATAGTCAAAGAGGGTATTGAGCATGTTGAAGTCACTACTCGGAACTATTTAAAAATGGAGGCGGCCTCCATTCTCATCAAGGACCTCATGATTGGCTGGGTTAAGTTTGCTGCGCTTAATAACTCTCCGGTGCATGCCATTGACCTCTGTGATCTCGACGAGTTGCTCGCTGGTAATTTTCCTGTTGTTTTGGCAGGCGTTCTAAACGCGAAATACCCTCACTGGAATTCCAGATGCGTTAATCACAATGGTGCTACTTTATATGGTTACATCCAGAACCAGCTGGACACTGTCGCTATTGGTCCAATCAAACATACTTATTATTGTGATCATTCGCCCACGAGCGATGTCCTGGATATTGCTATTCTCAGGGGTCTATTCAAACCGTTAATATTTACACTGTGGACGATCTAACATCAGACCCATCCTAACAAATGTACACTTCACTGTTCGATTGTCGATTGTCGAACATCAGACCATCCTCCTTTTGCCCTTAACTTCAATGGCTTAAATATGGACATCCTGAATCGGCTTCCTATAAGGCGGGATTGGGAACTCTTTCGTGACTTCCTTAAAACTAGCAACAGCTACACTGCGAGTGCCTATAGCACCAATGAAATCAATGATAGAGTCGAAGACATTACCAGTAATATCAACAATGCGATGTCTGCTAGTGCTTGCCCTATAAACCCTAAATATCCTGACCATCTCGATTTTCCTCCAAGCATTAGGCAAAGTATTGTTGAGAGGAATGCCTTCCGAAGACTTTGGCAGCGTACACGTGATCCCATCTTTAAGAGAAAGTATAATAGGCATTCTAGGAGGGTCTACGAAAAAGTAAGAGAGCTACGAGTGCAAAAATGGACTAGCAAATTGAAGAATCTCTCAACTCATGACAACTCGCTCTGGACTACGATTAGAGCTCTTAAGTGTAAGAAAACGAAATTCCCACCCCTGTTTTCTGCAGACGGTACTACTCTTTCCACTACAGAGCAAGATAAAGCTGAATTAATTGCTGTGTCACATAGCAATCAATTTATCACCCCAATTCCAGGTACTCCGGACGGAGAGCATGCAATCAGCGAGGTTCGTGATGTGTGTTCCAATTTTTATGAGGGTCGGCGTGCTCCTGTAGAGCGAACAATCTACCCGATGGAAATTGTCGAGATCATCAACAAACTCAAGAATATGAAAGCCCCTGGAATGGATGCCATCATAAATCATGCACTTAAAAATCTACCTTCCAACCTGATTCTTGACATCGTTAGACTAATAAATGACTGCTGGAAACTCGGATATTTCCCTACTGGCTGGAAGGAATCAATTATCCTAAGCATTCCTAAACGAGGTCTTAACCCTTCATTGCCTGCAAGTTACAGGCCCATCAGCCTTTTACCAACTATGTCTCAGGTTCTAGACGGACAATTCTTAAAAGGTTCAATGAATTCTGCTCTGCCAATGATCTTATTCGTTATGAGCAGTTTGGTTTCCGTACGGACCACTCCTGCCAAATGCAAATATGGCGGCTTGCTGTCGACGCAAAAAACTCTCCTAACAAGTCTCTATATGGTGGCACTATCTTTTTAGACATTTGCAAGGCCTTCGATCATGTTTGGCATGATGGTGTCATTTATAAAATGATAAAAATTGGATTTCCAGA
Source organism: Rhysida immarginata (assembly GCA_023313115.1). Lineage (NCBI taxonomy): Eukaryota > Metazoa > Arthropoda > Chilopoda > Scolopendromorpha > Scolopendridae > Rhysida > Rhysida immarginata. The sequence goes on along the minus strand of JAHWFO010028299.1, from coordinate 77,176 downwards.
TGACCTCATTATGCTTGTCCGCTCATTCCTCTCAGACAGGTCTTTTCGAGCTAAAAATGGTGACTCCCTTCCCAATCATGTGTGGTTAAAGCCGGTGTCCCACAAGGATCAGTTCTGGGACTAGCCTTGTTTAATGTCTTTATCCAGGACTTTCCCAAACCCGACAAGTGTAAACTGTAATTCTACGCTGATGATGCGGCCATCTTAACCTTTGCCCGTGTTCCTGCCCATGTCATCTCTCGCTTGCATTAAGCGCTGCATCTTACGAAAAATGGTTCAACAGATGGAGGCTGAAATTATATGTGGGCAAATGCAAGGCTATGTTCTTCACAAACAAACGCAGAAACCCAGGTTTGCTTACCCTGTACGGAAATAAGCTCGACTGGGTAAAAGAATATAAATACCTTGGTGTGGTGATCGATTCTAGGTTCACCCGGAATAAACATGTTTCCTACGCGCTGAATAAGGCAAACAGGGCCAAATTCAGTCTGATATCGTTGCTTGGCCGTAACAGTGCCCTTGACATTGATAACAAGCTACTCATCTACAAAATGATCATCCGCACGATCTTGCTTCATGGTATGCCAGCTTGGGCTTCCGTGCGCAAAACAAGGTGGAAGGAGCTGCAAACATTCCAAAATATTACTCTTAGAGCAATTGTGAAACTTGATCGTAGAGTAACAAACAATAATATTGTCCATGAGGATCTAGGGATGACGCATATTGACAAGTTTGTACAGGATACGATATCGAATATGCTCCCGAAAATGCTTAATCACAGGAATCAGTTGGAGTCTGAAATTCACAACCCTAATGACTACAGGAAACACTTAAAACATCGTTTGCCCAGCCATGTCCTTGTAGTTAACTTCGACGATGTCAGGAATGTTATCTTCCCCGATTTTTGGATAGCCTAGATCGCCTCTGGCTCCCTCCCCCCCTTTCTATGACACTCTTCAATCAACCTTTTTATCCCCAAACTGAGAGGAATATTCTTCAATCATCTTGAGGAGGACTGTCGGGGTTTTTTCAGGCTTATTATCTATCTCAGTGTAATTCCCTAGGTCTATACATGTGACGAGTGAGTTTGGGAGCTCTGTTTCAGTACCACACGCAATTGATTCTTCACTGCACTGCTCGATTGTCGATTGTCGGTAGGAAGCTTGAGTGGGTTAAAAATTATTAGTACCTTGGAGTTGTGATTGATTCCAAGCTCAAATGGAACGACTATGTCCAATATTCGCTTAACAAGGCTAAGAAAGCGAAGTTTAGTCTCATCGCGCTACTGGGGCGAAACAGCGCTCTCAGAGTGGACAGCAAACTTTTGTTATACAAGGTAGTGATTCGAGCCATTTTACTTCATGGTCTTCCTGCTTGGGCTTCCATTTGCAAATCGAGATAGAAAGATCTTCTGACCTTTTAAAATGTTACCCTCCGGTCCATTGCTCAACTAGACAGAAGAGTTGCCAACAATCTCTCTATCTATGAAGATCTGGGGATGACCCACATTGGTTCCTATGTTCAAACACTTCTCAGGAACATGCTGCCCAAGATGAAACATCATGAAAATACCCTGGTTGCTGGTATCCTGGACCACTCACTCACTAACAGGGGTTCCCCCAGATTTCGAAGACCCCGTCATATTTTGGATGTCAATTTCGAGAACATTAACAAGGCCGAGTTCTCCAACTACTGGATCTGCTAGATCCTAGTTTTTCGGACTCGATATTCGTCAATCCAAAATTCGATTCTCTTCCCTACCATGAATGGACTCTTTTCTGGATGACTTAAAGAGGTTCATCAGGCATCTTTCCTACTTCAGTATACCTCATTTGGTTTACTTTTTGGGCGAGCGTGTAAAGTGAGCTAGCGGCTCCTGTACCCCTCGTACTACTTTTTTCACTACACTGATCGATTGGCTTGCAGATATCGAGACTATTTGAAGACATGAGCAACCCCCTGAACCTCTGCTGGCCAGTGTCCCTCAGGGTTCTGTTCTCGGGCCTGTGCTATTTAATTACTTTGTACACGACTTCCTGAAACCCGATAATTGTAATCTGTATTTTTATGCGGATGACACTGCCATTATGACATGGGCACACAAGCCGGCTCACGTTATCACTCGGTTGCAGTGCGCCATTAAGCAGTTCGAAGACTGGTTTAACTGCTGGAAGTTGAACCTTACCTTCGGAAAGTGTAAGGCTTTGTACCTCAATAGGAAGCTCAAGCATCCCCCAGATTCTCTTGTTCTGTTTAATAAGAAACTGGACTGGGTGGATAACTACAAGTACCTGGGAGTTATCATTGACTCAAGACTCTCATGGAACCAGCATATGTCCTATGCTCTGAACAAAGCGAAGAGGGCTAAGTACAGTATCATAGCTCTTATGGGTCGCAACAGCGCCCTCAGCATTGACAACAAGCTACTTCTGTACAAATCAATTATCCGGACCATACTCCTCTATGGCATGCCTGCCTGGGCCACTATCTGTAAAAGCAGATGGAGTGAACTACAGTCATTCCAGAATGTTACCCTGAGGACCATTGCCCAGCTGGACAGAAGGACGGTGAAAAACCAATCCATCCACCTCGATTTAAACATGGCCCATATCGGTAAGTTTATACAGGATCTCCTTTTGAT
>JAHWFO010028299.1:43897-62306 GCA_023313115.1 Rhysida immarginata | reverse complement strand
GATCTTATTGCCTTGATTAGATCCTTTCTGTCGAACAGGATATTTCGAGTAAAGGTTGGCTGCTCCTTGTCAAACCCGTGTGACGTCAAAGCTGGTGTTCCCCAGGGTTCTGTTCTTGGCCCTGCACTCTTCAACTTTTTCATCCATGACTTCCCAACATTTACAAAATGCAAGCTGTATCTGTTCGCTGACGACGCGTCCATCATGACCACTGCTCGCGTTCCCGCTCATGTCATATCTCGATTGCAGAATGCCTTACATAAGTGCGAGAAATGGTTTGCTAAGTGGAGACTCAAACTAAACGTCGACAAGTGCAAAGCTATGTTTATTACCAAGAAACTTCGGAAACCCCCGAAGCCTCTCCTTCTTTCGGGTAGAGAGCTCGAATGGGTGAAGAATTACAAATACCTCGGAGTGGTGATAGATGCTAAGCTAAATTGGGGTGACCACGTCTCCTATGCTATCAATAAGGCTAAGAAGGCAAAGTTCAGCCTGGTCGCCCTCCTGGGGCGAAACAGCGCTCTTGGAATAGATAGCAAACTTTTGCTATATAAAATGGTAATCCGGACCATTCTGTTATATGGTATGCCGGCTTGGGCCACAATATGTAAGTCCAGATGGAAGGACCTCCAAACTTTCCAAAACGTTACCTTGAGGACCATTGCTCAACTCGACAGGAGAGTTGCAACAAATACTTCTATTGCCGACGATTTTGAGATACCTCCCATTGGAAATCACGTCCAGGAATTGATGAAAAAGCTGCTTCCGAAGATGAAGGACCATCCCAATCCTCTGGTTGCAGGTATTCTTGAGCACCCGCTTACCTTCAGAAGCCTTCTTAGACATCGCAGGCCACGTCACCTCCTGGACATCAATTTCGACGACATCCAAAAGGCGATATTTCCCGAATATTGGATCTCCTAGCTCCTCGTGTTCCTTGTCCCTCGTCAATCAACAATCAACACTATCGTCCTGATAGGAAAGGACTCCATCTTATCCTCTGGATGACTTAACTAGGTTTCATCTGGCTTCTTGCCTAGTTCAGTGTACTTCCCGTGGTTACTTTCTGAACGAGTATGGCAGTGAAAGCGTTGCTTTCGGACCACTAGTTTCGTTTTACCTGCACTGTTCGATTGTCGATATGAGGGCTTCGTCCAAATTAACCAAATGGAAAACCGCTTGGGTTGGTTAGGCTTCTTGACTACCTCAGTGTATTTCATTTGGAGTTTATTCTGGTTAGATGAGCTTTGTGAAAGCGCTGCTTTCGTCCCATCCTAACGAATGTACACTTCACTGTTCGATTGTCGATTGTCAAATTAACCAATTCATAATGATTTCGATATGACCCATGTCGGGAAATATGTTCAAGAGCTCATGAAGACCGTGCTGCCTATTATGGCAAATCATGATAATGATCTAGTCTCTGGCATTCTAAAACATTCTCTACATGGAAAAAGGCATCGTAATCCAAGACATATCCTTGATGTCAATTTTGATGACATTGATAATGTCATCTTCCCAGATTACTGGGTTTCATAAATTCTTTCGTTTTTTCTGTGGCTTACTATGTAATATACTCCTACTTCAGACAATCGTCAATCAAATTTTCCTCCACCAAGAGGAGACAATTTTCTTTCATACTTTGGATGACCTTTGTGGGTACATCAGGCTTTTTTTCTAGTTCAGTGTATTTCCCTTGGAATCTGATTATGAAGGGTGAGATTATGGAAGCTATGCTTCAAGTTCCACACGAATACCGATACACTACACTGTTCGATTGTCGAAATTAACCAATTTAAAGTCGGCTAAAGAGCATTTGCTAGTGGCGGATGGTAAAACTGTGTCCTGCGAAAAGGCCTACCGGGATGCCTGCTTGGATGCTAGGTTTGCTGCATTTGACCTAGTGTTCAACGATATGTTAGAAGCCCTCCGGGATGAAATAAACGCTAAGTATAGTGCACTGGAGGAAAAAGTCGAATCCCTACACAAAAGTTTTGAGGAGAAGTTCGAAGGTATCAATAGGAAAATTGAGGACTCTCGTAGAGATGTTATTGACAAGATAAGCGAACTTAAGGAAGCCTTTGGGAAATGCTCCGGGACTCCGAAGGCAATAAAATCCACGGAAGATAATCCAGTTGATAACAGCAAGGTAAGTGATGTCTTAAAAACTATTTCCCCTTCTAATAGTATGGAGTCTATGGATATAATAGAAAATAGTGACTGTTCGACAAACGGTGGCTGTAAGAGGAGTCACTCTGACGGAACTGATGAAGAAGTGGGTGACAGTCCCTGGATTGGTGTCACTAATAAAAGATTCAGAAAAGGCATGAGGATCGATAACCTAAAGACCGTCTCCAGAGTAAAGGAAGAAGCCGTCAGCGCGACTAGAATGAGGAGTCTGAAGAATGGACAAGGTCGCTCGGCTAATGAAGACCATAGAATCACGAAGAGGTATGTACCGCCGATGATCGTGCGGACTCATGACGTCCCGTTTAAGACGATTTTAACTGAGCTCGAGAAGCATGTTCCAGTAGAAAAGATCACCGTTCACACGGGCAGAGCTGAAACCGTCAAAGTTAAATGGGAAGACGAAGAAACGCACAACACGTTAGTCTCTGGAATTAAGTCTAATAATATCTTAAAAATTCAGCATCATCAACTGAAGTCGGGAAGGTCTTGAAATACGTGATAAGTAATGTGGTTATTACGTATGACCTCGATGACTTCCAAGAAGACCTAAATAGAGCCAACTACTTCCCGGAAAAATTAATTCGCTTGAGGAAAGCCAAAGGATCCATTGATATGCCGATGGTTTTGGTTCTGCTCCCGAACACCGAACACAACCGGTCATTAAAAAACATAACACGTATTGGGCCGCTGGCAGTTTCAGTGGAGGCCTTTCGAGGGAACAAGAAGCCACTACAGTGTTACAACTGCCTGCGCTTCGGACACATATCCATGGGCTGCACGGAAGATCCTCGTTGTAATAAATGTGCTGAAGTGCACCAGTCAAGAGATTGCCCCAGGATCAAAGGACAAGACCCCCCAAAGTGCATCAGATGTGGTGGACATCACACTTCAAGTTACACGAAATGTCCAAAATACCCCCAGGTTCAAAGGATGCCTAGTTCTAAAGTGACAGTAGGCAAATCCTATGCTGCTGCTGTGTCTACGCCGGAAGATAAAGGCCTCAACATCAACGACCTACCAGGTATGTATAAACAATTAGGACGTATCTTTAATCTGTTTTCTAATCTAGGCAAAAGTTACCCCTAGGTTGAGTGGGCTCCTTACGACCAACTAATTTTAATATGGCTGCACAATGTTATACTGTAATCAACAAAGGTGAACTTCGGTGCGTGATATGGAAAGCTAGGGGCATTCCCCGAAAGCGTATCGAGTTTCACAACTTTCTGTTAAAGCAAGACATCGAGGTTGCTTTCCATTGTGAAACTCATCTCAAACCAAGCCAAGACTTCAAGCTACCTGGCTATTGTGTGTACTGTAAGGATCGAATGGCTTCAAATGCTGCAAGATGTGCTTCTGGGAGCGCTGCGATCATCATTAAGAAGGGAATTCAACACCAAGAATTAGTCTCCAAGTCTTATGCAGGTATGGAATTGGCCTCTATCATTATCAATAACGTCACCTGTGGTGAAGTGAAGTTCGTGGTGCTCTACAATTCACTTAAACATTATCTTGACATTAATGAGCTTGATGAACTCTTCAGTGGTGACACTCCAGTCGTCCGAGCTGGTGACCTAAATGCCAAACACCCAAGCTGGAACTCCAGAACGCAGAATTACAAAGGCATGATTCTCTATAGGTACATACAAGGTAGAGATGATATCATCGATGCTGGACCTGTGGAGGACACCTACTACTGCGACCACTCCCTTAGTAGTGACGTTTTGGACATCTCGCTCTTGAAGGGTTTCTTCAAACGGAACAATATCTTCACGATTGATGACCTTTCTTCTGACCACAAGCCTGTGGCGTTAAACTTTGACAATGTCGACATAAATTTCCGAGAGGAACTGATACATCATCAAGACTGGAAGCTCTGCAAAGATATTCTTAAGGAATATGGCTGCCATCCCGACTTTGCTTACTGTACAGAGGACATCAATCAATGTGTTGAAGACATCACCAGATGTATTAACAGTGCCATAGATTCTAGTAAGTATCCATTAGAGAATAAACCTCCTCATCAAATCCAACACACTCCTGGAATCCAACGCCGAATTTCTGAAAGAAACAGGACTCGTAGACTATGGCAAGGCTATCGTGAACCTTGGCTCAAAACCAAGTATAACAGGCTAGTGCGAAGAGTCCAAGAGGATATAAAAGAGCTTCGCGACGCTACATGGAATGAAAAACTCAAAAGCTTGTCGGCTCGCGACAATTCCATTTGGAGCATGGTCAGAACTTTACAGAAGAGGAAGAATGATACGCTTCCTCCACTACGTACTCTACAAGGTGACTATGTCCAAAACTGATCAGGACAAGGCCAAAGACATTGCAGATTCACTGGAAAAGTAGTTTGTTACTCCCACCAACGATAAGCCCGAGAGACAAATCATGTCTTCGCGTGTGGAAGAAGGTATTGTCAACTTTGATGAGGTCCCGCAGCATTTAACGAAGTACAAAATCCAGGCTGGAGAGATCGCCAACATCATAAGTAAACTGAAAAAGAAGAAGGCTCCAGGAAAAGACAAGGTGAGTAATAACGCCCTTATGAATCTCCCAAAGAACTTTATTGACTTTCTCACCAATATCATTAGCGACTGCTGGAAATTTTCTTACTTCCCTGTGGCTTGGAAGAAATCTATTGTGTTGAGTATCCCCAAGTAGGGGCAAAATCCTACAATTCCGGCGAGTTACCGACCTATTAGCCTACTACCCAAGATGTCCAAGGTGTTGGAGAGAACGATCCTCGTCAGATTCCAAGATCACTGTCTAGCAAATGATCTTTTTCGGGAAGAGCAGTTTGGCTTTCCTGCTGTCCACTCTTGCCGATGCAGATATGGAGGCTCGTTGAAGACCTGAGCACCCCCCTGAACCTATCCAGTTACTGTGGCGTGGTATTTCTCGATGTTAGTAAAGCTTTTGACCAAGTGTGGCATGAGGGCTTTGTCTACAAAATGATCAAAGACGGGTTCCCTGCCGATTTGACTTTAATGGTGAAATCCTTTCTTGACGGCAGATCCTATCAAGCCAAAGTTGGAGAAGATCTTTCCACACCCCGTGTTGTAAAGGCCGGTGTCTTTCAGGGTTCTGTCCTCAAGCCTGTGCTATTTAATTACTTCGTACACGATTTCCCGAAACCCGATAATTGTAATCTGTATTTTTATGCGGATGACACTGCCATTATGACATGGGCACACCAGCCGGCTCACGTTATCACTTGGCTGCAGTGCGCCTTGAAGCAGTTCGAAGACTGGTTTAACTGCTGGAAGTTGAACCTTGACGTCGGAAAGTGCAAGGCTTTGTACCTCAATAGGAAGCTCAAGCATCCCCCAGATTCTCTTGTTCTGTTCAATAAGAAACTGGAGTGGGTGGACAACTACAAGTATCTGGGAGTTATCATTGACTCAAGACTCTCATGGAATCAGTATATGTCCTATGCTCTGAACAAAGCGAAGAGGGCTAAGTACAGTATCATAGCTCTCTTGGGTCGCAACAGCGCCCTCAGCATTGACAACAAGCTACTTCTGTACAAATCTATTATCCGGACCATACTCCTCTATGGCATGCCTGCGTGGGCGACTATCTGTAAAACCAGATGGAGTGAACTACAGTCATTCCATAATGTTATCCTGAGGACTATTGCCCAGCTGGACAGAAGGACGGTGAAAAACCAATCCATCTACTTGGATTTAAACATGGCTCATATCGGAAAGTTTAGACAGGATCTCCTTTTGATTATGATACAGAAGATGAAGACTCACGACAATAAGCTTGTGAAAGGGATACTGAAGAACTCAATGAATATGAACTGGCATACGAAGTAACGTAAACCGAGGCACGTTCTTGACATCAATTTTGAAGATATTAGCAACGTCTCTTTCTCAGACTACTGGAAGATGTGATAATCTTCTTTCTCCTTGTATTTTATTTCTGACAATCGTCAATCTTATTTTCTTTTTTGTATAATATGGATGACCGCTTGGGTTGGTTAGGCTTCTTGACTACCTCAGTGTATTTCATTTGGAGTTTATTCTGGTTGGATGAGGTTTGTGAAAGCGCTGCTTTCGTCCCATCCTAACAAATGTACACTTCACTGTTCGATTGTCGATTGTCGACAATTAATGCGTAGGTCAGTCAGTGACAGTTCAGCCAGAGACACGGACTACTCACCAGAGAGGACTACTCAGCATCATCCTACTCATAGATGGTATCCTACTCTTAGGTGGTATAGATTGGAGATGGAACGTTGATTGAAGGCGCATTCTCTTAAGGTCTGCGGTTTTTTATATCCTATTCTTTAAGGCTGTTTTTTCTACAGATCTTATTCTGAAAAAGCCCTTTTCAGGGCTAGCAGTCTGACTATTCTTTACTTATTATTTTAAATTTTATCATAATGCCAGATTCAGGCAAAGCGTTAAGTAGCATTGCATGCCAAAAAACAAGTGATGGCAAATATACGTATGGCGAGATATATAAAGATGCCTGTAAAGATTTCAGATTCGAAGCTTTTGATGCTATAATTATGGATAAGCTAGAGGTTATGCGCCAAGAAATGTGCACTAGATATGATAATTTACAAGGAAATATCGAGTCACTAAAAGGGAACATAACTGAAATCCACGATAAAATTGCTAATATGAATACTGAAATATCTGCAGCACGTAATGAAGCCAACAAGAACTTTAATAAGTTGGAGCAGTTCCTCAAAGATCAATTCTCTGCTCTGTCAATGAAAGGTTTTCAGCCTACTGGTGTAACTTCTGACTATCTAAGAGACTCTTGTGAAACAGAGAGTGTGAATCCTCAGCCTATGGAAATTATCCCCTCCGACTTAGGGAGTAATGATAACGATGGCAAAGACCCGATTAGTACAAATCGCAAACGGCTATACAATGATACGGATAAATGGATACCTGCAAAATTTAAAAAGGCTAAAAAAGGGTTGAAAATTGACAACATTAAGGATGTTGTTGATATAAATGATACAATCGCTGTTGCTTTTCGAGAAAGCAAGTCCGAACAGCAAAAAAAATTTGAAAAGCCAAATACCAAGAGCAGCTCCTATATTCCGCCAATCATAATACGTACTCACGGTCAGCCAATCAAGCAAATCCTGGGCGAGATTCAAAAGTACGTGACAATTAACCAAATTACTGTACACACAGGCAGAGCATAGGGCCCTTAGCTGTCAGTGTTGAAATGTTTCGAGGTAATAAGAAACCTTTACAATGTTATAATTGTTTGCGATTTGGCCATGTATCTATGGGTTGTACGGAATCCCCCCGTTGTAACAAATGCGCTAAAGATCATCAGTCAAAAGACTGCCCAAATGTAAAAGGACAAGATCCCCCAAAATATATTCGATGTAATAAACAACACACCTCCAGTTACACAAAATGTCCTAAATATCCGCAAGTCAGGAGAATACTAAAGTGTCCCCGGAGATTTCCTATGCCTCAAAGGTCTCCAAACAAGATAAGAGCATTAACGTGAATGATTTTCAAGTAATGTGTAAACAAATCGGCAGTGTATGCAATTTGTTAAACGAACTGGGCAAGAAAATGCCACTGATGAGTGGAATACTTACGAATAAACACTGACAGTATGGCTAATCGATGCTATTCTATTACAAATCGAGGTAAACTTCGTTGTGTAATATGAAACGCCAGTGGGGTCCCCCGGAGGCGTATTGAGTTTTTACAACTTCCTAACCCAATGGGATATAGACATAGCATTTCTATGTGAGACACACTTAAGGCCAGACCGCGACTTCAGGCTACCTGGTTACTGTGTCTATCGTAAAGACAGAATTCTTCCCACTACAGTAAAGTCCCCGTCAGGTGGGTCAGCAATTATTATTAAGAAAGGCATTCATCATCGGGAGGAACCAACCCGAGACTATATGGGAATGGAAGCTGCCTCTGCTAACATTACTGATGCCACACTGGGAGAGGTGAAACTAGTGGCTCTATATAATGCGCCCAAGCATAAATTCGATGCCAATGAGCTTGACGAGCTGTTTTACGGGAATATTCCTGTTATTATGGCGGGAGACCTGAACGCTAAGCACTCGCACTGGAATTCAAGATGCCATAACCAAAACGGTGTCCTTTTTTATGGCTACGTGCAAAGGCAATCTGATATTATTGCAGTAGGCCCTGTGGATGATACATATTATTGTGATCATTCTCCTTCAAGCGATGTACTTGATATTGTGTTGTTGAAGGGTTTCTACAAATAATTCAGTATCTATACTGTCAATGATCTATCCTCAGACCATAAACCAGTTGCACTAAATTTTGACAACGCAAACATTGACCTCAAAGAAGAACTGAGGCTCAAGCAAGACTGGAAGTTTTTAAGAGAAATTCTCAAAAATGATGACGACCCACTAAATAACGTACATAGTGCGAGCGACATAGATAATAATGTGAAAAGGCTTACTAAAAGTATAAATGCAGCTATTGACTCTAGTGCTTCACCCTTAGAGTCGAAGCGAGCTGATCACCTTGATCTAACCCCAGAAATCAAACAATTAATTGAGCAAAGGAATAAGGTTAGAAGGCAAGTGGTACCGAACTCGTGATTCATGGCTTAAGACCAAGTATAATAGGCTCACAAGAAGAGTTCACGAGGAGGTAAAAGCACTTCGTAATGACAGGTGGAATGATAAAGTTAAGAGTCTGTCGACCCACGATAACTCTATTTGGTGCATGGTTCGAGCCTTGCAAAACAAGAAAGCCATTAATATCCCATCACTGTTAGCCCAAAATGACAATTTCATCACGAATGATGATGATAAAGCGCAGCTTATTGCTAATTCACTTTCAGAACAGTTTGTCACGCCTACTGATGGTCGGCAAATAGGACTTGATATGTCTGAGAAAGTAAAATCTTGCATAACTGGCTCCTATAATACTCACGGCAATGAATTCCCAAAACATAGCATTTATGTAAATGAAGTCCAATGCATCATTAAAAATTTAAAAACGAGAAAAGCTCCAGGTAAAGAATCTATTAAGAATATTGCTTTGAAAAATTTACCTCAAAATACAATTCAAGATATTGCAAAAGTGATTAACGACTGCTGGAAGAACACTTACTTCCCGGATGCTTGGAAGCAATCAGTTGTCTTAAGCATTCCTAAGCCAAAACAAAATCCTGCAAATCCTGTTAGCTACAGGCCCATCAGCTTGTTACCATCATTCTCCAAAATCCTGGAAAAAACAATTCTCAAGAGATTCATTGAGTACTGTGTTGCGAACGATCTCATCCGCGATGAACAATTTGGCTTTTGCTCAAACCATTCCTGCCAACTCCAAACATGGAGGCTCGCAGCAGATATCAATGACCATCTTAATCTCTCTATGTATTGTGGGGTCCTTTACCTCGATGTACACAAAGTCTTCGACCAAGTCTGGCACGATGGTCATATTTTTAAAATGATTATGGATGGATTTCCTCAAGACATAATTACTCTGATACACTCGTTTCTCTCCAACCGGTTCTTTCAGGCCAGAGTTGGAGAAAGTCTATCTCCTATGTATGAAGTAAAAGCTGGTGTCCCACAGGGTTCAGTCCTAGGGCCAGTATCATTCAATTACTTTATGCGAGACTTTCCAAGTTCTTCCAAATGTAAGCTCTTTTTTTACGCCGATTACGCTGCTATACAGATCTGTGCTCGTCAACCAGCCGTAGTAGTCTCGCGGCTATAGAAGGCTCTAAAGGAGTGTGAAAGCTGATTTACCAAGTGGAGGCTAAAATTGAATGTAGACAAATGCAAGGCGATGTTTGTCTCCAAGAAGAGAAAGAGATCATTAGATTCTCTAACACTATATGGCAAGAAACTGGACTGGGTTGAAACTTATAAATATCTTGGTGTTGTTATTGACTCTAAACTTACCTGGACTCCCCACGCAACTTATGCGTTGAATAAGGCCAGGAGAGCCAAGTTTAGCTTGATTGCTCTGCTGGGCCGGAATAGTGCTCTAAACATTGATAATAAACTCTTACTCTATAAGGTCATTGTTCGGACCATCTTGACGTATGGTTTGCCCGTCTGGGCCACAATATGTAAGACTAGGTGGAAAGAACTGCAAACGTTCCAAAACGTTACCCTTAGGACTATTGCGCAAAAAGATCGGAGAATTGTTCGCAATTCCTCCATTTATAATGACTTCAACATTACTCATATTTGCAATGACGTTCAAGGGCTCATGGAATCCATGCTGCCCAATATAGAAAATCATAGCAACAAGCTAGTCTCGGGCATTTTAAATCATCCTATGCATAGAAAGAGATATCGTGATCCAAGGCATATACTTGACATTAATTTTGAAGACATTGATAATGTCTTATTTCCAGATTACTGGACTTCATAAGTCGTGTTTTATCTAATACTGCTGGTCTGCTTCTAGTCTAGACAGTCGTCAATCAAATTTTCCTCCACCAAGAAGAGGCAATTTTCTTTCATACTTTGGATGACCATTGTGGGTACATCAGGCTTCTTTTCTAGTTCAGTGTATTTCCCTTGGAATCTGATTATGAAGGGTGAGATTATGGAAGCTATGCTTCAAGTTCCACACGAATACCGATACACTACACTGCTCGATTGTCGATTGTCGAAAATTAGTGCCAAGATGAGACACACTGCTGCTACTGCACGACGATTCTACCACTCGACGGACGACGACGTACCTATTACAGTCTGCACAGCTTCCAGTGCATCGGCGGAATCTCCAAGAGGACCAACAAGGTAGGAATTTTTTAAGTCTTTTTAAACTGAGTCGTTCTGAGTAGGTGCGTCCTTCTAAGGACGGCAAAACCCAGCATCACACATGCTTCATGATGACATCAGGCGCTGCGTCAAAATCTCCTTCATGTACTGTTAAGTATGCAGATGGTAAAGTGTTACCTTGTGAACTGCCCTACAAAGATGCGTGTAAGGATCCGAGATTTCTGGCATTTGACATTATTATTAACGGACAGCTTGAGGCATTACGTACTGAACTGAACAACAGATATCTAGAGTTAGAATCAAGGGTGGAAGCGCTGTCTCAGGAACTTGGTAGTAAAATTGATAGTTTAAAAAGAGATGTTCAAAGTGCTAGTTTAGAGACTGCTAATGGCCATGCTAACCTTGGCAATATTATCAAGGAGTTTATGGGCTCTCCCAGTACTTCTGATTCACCCATGATAGTTGTAAATCCTGATCCTATACATAATGATGAAAACGTTTCTACTTGCCTGGAAGCGGTCAAAGAAGGAAACTCCTCACTACGAACTAGCGTCAAAAGAAGGCACGATAATTATTCTGCTGACCGTGATGGAAGTGACTGGCGTACTGCGCAGAATAAAAGGAACAAAGGTGGTGTTAAGATAGACAACATTCAGTCCACTGTCAATATCAACGATAGTGTCTCTGTGGCCCCACGAGGTAACAAAGCTAAGCTTAGTCATTCCCAAAGCAATGCCGCCCATGGAAAGAAAGCTGTTTACATTCCTCCGATTATTATTCGTCATCACGGGAAGCCAATCAAGGAAATTCTTGACGAGAATACAAATCACATGGCTCTGGATAAAATTACTGCCCACACGGATCGTTCAGACACCATTAAGGTCAAATGTCATGACGAAGAAACTCTAGTGTCTGGAATCAAAATAATGATGTTCTTAAAATCCAACACCATCAACTAAAATCTGAAAAGCTACTGAAATAGCTTCGATGTTATAATGGCTTTAATGTTATATTTATTTAAAGGAGATATGTCGGACAGAGATTTCGTCCATGTCTCAGTTAAGGGGATAATATGTGGAGCGATTTGCAGGAGCCCTGGGGAAGCAAAGAGTGCAGTTGAGTTAGCGGAGAGACTGCGATTGTTCAGAATGAAGAAAAAAAAAAGGGGTTATGGAATTGTTAGCGAGACTCTAAATAAAGGAATTTAGTTCGTTAGTAGTAAAGAATAAAGGAATTTAAGCCACGTTATTATTTTTATCTCGCACTTTCATTTGTATATAAGGGTGGAGTTGTTCTTTAAACGTTGTAAATTTCCTTTTAATACTTATAAATTATGAAATAGTTTAGTCTATGACTTAAGATCTCAAATCTTTAATTGTAATAATTTTAATTGTATAAAACATTGTTGTCATTTTGGATATAAATTGAAAAAGTATATCCTGATAATCAGGCTGGTTAAAAATTTATATGATTGTTAATTTTATATATCATATACCTTTGGTGTGCTCATTAATAAACAATAATAAAAATAATAATAACAATAATAATAATAATAATAATATTTTAAGCACTCTGACCTTCGAAGTAATACCCTTTGGCAACTCTATACTTTTGCCAACGTTCATACATTTTGTCGAAGGCGGGCTGTAGAACTTTTGTTACCTCGTTTGGAGCACGTGATCGGCAAATCACTTGAGGAGACATCATGCCGGGATGAAAAGAAACGCCGGCACGCCCTCTGTCTCACCCTCGTAGAAAACAATCATTTCGGCCATGAAGTGAAGAGCGACGAAGCTCCACGATTCGCTAAGAAACGGTAAATGCAAATGAGCAGCGGAGAGAAACGGTATAAAAAGAAAAGCCGGATATGAAATTGAGACGAAGAAGAATATACACGCTCCAGCCTGGCCAGTGGAATTGACACCAGAATTATTCGGATGCCAAGAAAGGCAGTGAGAAGTCTTCTATTATAGTAGCAAAACGAACTCTTGTTTCTCTATTTGTAGAGTATTTCATTATGTACAATATTTCATTTTAAGTAAAATAGTCTTATGGAATAAAAAAACTAAAACGCTTGCTGAATAAATACGTTGTTCGTAACGTTGACAAAACATAAGACCTCGAAGATTTCTGTGAAGACCTCAGAAGTGCCAACTACTTCCTGGACAAAGCAATTAGGCTTAAAAAAGCAAACGGTGCTGTCGAGATGCCAGTGGTTCTAGTCCTCCTCCAAAACACTGAACATAATAAGTCCATCCTAAATCTGAAACGTATCGGTCCAGTTGCTGTAGCAGTTGAATTATTTAGGGGTTACAAAAGGCCATTGCAATGTTACAATTGCTTACGTTTTGGGCACGTGTCTTATGGTTGCGCCGAGTCACCAGGTTGCAACAAGTGCGCAGGCGATCACCAATCAAGGGACTGTACAAATATAAAAAATAAAGACCAGCCTAAATGTATTCGCTGTGAAGGCCAGCACAGAAGCAACTATACAAAAATGCCCCAAATAGCCTCAAGTCAATAGGAAAAAAAATTCAAAGGTAGTTGAAGGTAGATCTTTCGCTTCTGTTGCCTCTGCTCCAATTGGTAAGAGAGCTGTTGGCCACAAAGAACTGGCTAAAATTCAATGGTTTCTGGGTAACTTAACGAATATGCTAAAAGAAAGTGGCAACAACTGGCCACAGATTACTCCAGTTGAGAGCAGGAAATAATCATAGTTAGACATCCGATGCAATAAAGCAATGAAAACTACGATGCAATATCTGGAATGCGAGGGGGATCTTTTTTGTGCGAGACTTACCTCAAGCAAAGCAGATATATTAACCTACCAGGTTATTATATTTACAGAAAAGATAGGACCCCTAAAAAAGCTACTGATCCAGCCTCTGGAGAGGCAGCAATTGTTTTCAGATAAGGCATTGATCATGCTAAGATCGTCACTCCAGATTTAGTGAAAATGGAAGCAGTATCCATTATCCTTAAAGATGTTGACGTTGGTCAGGTCAAGTTTACTTCCCTATATAACCCTCTAGGGCACAAGATCGACCATCGCGACCTCGATGAGCTTCTGTCCGGACCCATTCCAGTTGATATGGCAGGTGATTTAAATGCGAAGTAGCCTCACTGGAATTCTAGATGCACAAATCAGAGCGGCTCAGTACTCTATAGATACATGTTAGACCAGATTGACACTTCCATCGTCGGTCCCCTTGAAGATATATACTACTGTGATCACTCACCTGTCAGTGATGTGCTTGACATAGCTGTCCTCAAGGGGTTTTTCAAACCATACAACATATACACAATGAATGCCTTATCATCTGACCACCTCCCTGTTGCTTTAAATTTCGAGGAGATAAATATCGATTTCTGGGTAAATCTTCGTTACAAGCAGGACTGGAAATTTTTTTAGGAAACTTTTAAAAGATAGTAGCATTCCATATCAGGATCCAGACAGCAGCAATGACATCGACGAAAATGTCAAAAATGTCACTCTCACCTTTCTCATGGTTTCCGATGCTAGTGCTTCTCCAGTTGATTGCATGCGGCCAGACCATCTTGAGCTTCCTCCCCGCATCAGGCAGGGTATTCAGGAAAAAAATATTTTCAGAAGACTGTAGCAACGTACCAAGCTCCCACATTTCAATACGAAATAAAACAGGCTATCGCGGAAGGTCAGCGAGCAGATCCAGGACTTACGGAATGAAAGGTGGAATGACAAGATTAAGAGTCTGTCTGTCCAAGACAATTCTCTTTGGAATACTGTCAGGGACCTTAAAAGCAACAGGGCCATTGAACTACCTTCCCTACTTCAGAAAGCGGCGATTTTGTTAGCAGTGACCAGGACAAGGCTCAACTCATCGCTGAATCATTGAAAAGTCAATTCAATACGCCCAAAGAGGACTGTCAGAAGTCAGAGAAGTATGTGACAAGTTTGCATTCTCTCAAGCTAATGTGTTGTTTTAATAGCTTTTTTTATTATAATTATTTAAATTTAATAATCTTAATAATGTTACCTCTAAATGTAATATTAAATTATTAAAAATAAATGAATATTGAAACCGTAAAACTTAGAGTAAAATTCAAGTGTGGACTATTTCCCTTTGATGACTGTACTTCATAGGTACATGGTAGATCAGATCGACACTTCCGTTATTGGCCCCCTTGAAGATACATACTGCTGTGATCACTCCCCCAGATCACTCACTCCATCATGATGGCTACAAATGCTAGTGCTACTCCGGTGGATTGCAAGCGGCCAGACTAACTGGAATTTCCTTCCTCCATCAGGCAACTCATCCACGAAAAAAACACCTTCAGAACACTTTGGCAGCGTATCAGGTTTCTCCACTTCAAGACAAAGTACAACAGGCTATCCCGCAAGGTAAGTGAGTAGATTAAGGATTTAAGAAATCAAAGATAGAACGACAATGTTAAAAGTCTGTCCGTCCAGGATAACTGTCTCTGGAATATGGTCAGGGCCCTTAAAAGCAACAGGACTATTGTTCTCCCTCCTTTGCTTACAGAAGGTGGCGATTTTGTCAGCAATGACCAGGACAAAGCACAAATTATCGCCGATTCAATGAAGAGATAATTCTCTATGCCCAAAGAGGATGTCCTGGTCAATATTACTCGTGAGGTCAAAGCCATGTGTGACAAGTATTGCCACACACAGCGCGCTCTTGGCTGATATCATTGGCATCTCTGAGATATGGGACATCATAAAGTGCCTGAAAAGCAAAAAGCAAAAAAGGTCTTTGAGCGGACTATACTCAAGAGGTTCAACGACTACTACGAGGCAAACAACCTCATTCGTAGTGAGCAATTTGGCTTCCGTCCAGGTCACTCTTGTCAGTTTCAGTTATGGAGGCTCGTTGCTGATTTAAACGGTCCTCTCAACCTTCCTATGTTTGGTGGTCTCGTTTTCCTCGATGTCCAAAAAGGAAGGACCAAGTCAGGCATGATGGGCTCATTTACAAAAAGATTACCTACGGGTTCCCTGATGTTTTAATTGCTCTAGTTTGCTCCTTCCTGTCAAAGTGAACTTTTCGTGTTAAGGTTGGGGACTCCTTGTCTGAACCCTGCGATGTTAATGCTGGTGTACTCCAAGGCTCTGGCTTGGTCCAGCTATATTCAACTTCTTTATCCATGACTTTCCCAAGTTTGCCAAGTGTAATCTTTACTTGTTTTCTGACGACAGGTCCATTATGACCTGGGCACGGAACACAGAACATGTCATCACTCGACTACAAAAAGATTCACATCAGTGCGAGAGCTGTTTCACTAAGTGGTGATTAAAGCTGAACGTCAAAAAGTGCAAGGTCATGTTTATCACTCGCAAATGCAAAAAACCCTCCAAAGCCCCTCTCCTTATTTAACAAGAAACTTCAGTGGGTAAAAAGCTATAAATATCTTGGTGTCATGATCGACTCCAAACTAAATTGGAACGACAAAGTCCAATACGCGCTCAACAAAGCAAAGAAAGCGAGCTTCAGTTTGATTGCACTTCTGGGGCGAAACAGCGCTCTTGGTGTGGATAACAAACTCTTGATATACAGGGTTTTGATTCGTACTACTGTATTTTACACCATGGAACGCCTGCTTGGTCTTCTATTTGCAAATCTAGGTGGAAGGATCTCTCCGATCCATTGCCCAACCAGACTGAAGAGTTGCCAAAAACCACTCTATCTATGACGACTTCGGGATGGCCCACATAGGCACGTTTGTCCAGACAATTATAAAGAACATGCTACCCAAGATGGAAAATCTTGAAAATACTCTGGTTTCTGGTATTCTGAACCATCCACTCGTTGTTAAGGGTCCCCTCAGGTTTCAAAGACCCCGCCATATAATGGATGTCTGCTTTGATGACGTTAACAAAGCCGTCTTTTCAAAATTCTGGATCTTTCAGATCCTGCTTATTTTTAGAGACTCTGTTCGTCAATCTACAATCTGACTCTTGTCCCTTCTGAGGACTTCTTCTCTGGAGGACTAAAGAGGTTCATCAGGCTTCTCTCCCAGTTCAGAGAACCTCCTCTAATTTACTATTTAGGCGAGTGTGCAAAGTGAGTTGGCTGCTGGACCACTCGCGTCTTTCATTTCACTACACTGTTCGACTGTCGATTGAACAATTAGTGAGAAAGCCAAACTCCTCTGACCGAAAAAGGTCATTTGCTGGACAGTGGTCTTGTAATCTGACGAGGATCGTTTTCTACAACACTTTGGACATCGAGGGTAGCAGGCTACTAGTTCGTTAGCAAGTGGGAATTGCAGGATTTTGCCCCTGCTTGGGGATACTCAACACAATAGATTGCTTCCAAGCCACAGGGAAGTAAGAAAATTTCCAGCAGTCGCTAATGATATTAGAGAAGAACTCAATAAAACGACTACTAGGAGAGTTTATGAAACCACTAAAGCCATTGGAACTTTCAATGCTAAAATATGCCTTGTAATATATCAAACGATTTGGAATAATGTGTCATGAATGAACATAACGTAAAATTAATAATAGTCGAAATTGGTTTCAAGGAACCTGGTTTAGTGGAACAATGATGGTTCATTGGAACTTTCAATACGAAAATATGGCATATAATGTATAAAACGACTTGGAATGACGTATCATGAATAAATGTAATGTAAAATAATTTATAGTCGAATTTGGTTTCAAGGCACGTGGTGCAGTGGAACCGTTATGGTTCATTAAAACCTTGCAATGCTAAAATAGAGCAGGTAATATATCAAACGACTTGAATGACGTGTCAAGAATGAATATAACGTAAAAATATTAATAGTCGAAATTGGTTTCAAGGAACCTAGTTTAGTGGAATCATTATATTAAATTGGAACTTTCAATGCTAAAATATGGCATGTAATAAATCAAACGACTTGGAATGACATGTTATGAATGAATATAACGTAAAATTAATGATAGTCGAGATTGGTTTCAAGGTACCTGGTTTAGTGAAATTATTATGGTTCTTTGGAACTTTCAATGCTATAATAAGGCATGTAGTATTTCAAACGACTTGGAATGACGTATCATAAATGAATATAATCTAAAATTAATGATAGTCGAGTTTTGATTCAAGAAACCTGTTTTAGTAGAACCGTTATGGTGCATTGGAACTTTAATGCCAAAATATGGCACGTAATATATCAAACAAATTGGAATGATGTATTATGTATGAATATAATGTAAAATTTATGAGAGTCGAATTTGGTTTCGAGGAACCTGGTTTAATGTAACTATTATGGTTCATTGGTACCTTCAATGCTTGAATGTGGCCTGTATTATATCTGACGACTTAGAAAGACGTGTCATGAGTGAATATAACGTAAAATTAATGATAACCGAGATTGTTTTCAAGGAACTTTGTTTAATGGAACCATTATCGTTCATTGGAACTTTCAATGCTAAAATATGGATGTAATAAATCAAACAAATTGGAATTATGTGTTATGAATGAATATAACGTAAAATTA
>JAHWFO010028299.1:7891-41548 GCA_023313115.1 Rhysida immarginata | reverse complement strand
GGAATTATGTGCTATGAATGAATATATCGTAAAATTAATGATAGCCGAGATTGGTTTCAAGGTTCCTGGTTTAGTGGAATTATTATGGTTCATTGGAACTCTCAATGCCAAAATATGACATGTAACACGTAAAACAAATTGGAATGATGTATTATGTATGAATATAACGTAAAATTTATGATAGTCGAAATTGCTTTCAAGTAACATGGTTTAGTGGAACCATTATCATTCATTTAAACTCTCAATGCTAAAATATAGCATGTAATATTTAAAACGACTTGAAATGACGTATCATGAATGAATATAATGTAAAATAATTCATAGTCGAGTTTGATTTCAAGGAACCTGGTTTATTGGAACCATTATTGTTCATTAGAACTGGCAATGGCACGTAAACTATAAAACGACTTGAAATGATGTGTCTTGAATAAATATAACTTTAAACTTAATGATAGTTCTAATTGGTTTCATGGAACCTGGTTTAGTGGCACAATTATGGTTCATTGGAACTTTCAGTGCAAAAATATGATATGTGATATATCAAACGGCTTGGAATGATTTGTCATGAATGAATTTAATTTAAATTTAATGATAGTCGAAATTGGTTTCAAGGAACCTGGTTTAGTGGAACTATTATGGTTCATTGGTACTTTCAATGCTTGAATGTGGCATGTATTATATCTAGCGACTTAGAAAGACGTGTCATGAGTGAATATTACGTAAAATTAATGATAGTCGAGATTGTTTTCAAGGAACCTTGCTTAGTGGCACAATTATGGTTCATTGGAACTTTCAATGCTAAAATGTGGATGTAATAAATCAAACGACTTGGAATGATGTGTCATGAATGAATATAACGTAAAATTATTGATAGTCGAGATTGGTTTCAAGGAACCTTGTTTAGTGGAAATATTACGGTTCATTGGAACTTGCAATGTTAAAATATAGCATGTAATTTATCATTCAAATTGGAATGATATGTTATGAATGAATATAACATAATATTATTGATAATCGAGAATGGTTTCAAGGAACCTGGTTTAATGGATTCATTATGGTTCATTGGAACTTTCATTGTCAAAATATAGCATGTAATAAATCAAGCAACTTGGAATGACGTGTCCTGAATTAATATAACGTAAAATTAATATTTGTCGAGATTGTTTTTAATGAACTGATTTACTGGAACCATTATGCTTCATTGGAACATTCGATGCCAAAATATGTCATGTAATATTTCAAACATGCATCTTGGACCACTCACTCACTATCAGGGGTTCCTTCAGGTTTCGAAGACCCCGGCATATCTTGGATGTCGATTTCGAGAACAATAACAAGGCCGAGTTTCCAAACTACTGGATCTGCTAGATCCTAGTTTTTCGGACTCGCTATTCGTCAATCCACAATCCGATTCTGGTCCCTACTATGAAGGACTCACCTCTGGATGACTTAAAGAGGTTCATCAGGATTCTTTCCTACTTCATTGTACCTCATTTGGTTTACATTTTGGGGGAGTGTAAAGTGAGCTAAAGGTTCCTGGACCACTCCTACTACTTTTTTCACTACACTGATCGATTGCTGATTGTCGAACAATTAGTGCGAAAGGAGTCATTCCAACGGAAGTGATGGAGAAGCGGAAGATAGTGCCTGGCCAGTTGTTCGCAACTAAAAACCGAGAAGGGGGATGAGGAAGAAAAATTCCCAGATTAAGGTAAGTGAAAAGAAAGCTATTAATATTCCCCCTATTATCGTTAGACATCACGGGAAAGCGATTAAGGAAGTGCTAAATGAGATAAAAAATCACGTAACGTTAGATAAGATTAATGCGCATACAGGACGCTCAGACACTATCAAGATAAAACGCCATGATGAGGAAAATCACAAAATCCTCGTGTCAGGAATCAAAATGAATGGTGTGCTTAAAATCCAGCATCATCAGCTCAAGTCTGAGAAGCTGTTAAAATACGTTATCCGTAATGTGGATGCAACCTATGACATGGAAGTTATTTGCGCAGACTTTAGAAACGCTAACTACTTCCCCGATAAGTCAGTTAGACTTAAAAAAGCAAATGGAGCATTTGAGATGCCAATGGTCCTAGTCCTCCTACAAAAAGACTGAGCACAATAAATCTTTCCTAAACTTAAAGAGCATTGGTCCACTTGCTGTAACAGTTGAATTGTTCAGAGGCAACAATAAACCCTTACAATGTTACAATTGCTTACGTTTTGGGCACGTGTTCCAGGGCTGCACCGAGTCGCTGCGTTGCAACAAGTGCGCGGACAACCACAGTCAAGGGACTGCACCAATATAAAAAGAAAAGACCCTCCTAAATGTATTTGATGCGAAGGCCAGCACACACCGAGTTATACTAAGTGTCCCAAATACCCACAAGTTAAAAGGATTAGAACTTCCAAAGTAGCTGAAAGAAGAACTTTTTCTTTGGTTGTTGCTGCTTCTATTGATAAGGTAGTCGCTGACCACGATGAATTTGTTAAAATGGAAAGGTATCTGGGTAATGTAATGAATATGTTAAAGGATAGTGGCAAAGTGTTTCCGCAGACCACTCAAACTAAGACAAGACAATAATCATGGATATAGACATCTCTACAAAGTAATAAATCAAGGTAAACTACGTTGTACTATATGGAATGCGAGGGACATCCCTCACAAGTGTCATGAATTCTACGATTTCCTCACAAGCTGGAACATCGATGTTACCTTCTTGTGCGAAACCCATCTCAAACAGATTAAGGCTTTCAATCTACCAGGGTACTATGTTTACCGAAAAGATAGGCCCCCTAAAAAAAGCTTCAGATCCAGCGTCTGGTGGGGTAGCTGTTTTGTCAAAAAAGGTATTAATCACACTATAATTGTCACACCTAACCTTGTCAATATGGAAGCAGTTTCCATTGTCATCAAAGATGCTGATGTTGGAGAGGTCAAGTTTTCTTCCCTATACAACCCACCCAGGCACAAGTTAGACCCTCACGACTTAGATAAACTACTGTCTGGGCCCACTCCAGTCGTTATGGCGGGTGATTTGAATGCGAAACACCACACTGAAACTCCAGATGCACTAATGAAAGCGGCTTGGTACTTCATAGATATATGGTAGATCAGATCGACACTTCCGTTATTGGCCCTCTTGAAGATACATACTAGTGTGATCACTCACCCACTAGTGACGTACTCGACATTGCTGTTCTCAAAGGGTTTTTCAAACCCTACAATATTTTTACAGTAAATGCCTTATCATCTGATCACGTACTAGTTGCACTAAATTTTGAGGAAACAAATATCGACCTGAGAATAAATCTTCTTTTTAAGCAGGACTGAAATTTTTTTTAGAGAACTTGTGAACGACAGTAACATTCCCTATTAGGTCCCGTCACCAGCAGTGATATTGACGAAAATATCAAAAAGGTCACTCACTCCATCATGTTGGCTACAGATGCTAGTGCTACTCCGGTGGATTGCAAGCGGCCAGACTAACTGGAACTTCCTTCCTCCATCAGGCAACTCATCCACGAAAAAAACACCTTCAGAAGACTTTGGCAGCGTATCAGGTTTCTCCACTTCAAGACAAAGTACAACAGGCTATCCCGCAAGGTAAGTGAGTAGATTAAGGATTTAAAGAAATCAAAGATAGAACAACAATGTTAAAAGTCTGTCCGTCCAGGATAACTCTCTCTGGAATATGGTCAGGGCCCTTAAAAGCAACAGGACTATTGTTCTCCCTCCTTTGCTTACAGAAGGTGGCGATTTTGTCAGAAATGACCAGGACAAAGCACAAATTATCGCCGATTCACTGAAGAGATAGTTCTCTATGCCCAAAGAAGATGATCTGGTTAATATTACTCGTGAGGTCAAAGACATGTGTGATAAGTATCGCCACACACAACGCGCTCTTTGCCTCTCCTGATGTCATTGGCATGTTCAAGGCCATGTTCCCCAACTACCGGATCTTTCAGATCCTGCTGAGTTTTGGGGACTCTATTCGTCAATGTACAATCTGACTCTCGTCCTTTCTTGGGATTTATTCTCTAGAGGACTAAAGAGGTTAATCAGGCTTCTCTCCCAGTTCAGTGTACCTCCTCTGGTTTACTCTTTGGGCGAGCTTGTAAAGTGAGCTTTGCTCCTGGACCACTCGCGTGTTTCTTTTCACTACACTGTTCAATTGTCGATTGTGTCTTACCGTCTCGTGGACAGAAACTGAGGCTACTTTGAGACGAACCTATCGTGGATGTGTGTTAACTGCTCTTTTGGACTTCTGGTTGTGATTTTGAAGTGCTCGGGTGCAGACTTGAGAGTGCATCGGTGGAATCTCCAAAGAAGACTAAGAAGGTAGAACTTTTTAAGTCTTTGAAACTGTGTCGTTCTGTGTAGGTGCGTCCTTCTAAGGACCGCAAAACCCCGCCCCACACTTGCTTCATGGCGACGTCAAGCGCTGCGTCAAAAACTTCATGTACTTTTAAATATGCTGATGTTACCTTGTGAACTGGCCTACAAAGATGCGTGTAAGGATCCGAGATCTTTGGCATTTTACAGTATTTTTAACGAACAACTTGAAGCATTAAGTACTGAACTGAACAACAAATTTATAGAGTTGGAATCAAGAGGAGAAGCGCTGTCCAAGGAACTTGGTAGTAAAGTTGATATTTTTAGGAAAGGATGTTCAAAGCGCTAATTTGGAGATTGCCATCGGCCTTGCTAACCATGGCAATAGTATCAAGGAGTTTATGGGCTCTACCATTACTTCTGATTCGCCCACGATAGTGGTAAATCCTGATCCCATACATAATGAAAATGTTTTTACTTGCCTGGAAGCGGTCAAAAATGGAAACTCCTCACTACGAACTAGCGTGAAAAGAAGGCACGTAAATGATTCTGCTGACAGTGATGGAGGTAACTTGCGTATTGCGCGGAATAAAAAGAACAAAAGCGGTGTTAGGATAGTCAACAGTCAATCCATTGTCAATATCAACAATGGTGTCTCTGTCGCTCTACGTGGTAACAAAGCTAAGCTTAGTTACTCCCAAAGCAGAAGTAGACCTCAGAAGTGCCAATTACCCCCGGAGAAAGCAATTAGGCTTAAAAAAGCAAATGGTGTTGTCGAGATGCCATTGGTTCTAGTCCTCCTCCAAAACACTGAACATAATAAGTCCTTCCTAAATCTGAAACGTATCGGTCCACTTGCTGAAGTAGTTGAATTATTTAGGGGTAACAAAAGGCTATTGCAATGTTACAATTGTTTACGTTTTGGGCACGTGTCTCAGGGTTGCACCGATCCACCACGTTGTAACATGTGCGCAGGTGATCATCGGTCCAGGGACTGTAGCAATATAAAAGGTAAAGACCTGCCTTAATGTATTCGCTGTGAAGGTCAACACACATCTAGCTATACGAAATGCCCAAAGTACCCCCAGGCTAGGAAATTTAAAGGCACCAAAAGAGTGGATGGTAGAACATTTGCTTCTGTCACCTCCAGTTCTGCTTGCAATGGAATTATAGACCCCAATGAATTGATCAGAGTATACAGATATGTGGGGAACTTAATGAATCTTTTCAAGGAAAAGAGCAAAGATTTGCCTCAGTTTGTCTCAGCCGAAACAGAAATTAATCATGAATAGACACCCCTATAGAGTAAGTAAGCAAGATAAGCTTCGTTGCACTATTTGGAACGCGAGGGGACTCTCTCGCAATCGCATAGTTTTTTACAATTTCCTTACATGTTGGAATATTGATATTGCGTTTGTGTGTGTGACTCATCTCTAACCGAGTCAGACCCTCAAACTGCCTGGTTATTCGATTTAGCGCAAGGATAGACCCCTTATAAATGCTGCTGGCACCTGCGTCTGGTGGAGTAACAATCACAGTAAAATACGGCATCGACCATCGTGAAGCTACCAATACCAGTTTCGTGGGAATGGAAGCCGTGTCAGTCATTATAAACGTCCTGGAGGTAGGGGAAGTTAAAGTTATCTCATTGTATAACTCGCCCAGGCATAAGCTTGATCCCTGCGAGCTCTATGATCTACTAAAAGTGCCCATTACAGTCATTATGGCAAGTGACTTGAATGCCAAACACCCACATTGGAATTCTAAACGTATGATTCATAAGGGTTCCATTCTCCATAAAGTGCTGAAACTGGTAATCCGCAATGTTGATGTGACGTACGACCTGGATGAATTTATTGAATATTTAAGAAGAATCAATTTCTTTCCGGAAAAGGTAATTAGGTTAAGAAAATCCAAAGGCAGCATAGACATGCCTATGGTTCTAGTTCTGTTGCCTAACACCGATCACAATCAGTCATTGAGAAATCTCTCCCGTATTGGGCCACTAGCAGTGCTTGTTGAATCATTTCAGGGGAACAAGATGCACACTGCTACAACTGTCTTCGTTTCGTGCACACCTTCACAGAGTGCACCAAAGACCCCCCCTTGCAATAAATGTGCAGAAAGGCATCAATCAAGAGATTGCCCCAAAATTAAATGGCAGGACCCCCCAAAATGTGTTAGATGTGGTGGTCAACAGACTTCAGTTATTCAGTATCCAAAATATCCTCAAGTAAGAAGACTCCCAAGTGCTAAAGTGACACAGGGAAGAACCTTTGCTGCAGTAGTTTCAAAACCCTTCGAAGATGGCATCAAGGTCAACGACTTACAAGAAATGTATAAGCAACTTGAAAGCATCTGTCACCAGTTTACGATGCTAGGCAGACGATTCCCACAGATGGCTGAACTCCTTACGACAAACAAATAGCATGAGCATCAAGTGAGTATCAAAGGTGAGCTTAGGTGCATTATATGGAACGCGAGAAGATTACCTCGTAAGCGTGTGCAATTTCACAATTTTTTACTAAAACAAGAAGTCGGTGTGGCCTTCCTCTGTGAAACCCACTCAGGCCGGGCCAGGACTTCAAGCTACCTGGATATAGTGTCTACTGGGGTGACAGGATAGCTGCAAACGTGACTAGAAACCTCTCTGGCGCAGCTGCAATCATCATTCGTAAAGGCATACAGCACCAAGAGGTAATCTTGAACTTCTACCTCAGTTATTATTAATGATATCTCCCTTGGCGAAGTGAAACTGCTCGCACTCTATAACTCACCCAAGCACAACCTTGGCTTCAGTGATCTCGACGAGCTTCTCGCTGGTGATATTCCAGTAATCATTGCAGGCGACCTAAATGCCAAGCATCCAAGTTGGAACTCTAAAGTAGCCAATAGCAATGGCGCAATTCTCTATAAGTATTTGCAAACCCAGGATGATGTCATTGCCGCAGGACCAGTGGAGGACACTTACTTTTGTGACCACTCTCCTTCCAGTGATGATGTGGACATTCCCCTTTTGAAAGGCTTCTACAAACCGTCACAATCGATGACCTTCCCTGCGACCTTGATCCTTGATAACGTCAGTATAAAGTACAGGGTAAAAATTAAACATCAGCAAGACTGAAAGCTATTTAAAGACATACTCAAGGGCCAAGACTCCTGTCTCGACGCTGCTCACAGCTTCGATGACATTGATCAAAATGTTGATAACATCACAAAGCGTATCACCAGTGCTGTAATAGCTAGGGCCTATCCATCTGAAAGCAAACCACCTATTCACCTCGAGCTCACCCCAGGAATCAAACGACTAATCGCTGAAGGAAACCGGGTCCACAGGCTATGGCAGCGTTATCAAGAACCATGGCTCAAAACAAAGTACAGCAGGCTTGTGCGTAGGTTCCATGAAAAACTCAAAGATCTTCGAGATGCCAGGTGGTATTATCGGCTTAAAAACCTGTCGACCTGTGATAACTCTATCTGGAACATGATTAGAGCCTTGCAGATGAAGCAGAAGAACGCCACGATTCCCCTGCTTCTCACCCCAGATGGCGATTATTTCCAAAATGACCATGACAAAGCTCAAGTCATTTCAAGCTCACTGGAGGCGCAGTTTGTAACTCCCAACATCAACAATCCTGAAAGTCAATTCGTGACCCAGCGTTTGGAAGGCATCATCACCAGCTTCTTTGAAGTCCCCTATCGTTCGTCGCAGATCCGGATTCAGACTGGTGAAATCAACTATATCATATGGAAACTGAAAAAGAAGAAGGCTCCAGGAAAAGACAAGGTAAGAAACATTGCACTAAATAATCTCCTGAAGAACGTTATTGATGACATCTCGTCTCTAATTAATGACTGCTGGAAGTTCTCTTGCTTCCCGATGTCCTGGAAGCAATCCACTGTCCTTAGTATCCCCAAACAGGGGCAAATATTCAGCTGTACCCGTAAGCTACAGGCCTATTAGCCTGCTTCCATCCATCTCTAAGGTTCTGGAAAAGACGATCCTCTGCAGGTTCCAGGACCACTGTAACGCTAGAGGGCTAGTCCGGCAGGACCAGTTTGGCTTTCCGGCCAACTACTCCTGCCAGCTGCAGTTCTGAAGGCTCGTTGAAGACTTGAGCACCCCCCTTAACTTTTCCAGATACTGTGGAATAGTCTATCTAGATGTCAGTGGCTTTTAATCAAGCATGGCATAAAGGCCTAATCTACAAAATGATCAGAGGTGACTTCCCTCCTGATCTGATAGCGATGATCCAGGTTTTTCTTACCGATAGGACGTACCAGGCTAAGGTTGGTGAGAATCTTTCCTCTCACTGCACAGTAAAGGCCGGCGTTCCACAAGGCTCTGTTCTCTGGATTATCCTCTTTAAATATTTTGTGCATGACTTCCCGAAACCCGAAAAGTGCAAACTGTACTTCTACGCAGACGACACTGCTATTATGACTTGGACGCGCCAGCCATCCCTTGCTATTACTCGACTACAAAATGCCCTGAAAAGTTTTAAAAAATGGTTTAATTGCTGGCGACTGGAACTGAACGTAGGGAAATGCAAAGCACTGTACTGTAACAAAAAATACAAGCGCCCTCCGGATTCTCTCGTCTTATTCAACAGGAAACTCGACAGGGTTGATAATTTCAAGTACCTTGGTGTTGTCACAAACTCAAGGCTCTCGTGGAATCGCCACTTAACGTGCGCCCTGAACAAAGTGAAAGAGGCTAAATACAACCTCTTAGCTCTCCTGGGATGAAACAGCTCCCTCAGCATTGAAAATAAGCTTCTCCTTTGCAAAACAATCGTTAGGACTATCCTGCTGTATGACATGCCAGCGTGGGCAACTATCTCCAGAAGTAGATGGAAGGAGCTCCAATCGTTTCAGAACGTCACACAGAGGACTATTGCCCAGCTGGATAGAAGAACCGCGAAAAATCAGGCAATCCATGGTGACTTCAAAATGACTCATATTGGGAAGTACATCCAGGACCTACTCAAGGATATGATCCTGAAGATCGAGAACCATGACAACGACTTGGTGAAGGGGATCTTGAGGCACTCGATGGACATGAAGTGGCATACAAGATACCGAAAGCTGTGATACCGAATGTCAATTTTGAGGACATTGGCAACGTTTCCTTCCCGGAATACTAGAAGCTGTGATACTCTCTTTACCCCGCGGATTGATGGTTTTGTTCTGAATTGCTTTGTTTAGCTTCGTTGTGTCTCGGCTGACAATCGTCAATCTTAATTTTTGTTTTGCATAATGTGGAGGACCGCTCGGGTTGGCCAGGCTTCTTGCCTATTTCAGTGTATTTTCTTTGGCGTTATACTCTGGATTGATGAGCCTAGTCAAAGCGTTGCTTTCGTCCCATTTGAACATACACTATATGATCACAAATATCCGGACACATGCACGTTTGCGCTCTAGCCACGATTTCATGGAAATCAATAGGGCATTGCACATCCCTTTGCCCGAATCACAGCTTCCACTCTTCGGGGAAGACTTTCCACCAAATGTTGGTAGGTACTTTCCGGAATGTTCCTCCATTCCTCCCGAAGAGCGAGAATCAGTTCAGGTACAAAAGTTGGCCAATGTGATCTGGCCCGCAAGCGTCTTTCCAATTCATCCCACAGACTATCTATAGGATTGAGGTCGGGACTTTGTGCCGGCCAACCCATTTCTTCGACCCCTGAGTCCGCAAACCACTGCTGTACCCGCCTCGCTTTGTGGCACGGAGCATTGTCGTGTTGGTAGAGAAATGGCCCGTTTCCAAAAATTGCCACAACGTTGGAAGTGCACAGTTGTCCAAAACATTCAGATAACGGTCGGAGATCATGATTCCTTCCACAGGAACGAGCTGGCCCAGTCCGTACCATGAAAATGAGCCCCACACAATGACTCCTCCTCCTCCGAACTTGACTGTGGGCTCTGTGCACTCAGGTAAGAAGCGTTCTCCAGGTATGCGCCAAACCCAAACTCGTCTATCGGATTGCCAGAGTGTGTAGCGAGATTCGTCTGTCCACATTACACGTTTCCATTGGTCCATTGTCCAGTTTCTGTGGGCTTTGCACCACTCCAGACGTCGCTTGGCGTTGACCCTGCTGATGTGGGGCTTGTGGGCAGCAGCACGGCCATGGAATCCCATCGTGTGCAGTTCCCGACGAAATGTCATGGTACTGGCATCATTTGCAGAGGCGTTTCGAAACTCTGTGGCAATTTTTTCCGCCGAGGATTTCCGGTTGCTGCGGGTGACACGACGAAGCACTCGACGGTCTCTGTCCGTTAGTTTCTTGGGTCTACCGGTTCGTTGTTGAACTGTTGTTGATCCCCGGGTCTTCCATTTCATAATGACATCGCCTGCTGTTGACTTGGGTATCTGAAGAAGGCTGGAAATGTCACGCACGGACTTGCCGCATAGGTGACATCCAACGATGGTTCCACGTTGGAACTCACTGAGCTCTGCCGAACGACCCATTCTTGCCAATGTCCAAGCAGAGTTGTGTCTGAATGTGTGGGAAGCTATTTAAATGATGTGCAAGTCATTATCATGTGACATTGGGCCAATCGATGATCTGTGAGGGGTGTCCGGATATTTTTGATCATATAGTGTATGTTTACTCCACTGTTCGATTGTCGATTGTCACTTACCATCAGAACACCTTGTCTCTCTGATCATAGCTTCCTTTGGATGCTGAAGAAGACAGCTTAGCTGTCGAAATACGTATTCATCTGAATAAATTCGTTATATGGATTAGTGGTTTCCCTGTCTGCTGTTGTCTGACAAGACCATATTCCACACGCTGAGATATGATTTGGCTCTCGTGATTATTGTTGATAGGAGTAACAAATTGCATTTTTCGTGAATCTGCAATGACTTGGGCCTTGTCCTGATCAGTTTTCACATAGTCATCTTGTGGCGTAAGGAGTGGAGGAAGCGTATTATTCTTCTGAATAGGCTTTCTATCGTGAGCTTTGAGCCAAGGTTCACGATGGCATTGCCATAGTCTATGGGTCCTGTTTCTTTCAGCAATTAGGCGTTGGGTTCGATGAGGAGGTTTATTCTCTGATGAGTAGTTACTATATAGCTTCTATGGCACTGTTAAAACGTCTGCTAATCTCTTCAACACGTTCATCGATGTCCTCCGTACAGTACGCAACGTCGGGATGGCAGCCCTAGTCCTTGTGAATATCTTTGTATAGCTTCCAGAGTTCTTCTCTGAAATTTATGTCGACAATTCTCAAAGTTCAACGCCACGGGCTTGTAGTCAGAAGAAAGTTCATCAATCTGAAGATATTGTACGGTATGAAGAAACCCTTCATCAACGACATGTCCAAACTGTCACTAGTAGGGGAGTGGTCGCAGTAATAGGTGTCCTTCCCAGGTCCAGCAGCGATGTTGTCATCTTTACCTGGTAGTTACCTAAGCAGTGTTGCCAGATTGGGCTATAAACCGCAAATTGGGTTTCTTTTAAACCAGTTGGCTTATAAATCGATTATTAGTAAATCAAAACACTGTGTTCTGTTGCTGGTATAAATTGGTGGGCCCGCGTGCCTGAACATCTGCACCAAGCTCCAACCCCTGCTTCTTTTGAAAGAAACTTAAAGCTCCTTCTTAATACATTCAGACACACATCTTCCCTCTGATCCAAAATTTAAAAAGAATCCTATTGTAAGAAATTTAAACATTTCAAATGCATATGCTGATGATGTCCGAAAGGATGAAAATCGATTGTATATAAATATATTATAAACCTTGTATTGTAAAATGGACATTATGGAATTATAACTATAAACACTATACAATACAATGTATGTAAAATAATGAATCTTAAATAACTTTATTTATTTTTTTACTTTGTTATCATTATTAGTTACCGAAAGGTGCTTTATGTTCTCAGTGTGGGGAAACGTGTCTGTCTGTCCGTCTGTCTGTCCGTCTGTCTGTCCGTCTGTCCGTCTGTCTGTCCGTCTATCTGTCTGTCTGTCCGTCTGACTGTAACTCAAACTCCTCCAAGGCTATGAAAGATTTTCAAAACCTGTTTTCGTCAGTCGATGAATATGGTTCATAGCACGAACCAGTTCTAAATATTATCTAAATAGGTTCATTGGCACGTGCACAAATGGTACCTCTATTTTCCCGCCTACCAATTTTCAATGGGAAGATATATTGAGTTATATATCAAACAAATCGTAATGACGAGATAGATGCGGTTATTCATTAATATTTTCGTCAGTCGATCAACATAATACAAGCCACGAAATAATCACAAATATTATCTAAATCTGTTCAATAGCACGTGAACAAATGGTACCTTTACGATCCCACCTAGCAATTTTCAATGGAGAGATATATTAAGTAATATATCACACAAATCGTAATGACGAGATAGAAGCGAATATAAATTACTATTTTCGCCAATTAGTAAATAAGGTTCCGGAAATGAACCATTTTAAAAATGGTTGAAATCGAAACAATGATACGTGCTCTAATAGTACCCTTATGACACCCTCAAAAATTTTCAGTGCTAAAATGTGGCATGTAATATATCAAACGACTTGGAATGAGGTGTCATGAATGAATATAACGTAAAATTAATGATAGTCCAAATTTGTTTCAAGAAACCTGGTTTACTGGAACCATAGTGGTTCATTGGAACTTTCAATGTTAAAGTATGGTTTGAAATATATCAAACAACTTGTAATGATGTGTCATAAATGAATATAACGTAAAATTAATGATAGTCCAAATTTGTTTCAAGAAACCTGGTTTACTGGAACCATAATGGTTCATTGGAACTTTCAATGCTAAAATATGGCATGTAGTATATCAAACAACTTGGAATGATGTGTCATAAATGAATATAACGTAATATTAATGATAGTTGAAATTATTTCTAGGGTACGTGGTTTAATGGTATCATTACGGTCCATTAGAAATTTCCAATGTTAACATAGGGCGTTTTAAAAATATAGTTCCGCGAATGTTTTAGTTTAACCATTCGGCACTTGGTTATGTCATTTCTTAATGATTTATTAGGTACCGAAAGGTGCTTTATGCTCTCAGTGTGGGGAAACGTCTGTCTGTCCGTCTCTCGGTCAGTAACTCAAACTCCTCCGAGGCTATGAAAGATTTTAAAAATCTGTTTTCGTCAGTCGATGAAAGTGGTTCATGGCACGAACCAGTTACAAATATTATCTAAATCGGTTCATTGGCACGTGCACAAATGGTACCTCTATTTTCCCGCCAAGCAATTTTCAATGGGAAGACATTAGGTAATATATCAAACAAATCGTAATGAAGAGATTGAAGCAGATATAAATTACTATTTTCGCCAATTAATAAATATAATTCCGGGAATTAACCTTTTAGAAAATGGTTGAAATCGAAACTATGGCACGTGCTCTAATGGTACCTATATGACACCCTCAAATGTTTTCAATGATCAAGTATAGCATGTAATATATGAAACAAATTGGGATGATGTGTCATGAATGAATATAACGTAAAATTTATGATAGTCGGAATTGGTTTCAAGGTACCTGGTTTAGTGGAACCATTATGGTTCATTGGAACTTTCAATGCTAAAACATGGCATGTAATATGTCAAATAAGTTGGAATGATGTGTCATGAATGAATATAAAGTAAAATTAATAATAGTCGAAATTGGTTTCAAAGAACCTACTTTAGTGGAACCTTTATGGTTCATTTGAACTTTTAATACTAAAATATGGCAATGTAAAATGTCAAACGACTTGGAAGGATGTGTCCTGAATGAATATAACGTAAAATTAATGATAGTCGAAGTTGGTTTCAAAGAACCTGGTTTAGTTTAACCATTGTGGTTCATTGGAACTTTCACTGCTAAATTAGTGCATGTAATATATCGAACAACTTGAAATGATGTGTCATGAATGAATGTAACGTAAAATTAATGATAGTCGTAATTGGCTCCAAGAAACCTGGTTTTGCGGAACCCTTTTGGTTCACTGGAACTTTCAATGCTAAAATAAGGCATGTAATATATAAAACAACTTGAAAAGATGTGTCATGAATGAATATAACGTAAAATTAATGATATTTCAAATTGGTTCAAAGTTACATGGTTAATAGATCATTATGTTCCATTAGAAACTTATAATATTAACATAGGGCAGTTTAAAATACGGTTCCGCGAATAATTTAGTTTAACCTTTCGGTACTTGGTTATGTCATTCCTTAATGGTTTATTATTATTATTACTAGCAAAGTTACCCGGCGTTGCCCGGGATAATTACACTTGTAGGTAAAGAGAACAATTTCAAAAAATGAAATTATAAGTCCCAATTGGTTAAATAATATCTCAATCATTACAACACAGAGCGAAGGTATTCTACATTCTATAAAAAATACGAAAAACAGGAAGTCTAGGTGATATATCGGACTTTATCTAAAATCTTCTTGACTTGCCTCACCACTGCGGAGCATGACCAGATACTTTAGACTAAAGTTTTTCTTGCCCTTAACGTAGACCCTGTTGCTCTATTCGAAACTCCCGTTGTTCAGATGTTTCAAACGCCCGTGTAGCTTTTTCTGTTTTAGTTGCAGAGTTTCTCTGACCAATACTCGTTCTTACTCTTTCCTTTTCAGACACAAATTTTTGCTAGTCGTTTGGACACGCGTGACTCATATGCCAAAACAATAGACGCTGCATTATTAATGTTCTGTCACTGCATCTTCACTTTATGCTCATTATCAATAATTTTTGGAAATTAACGTTCAGTCACCGCATTACCAGCATCTCAGTTTTCAAAATATACACTTTCCCACAGAATATAGTCAAAATGTATTTTTTGGAAATGTTTGGATCTGCTGTGCTACCAAATAAGCTAGGTGATAACCCCAGCGTGACTCGGACTTTTTTTTTTTTAATAAATTTTGAAATGTCTTAAAAATAAACATTATTATTTTTATTATTTTGCCAATTTATTACAATTGAGAGTGCATCAATTCATTTATATATTGTGACAATTTTTGATGATATATTTATGTCATTTAATTACTAATTATAAATCTTATGAAATACATATTTGATTATATTGAAATTTTTAAAAGCTTTCTTACATAGTTATTATCTATATAGCTAATTGATGATTAGTGATTTTATTGTAAATTATTATATATTCACGAAATTATACAACTGACACTAATCCCTATTTGTTATGTATTATATAATTTTATCAATTTCACTATGTACTTATTGTGAGACATCACTTTTGTAATTTGAATCATGGAGCCCCCTAAGACCTAACTTGTCGGTCTATTACCTGACTGGTTTTAGACGAGCTCCGATGTATTATACATGTAAATAAATAAATAAATAAATAAATAAATAAATAAATAAATATCTACCAGTGAAAATTTCCAGTGGTACAATAGTGGAATCATTAGCACAGGTATCCCTTAATAAATGTAGACCATCTTTGAATTTTGTAATTACCCTTATATATTCGTTCATAACAAGTCGTTCCGAGTCGTTTGATATATTACATGCCGTATCTTAGCAGTGAAAAATTTTGAGAAATTCGCAGTCATGAGGGTACCATTAGAGCACGTGCTATTCTATCGATTTCGACCATCCTCAAATTGTTTCATTCGCCGAACCATATTTATCAATTGGCGAAAATAGTAATTAATAATGGCTTCTACCTCGTCATTACGATTTGTTGGATATACTAGGGCGGACTGCGATTCGCGGAGCCTTTCTTGACCAGTAATTTAGAGCGAACCGTTATTGATTGTTAAGAAAATGACTAACTAAATTCTTTAAATTGATATTAATTTTTATTGTTGAAACAATTTCATTTTAAACTGCGTAAGTTGGCAAGTTCTTCACGCCTAACCTTCCACGATGCATGGTTGTTGATATTAATCAACCGCGGCTTTGCAAATGCCGGTTCGATCAATAAACCGTTGATGGTCTTCACTCGTGAAAATGCCACGTACGATAAGCCAAGTCCAAATTCTGAATCACCAATGTCTATGACTGCTTTATCAACAATGATTCCTTGTGCTTCGTGTACGGTGATTGCATAGGCTAACTTATGCGGAAATTGCTTACGCGTACAAGATACTCCTCCTTTTTTGAAGCCAACGGCGATCGGTAAAATGGGAACTGCTTCATTGGTTAATGTTGGTCCAGTATAGGTTGCGAATTTGACGAGAATGCACATCGGCAGTTCATTCAAGTGGTTGCGAGTTTCAGTTGGCGAGTAGATAATGTCGACAACCACACCAAAAAGATATTGTGATTACGCTGTGATTACAGCACTTAGAATTACAATATATATACCTCAAAATGTAGATTCAATATTCAAGAATGCAATGAAATCGAAAAAATATCGTTAAAAGTTCTAAGAACTTCGAAATTTGGCCTTAAAAATCGAATGTGCCGAGCAAAATTTGCGAAGGGCTACGCCGTATTTTGTATGTCAAAAATTCTATTTGCACGCGCAATGTTTGTTTACGTTTTTCTCAATGCATTCCTATGGGAACAATTGAAGGGTGATTATTCCTCGATGGTAGGTCGGATTTGAAAAATCTTTTTTTTTGGCCATCACCATGGTCATGCGCATGCACGTGCAAATTTTCATTGTTGTGACTATTACGTGTCAAAAGTTTTATGCGGTCATCGAATTACACTTGTCGACTGTTAACAGAGCTTCGCTTACGCTCCGCTCTAATTACTTACTATCTCTTCCATTGAAAATCGCTAGATGTGGTCATGAAGGTATCATTTGTCCACGTGCCATTGAACGGATTTAGATAATATTTGTGATTGATTCGTGCCATGGACCATATTCATCGACTGACGTTAACAGATTTTGCTAGCATGGAAGAAGATGACTGATTGCGCTATAATCAAAATGGTGACTCCCGAGCAGAAAGCGTTAAAAACTCCGATTAAAAATACAACATTTTCGTGAAGACCCACCTGATAAGAGATCATTAAATCGCTACAGGATAGGATGCGTTCTACTTCGTTGAGCAGAGAGTGAGCAGCACTAATTACTTAGGCATGCTAAAAAATTGTGCATAACAATCTTAGAAGAACATCAGCCAAGAGTTTTCTTACAGGACAGCGCACCACCCCATTGGAGACTTCATGTTCGGGAGAATTTATCACCAATTCCTAGGCAGATGGATTGAATGATTGGATGATCTCTTGGCCAGCACATGTATCTGTTAACAGCCATCGATATTTTCCTGTGGTAATATATAACGATAAGGTTTAGAGCAGCTCTACTTACACTAAGTGTCCTAAATATTCCCATGTCAAAAGGCTCAAAAGCAACAAAGTGCTAGAAGGAAAAACCTATGCTTCGGTTGCATCCAGCGCAAATGACTCAGATATGGTTAATCCAAACCAGCTACGTAGTATTTATAGATACTTAGGGAATTTGTTAAACGTCAACAAGGAAAGTGGTAAAGTAATGCCACAGGTCGCGTCTGAGAAATCTAGCAAATAATCATGGATAGACACCCACACAAGACCATTAATCAAGGAAAACTCCGTTGCAATATTTGGAATGCAAGGGGAATAGCTCGCAAGCGTATCGAGTTCTACAATTTCCTCTTAAACTGGAATGTCGACGTCGCCTTCGTGTGCGAGACGCACTTGAAACCAACCCAAGTGTTCAAATTGCCTGGCTATCATGTCTATCGCAGGGACCGCCCTCTGGGTAATAATGCCAGCCGCGCGTTTGGTGGAGCAGCAATCATTATCAAGGATGGCATTATTCATCGTGAGTCTGTCACTCCCAACTACGAAGGAATGGAAGCCGTTTCCGTGATTATTAATGACGCTGATGCAGGCGAAATCAAGCTCACCTCATTATATAACTCGCCTAAACACAAGCTTGGTCTTTGCGAGCTTGATGAGCTTCTTTCCGGGCCCATTCCAGTAATAATGGCGGGAGACTTAAATGCCAAACACCAAGCATGGAACTCAAAATGTTCAAATCAAAATGGTAATATCTTATATGGTTACACCCTAAACGAGAGTAACACCTTCGTTGCTGGCCCCCTTGAGAACACGTACTACTGCGACCACTCTCCTGTCAAAGATGTGCTGGACATAGCAGTTCTTAAAGGTTTCTTCAATCCCTATAATATATTTACAGTAGACGACTTAAACTCTGATCACCGACCAGTCATGCTTGTCTTCGACGGCTTAGACATTGATGTGAAAATAGGGCTTCGCACCAAACAGGACTGGAAGCTCTTTAAGGATATACTTCGAGAAAATAGCGTTCCATACAAGGAGGTTAACGACAACGAGGACATCAACAAAAATATCAGTGCAATCACTCGTGTTATCAAGGATGCTACTATTTCTAGTACCACCACTGCTGACCGAAAACGTCCCAAACACCTCGACCTCCCTCCTCACATTAGGCATCTCATTCTTGAAAGGAATTCATATAGGAGACTATGGCAACGCAAGCGACTACCCTATTTCAAGACTAAGTACAACAGGCTTTCTCGCAAGGTTCAGGAAGAGGTAAACTTTCTACGAGCAGAAAGGTGGAGCGAAAAACTGAAGTCTTTTTCTGTCCAGGATAACTCACTCTGGGGTACTGTGAGGGCCTTAAAGGGAAACAGACCCATCCAATTGCCGCCACTGCTTGCAGGCAATGGCAGCGTTGTCACCAGTGATGAGGAAAAGGCTCAACTGATCGCCGATTCCCTAAAAAGTCAATTTACCACGCCTGGTGAGACAGACTTGGACAGCCTTCAAAACACTCAGCTAGTTAACAATGGGTGCATCGCTTACCAGTGAATTCATCGTGTTCCCACCCCTGTGAAAGTCATTAGTGCCCAAGAAATCTCCGACGTCATCAAGCGACTTAAGACAAAGAAAGCAGCGGGCATTGATTGCATCACTAACAGTGCTCTCAAGAACTTGCCTTCTAATATTATCTCGATCATCACCAAAGCCATGAATGACTGCTGGAAACTTGGTTACTTCCCGACCAGTGGAAAGAATCCGTCATTGTTACCATACCAAAGCCTGGTCTAAACCCTACTCTTGCTGTCAGCTACAGGCCCATAAGCTTACTACCTATGTTATCCAAAGTCTTTGAACGCTGCATTCTGAAGAGGTTTAACGAATTCTGTGTAGCAAACAATCTCGTTCGTGATGAGCAATTTGGCTTTCGCCCAGGTCACTCCTGCCAACTTCAGATCTGGAGGCTTGTTGCAGACCTAAACACTCCTCTTAACTGTGCTAAGTATGGTGGTCTTGTCTTCTTGGATGTTCGTAAAGCTTTTGACCAGGTTTGGCACAACGGCCTCATATTCAAGATGATTACATGTGGTTTTCGGACAAACTTATTAGCTTGATTAATTCCTTCCTCTCAAACAGGATATTTCGTGTCAAGGTTGGCTGCTCCATGTCAAACCCTTGTGACGTCAATGCTGGTGTTCCCCAGGGCTCTGTCCTAGGGCCTGCATTGTTCAACTTTTTCATCAGTGACTTCCCAACTTTTACCAAGTGCAAACTATATCTGTTTGCTGATGACGCGGCCATCATGACTACTGACCGCAATCCCGCTCACGTCATATCACGCTTGCAAAAGGCCTTACAATTGTGCGAAAAGTGATTAAAGTGGAGACTCGACCTGAACGTTGACAAATGCAAGGCAATATTCATTACGAAGAAACTTCGGAAACCACCGAGTCCTCTCTTCCTTTCTGGTAAAGAGCTCGAATGGGTTAAGAATTACAAATACCTCGGAGTGATGGTAGATGCCAGGCTAAATTGGAGTGACCACGTCTCCTATGCGATAAGTAAAGCTAAAAAGGCCAAGTTTAGTCTAGTTGCTCTTCTGGGGCGAAACAGCGCCCTTGGAATGGATAGCAAACTCTTGCTTTATAAGATGGTTATACGAACCATTCTTCTTTATGGTATGCCTGCCTGGGCTACAATACGTAAGACCAGATGGAAGGATCTCCAAACCTTCCAAAACGTTACCCTGAGGACTATCGCCCAACTTGACAGGAGAGTCGCAACAAATATTTCTATTGCTGAGGATTTCCATATACCTCCAATTGGTAGCTATGTCCAGGAGTCGTTGAAGAAGTTGCTGCCGAAGATTAAGGACCATCCTAATCCTCTGGTTGCAGATATTCTGGAGCATCCACTCACATTTAGAAGTTTCCTCAGGCATCGCAGGCCTCGTCAGGTCCTGGACATCGATTTCGACGACATTCAAAAGGCCATCTTTCCCGATTACTGGATCTCGTAGCTCCATGTCCCTCGTCAATCAACAACCAACTTCATCGTCCTTATAGGAAAGGACTCCATCTTATCCCCTGGATGACTTAACTAGGTTTCATCTGGCTTCTTGCCTAGTTCAGTGTACTTCCCTTGGTTACTTCCTGGATGAGTATGGCAGTGAAAGCGTTGCTTTCGGACCGCTCGTTTCGTTTTCCCTGCGCTGTTCGATTGTCGATTATCGGAATGCAAACCAGAATTAATTGAGTTAGCATTCCGTGCAGTATCGGATAAGAGTACTGAAATTTTCCTGCTTTCCCAAAGATCCTCATCGTTTGTCTGTTCCATTTCGTCACTATTAGCCAATTCCAATTCAGAAGTAGGCATCAAAAGCAACTTCTGATTGATACGATTTATTGCATGTGCACATGCGGACCTGCTTCTAAAATCTATCTTTTTAAACCTAGGGTCTAAAACAGTTGCTTCACTAAATATAAGATTGGTTTCCACATATTTAAATCTAATGTCCATGTTTTTGAAAATGTTATCTCTTAATTTTTTACCAGCAGGTGTTACGGGACTTATTCGCGTCAAGGCATTGGCTAAAATACCTAAAATTGGTATGACTTTGCTAATCGTGGTGTATTTTTCACCTGAGATTTCATTTGTGATGCTTAAAAATGGTTTCAATATACACAAGC
This sequence comes from Rhysida immarginata, assembly GCA_023313115.1. NCBI lineage: Eukaryota > Metazoa > Arthropoda > Chilopoda > Scolopendromorpha > Scolopendridae > Rhysida > Rhysida immarginata. The sequence continues at coordinate 20,254 of JAHWFO010028299.1, read as the reverse complement.
TATCATTAACAATTTTAAGCTCGGCAGAAGTAATCAGCTGAACATTGTTATCGATATTTTGCAATACAATAGTAACAACTTCTTTTAACTGTACAAATCGCTGTAACATGAGGTAAACTGTGTTCCGTCTAGTACACACTTCCTGTATCAATTTCAAAGGTTGTGTCCCTAAGGACTTTTGCTCTTTCTCTAATGAGCTAGCAGCTACATTACTCCTGTGAAAGAATGCCTTAACTTTCAATACAACCTCATTGAACTCAGCTGTTTCTTCAATAGACTGACGAACTAATAAATTCAACGTATGAGCAAAGCAACTAATGTGTCTAGCCTGTCCTAGAAACAAATCAACAGCTTTTCAATTGTCTTCATTAAATTCTTGAAGCCTGGTCCAGACACAATTTCAGGTGGCCTGTTATCCATGATTATCCACGTTACAATAGCTTCTTTTAGCTTTTCACTTAAATAACACTATCCTAAAACACGGACCTAAAGGAAAAACCCAACATCAGGAACCGATCACCGAGAACAAGGAATGATAATCGTTGTTTTTAAAAAAACATCGAGGATTCAAAACATCGAAAATTCGATGGATCGTTCAAAAAAAACATCGAGGATTCAAAACATCGAAAATTCGATGGATCGTTCAAAAAAAAAAAAACAACAACATCGATGTAAATCGAAGGCTTCGATACATCGCACGGCACTAGCGTTTACTACATCTAATGCTAAACTTAGACTGTACAAAATGTCAAATAAGTTAAAGAAATCCTGTATATATTTCGACACGGACAGCATAGTGTATTTAGATGATGGCACAAACACCGTTAAAACAGGTTGTGTGTTAGTAGAATGGACAGATGAACTAAATGGTAAATGGATCAAAGAATGGGCATCAACTGGCCCTAAAAGTTATTATTTCGAAACAAATGATAAGAAACATGTAACAAAAATTGAAGGATTTACATTGAATTATCAAAACATACAAAAATTAAATGGAGAACCAATGATCAAATTAATAAAAAATTCTCAGAATAATAAAATACAATTAGAATATAATCAAATTATGAGAGATGCAAAAACGAAAAATTTAGTTAATAAAAACGTTACAAAAGAGTTTTTATTTCAGTATGATAAAAGAGTTGTTCTTCCAAATTTTGATACAGTTCCATATCGTTATTAAGTCTCTGCGTTTTTCTCCCTAATAAATGACAGCTTACAAAAAGATCCAACAAGTCGGACAATGTGAAAATACACCAACAATTAAATAAAACGATTTAAAATCAGGTGATATCTTTCAGGTATAGAACTTAAAGGAGTTAATACTAAATCTGGAAAACGTATAGTTGCTAAATTATACGGAAACGAAGTAGGAGAGCTTCAAGTATTTCTTCCAGAAAGATTCACTAAAAAAGATATTCAACAATTAAATAATATGCATAAAACTCTTATTTATTTATCAAAGTTTAAAAGATCTAGGAAAGCAAGCTCATATTATCATGTTTGATGATGATGACGAGCCACCAAGTATTATGAGTGATATTGAAGAATTTGTTGGTGATAGCGATTAATCTTCTCTTTTTTAATAGTTTCTGGGTTTATTAATCCTATTTTTGTAATTCTCAGTATATGGGTACGTTCAGCGCATTTTCCACTTTGCAATTTTCAACTTCCGGCTGGTCTGGGGCAATGACCAAAAGTGGAAATCGGCAAAATGGAAAGCGAACTGAACGTACCCACTTACTACTGAAATTAATTAAAAGAACGTGACACTTGTACTCTATTTAACAACATCTTCGACGCAGCAGACCAAATGACGATACCATATTCAATCTTTGGGATCAGAATGGCACGAACTGTTTTATCATTTCAGTTTTTGATAGAATCTTACGAAGCCTTTTAAATGAAAATTTTAAACGACCCAAGTCACTGATAATGAGTTCGATATGATCTGTAAACGTTAACTTACTATTAATGGTAATTCCCAAAACTCTACAACTTTGACGAGAAGCTTGATAATGTTTCTCAATTAAGATAATCTTTGTCTTCGCTTCGTTAAATGTTAAATCTTGTGAGGTATACCATTTACTAAGGAGATCAATGTCCTGATGAATTTGTTGCAGAGTATCACCCTTATCCCTAACATGACACGATTTAAAAAGAAAATTATCGTCCACAAATGATATAATTTGACAAATGTATCATTGATCGATACAATTTATTATTATGGATGGTCGTAAGTTTCCTTTCAAATTATTCCGAATGCCTCATCTTCTTCGACCTTTTCATGTCGTTACGGCAGAAATGTCATTTGAGGCATCAGTTTTCCTGTCAAAAATAATACCAACAGTTCGTAATTTGCAGAGATTGACCGCCTCTGCTAGAAGTGATGAGTGCAAAGCTGTTCAAGCAATAAGAGAAAAGTGGGCGCCCTTCTGTTGTCATTCGAATTCCGTGACATAACCAATAAAAATCCCGTATTGTGTTGCTCCTTGTTCAATCAATTCGCAAAACGCAAATTCATTGAGTAAAGTAACGTTTCATTGACTTCCGCGTAACATTTTATGATCTCCAGCTCCATAAATAATTAATGATAAATCGCGGCACTCGAAGCAGTCAGAATTATTTCGACTTTTAGTCACAGCCAACAACGAAAGGGCAGTTATTTCAAAATCGGAAATACGTCTAAGCACGAAGTAAGCTAATGTTTATAAACACGCACCCCGTCTATACAGTATAAAGAAGTTCTCTATATAAGAAATGAATGCTCTTTCATATAAAAATAAATTTTGTATTGAGAAAAAGCGTTTTTATGTATTTTTTATCCAAAATAGACGAAAGAAAAAAATGGTCTTTCCGGACGCGTCTCGTATAACATCTTAAAGAAACTTTTGACGGGAACGAACAAAACTCCTCATCAAAGGCGTGTTATTACTGCATGAAAAAGCTCGTCCTCATATTGGAAGCCAGAAAACTAAGATGCTGCGAAAGTTTAACTGGGAAGTTTACGATCGTACAACTTGTATGGCCTTTACATTGCTCCAAGCGACTTCTATTTGTTCGGCTTGTTATACAGTAGAACCCCGTTAATTCGAGTTTCCGTGTAATTCGCTCTCGAATAGGGATGAAAATCGATATTCAGGAAGGATCCTGTGTAAACTCCAGTGAAATAGTTAAAATATCTGAAAACGCAATAAAGAAGTCCGGACAGTTTCTTTAAAGTTTAAGTTAGTATGTTAACCTAAACCACTTTGTACATGTATTATGAAATAAAATTTTCCGTGTAATCCGAGTTTTTCTAAATTTGAAGTAGGTTTTTCTAAAAACCCCAATTACCTTGATTTACTGGGGTTCTAGGAAAATTACCGTCTGGACAACTGCCCCCAACAATAGAGATTTTTTTGGAACGACTTTTTTTTAAAGTAACAATTGCTTTTTATAGATTTGGACTTGAAAAACTTGATCAAAAACACCTAATAGCTTCTAAATATTTATTAAATTGGATATTAAAAACCCATTTGAAAACGATTTCTGATCGATTTGAGAATCAGATTCAATCGAATTCACATTTAATATCGTCGCTTACTTTTCGTCGAACTTTTGTTAACTTAACAGAAAAATTACCATGACCGATCCAGGATATAAAGAAAGGCAATCTGGTAATTTACCGAATATCGACGTATTAATGGTTGCGAATAGGTCTAGTTGCGAACTTTTTTTGGAAGCAACTTACAACTTTTTTGTTAGTTTCGGTCAAAGTTCAAGAGACTAAAACTATATTCTTGGCCTACATTCGCATTATTTAATGACTGCTTGCAAATATGCATTGTTGCCTGTAAACTTAAAAATTGGGCAGAAAACGGTTTTATTTTGAAGGTAAAATTAAAAATTTTCTTCTTTAGTGATCAGGCGATTGATCATGTTGTTTTGTATTTTATGCGTTATTACAGTTGCATAACGTTAAATGAGAAAGCCTTACCATTGAAATAAGAGATAATTTGCTGCACGAATATTGTAAGCATAATACGTAAAAGTGTATTGCGAATCAATATTAGACATATTTAAATAATAAAAAAAAAGAGATCAGTTTAAAACCGATGAAATTTATCTATTATTTTTATTAAGATTTAAAAATAAAGCCGATGCTAAAATATATTTTTGTGTAAAATACTTCCCGAAAATTATTGTTTTATTTTGATCCTAATAAAAAGTTTATTTCCGATTTTATCTTTCATATTGTGTAAATTGAAACTTAGGAAGTTTTGAAAAAACTTGTAATTTGTGAAACTGTAAATTTTAATGAACATAGTAATTGTAGAAACCTGTTGTGTTAAATAGAATAAACACATGTAAATTATTGATTAGTGAGAAAAATATTTGGGTACACTACATTGAAAAACAAGATATTTTATATAGTACTAGCGCCCCGGCCACGCGTTGCTATGGCTCATTCTCGTTAAATGGGGGGGGGGGTCTAGAAATTAAGGCGTCGACTACTAAGGACTAAGGTCATTTTGCGCCTTTTACACAAGTTATATCTGTACGCAGCCCGGGACAAACTCCAACATCCATGACCACAGCGGGATTCGAACCCACGGCCAGGCGGACTCGAGCACTAGAGAGCCTACGCCCTAGCCCTCTCGGCCACCTGGTTAAATGGAAAAAAATGAAAAAGAGAAAGCTGCGCCATCTATTGGAGAGTTAAAGAAAAATGGATAGAAGAAAAACTTTCACCATGAAAAAGCACTTACATGTGCCAACTTTCATGTTGATCGGTCAAAGGATGTTGGAGTTTATCAATCTCATATATATATCGATATCCAATTTTATATATACCAATATAATGTTATAGTATATGGTATAATACGTTAAACAGATTCCCATTTGCCACGCGATGATCATTATCATTATCAGTGAAATTTGAACCATTATATCGATCTTATTGTATAAATAAAGCAAATGTTAAAAAGAAAATAGTGTTGGGAGATATATCGATATTCTTGCGAAAATCGATTTTGATCGAGGCGATGTTTCATCGATAATCGTGTTTTTTTTTTTTGGGGGGGTTTTTTTAAATAATGTCGAGGTTATCGATTTTTTGAATATCATGCCCAACACAAAAAGAAAATAGTTACAAGAAATATTTATTTTATTAAAATACAATAAAGTGACAAGTAACATACAAGAGACTTTTGAATAATCCATAGATAAGTACTCTTATTATGACAACTAACGATCTAAATACTGTTTTCTTATTGGGCCAATGTATTCAACGATACAAAATGATCGAATAATATCATTGGTTAAACATTACTATCGTCACGATTACTCATATTTCTGCCACTATAAAAGGCAGACCAAAAATAGGGATCTGCACGTCTCCAATTGTTGTTGATTATATTCAATATACAGCAATATGAAATACTACTGTGACTACTGCGACACGTATCTTACCCACGATTCCCCATCTGTTAGAAAAACTCATTGCAGTGGAAAGAAGCACAAAGAAAATGTGAAGTTTTATTATCAAAAATGGCTGGAAGATCAGGCACAGTCTTTGATTGATGCTACAACGGCTGCTTTCAAGGCGGGCCAAATACCTTCCAATCCACTTCCACCACATCAACCACTACCACAAGTAGCTGCGATCTTACCAGTTCCATTTGGAGCAGCTCCACGCCCTGCTGGTCAAAGGATGCCTGGAATGCCACCTCCAGGCCTAATGCCCGGCCATATTCCGTCATCATTGCCAATGATAGGATCTGCTGGACTCATGCCACCAAATATGATGATGCCTTATGTGAGACCTCCTATGGGTTATACGGGATCAATGATGCCAATGGGCCCAATTCCAATGCAGCCACCTTATATCCCTGGCCCACCGCTACAACCGCCTGCAAAGAAATAATGCCCAATCAAACCAAACACTCCAAAAGCTTATTTTGTTATTAGCTTTTGTACATTTTTTATATAGTAATAAAGACATTTTGAAATATACAAATAGAATCTTGGCCTCTTTACTTATTATGGCATGTTTTTTTAGAAACATTTCCTTGAAATTTTGGAAGTTTTTATTAAGGTTCACCTAAAGTTTTGAGGTTCTCTTTAGCAAGATACTGGACTTGTTTTTATTTAATATTTCTAATTATTCAGGAATAGGGAAATTTTGTTTTGCTTATAAGTTGTATGTCAGATAGGGAGTAACTTGTAATCACTGAATTAGTGTGTAATGATTTTTCAAAGATATCATCCGAAATAATAAGGAAAACTGGAGTACCGCGAGCGTAATTTATCAAATTCCATGCAACAATTATGAAATGTTTATGGTGTACAAACAAGATTAAAGAAACATGCACATGTTGAAATAAAGATAAATACAACCAACCACATTGTAAACCATAATAAGAATCATATACCTAATTGGAACAAAGAAGATTACTAGTAAGGTAGCGAATTCTAAAATAAGATTAATAAAAATAAATATCATTATAAAAAACCAAATCTTGCCGATTCCGCTGAAGACATTGCATAAACAATGCTTCAGTACCATCGTAGGCAAGTACCCTTTCTTCTTTTTTTTATATAATGTGGAAGACCGCTTGGGTTGATCAGGCTTCTTGATTACCTCAGTGTAATTCATCTGGAATTTATTCTAGTTCGATGACCTTTGTGAAAGCGCTGCTTTCGTTCCATCCTAACAAAATGTACACTTCATTGTTCTATTGTCGAGCCAAACCATCAATATGCAATAAATCCTACAATACTATGCAAAAATTTCCTAACGCGTTTTAAGTTTTCATCAGACCAGCAATAGGCCAGTTAATTAGGTATTCAATCTTACGTTACAATCTTTTTGCAATGCTATTTTTCCTAACTGATTTAGTATCAATACTGGAAAGTACTCGATACTTTTTTAGTACTAAGTATCAAATACCCGATACTGTTAAAGTATCGAGATATATATATGTCGATATTTTTATTTAAAAAACGTTTCATTATTTTATATTTTATCATACTTTTTTCCAATAGCCTAGAAGGTTAAAGTTATCTAGTAAAGAGACAACCACATTCTGCCTTCTCCAATTCTTTAATTGCAAAAACCGTCATCAATATTTTGCCAAAACTACATGTTCAATTATCTTGGAGTTACAATTCTTCCTGCTCGAGAAAACAAAGGCACAGAGGTAGCCAAAATACACATATACAGCGTAGCAATTTTCTACACATGATAGAAAGAAAATAGATTGTAGCCAATGCTTGCCATTCCTTTAATGGATTGCACATTCTAATTGAAAAGCTTTGATTTAGATATTGTCTGAGCTCAACTGACACACCGCCTGTTTCATCGTCGGTCTGATGAGCTTTGTTTCCCAATTCGTCATGAGTGCTCCAAATAGAATAAGTTAAATTTGTTGGAGGAGGTTAAACTGACTCCTCTATACCACTGCTTGAATGCTTCATAAGCTTTCCGAATGCTTGATCGCTCTGGACACAGCTAGGGGAGACTGAAAACGAACCTTCTTAAAGCGAGGGTCTAAAATAGTGCTGATTGCTGACAAATGGCAACTTTCAAAGTTATCAAAGTTCAAGTTCATTTGGTCCATGAGATTGTTTTTCAATTCCATTGTAATACTCCACTTTGGATTGTAAATCGATACCTTGGAAAGGACGACGCCCTATGTATCGATACAAACAAGTATCGGTAGAGATACCCGATAGCAATTTTTTAAAGTATCGATATATCGAGTACTTAGCAAAAACACTAATGCACGGATATTCAATTTACAGAGTGAGTCTGAAACCCTGTCGCAAACTTTTAGAGGTAGCATGGATGATTGTAAGCAAAGAAGTTCATATGAACAAGGGTTTGAATTTGGATGATAACCGAGATATGAACAGAAATAATCTTTGGGTAGATAGATTTGTGTATACCGTTAAAATTTGATCGAATTCCAACGAAGAGTTTCCGATTTATGCAGTTAAAATCGTAACAAGTTTTGACTAAGTAACTCGAAAACTACTCGTTGGAATTTGATCAAGTTTTAACGGTGTATACAGTTTTATGTACCCTATCATTTCAACAAACTTCATCATCCTAAGTGTTATATAACCTGAGTTATTAACTTGTTGATCTTAGTGGCGGCATTTTTATTTCTGTTCATATCTCGGTTATCGTTCAAATTCGAACCCATCTTCATACGAACTTTTTTGCTTAGAATCATTCATACTACCTCCTTTAAAAGTTTGTGACAGTGTTTCAGACTCACCACCTCATATCAGTAAACAACAACACGAAACCACAATTCCACAATAATATATTTTAATGAGCCAGATGTACATTTCGGGGGCTGCGCTCCCCTGATCGTTTATTTTGACTCACTGATAAAGCGAGCGTAGCTCCCGAAATGTACATTTGGTTCATTAAAATATCTTATTGTAATTTCGTGTTGTTGTTTACTGATAGTGGCGTCCACAGTTTTTGGCGTATATAGTTCGTATGGAATGCAAGGCAAAGTTTGTGCCAAGTTTGACCCTGATTTTTATTATATAGGGTTTCCCAGAATAAACTGACATTTTGATTTTGCCGCCATTTTTTTCGTAGTACAAATTTTTACATGCTTTTAATATTAAACATTGAGGTTAAATTAGGCATAACTACACAGGTTCTAGAGCAACTGCCCCTGGACTACCGCCCCCTAGGATAATTGCCTCCTATGACAACCAACCCCCGGGATAATTGCCCCCTATGGAAACCGCCACCCTAGGACAAGTGCACCCACAAGTGCTCTAACTTATTTAAAATCATTCCTCGTGTGTCAATTATATAAAATTTATAGCGAAGTTTACAATTACTATAACATTTACAATTTAACTCCATGCAGGTAGGCGGACTAATTTAACAGATTTCGAAAAATTGCCATTGGAGTTGCGTTTTCGAAATTTTCATATACACATTTGTTGATGCTATAACTCCAATAATTAGATAAAGAGTTGCAATAAAATGCTATTTTATTTTAACTGACTTATCTTATTTATTGTGAACACAACAGGTTTCACCAAATACTATATTCATTAAAATTTACAATTTCAGAAGTTAAAAGTTTTTTCAAAATTTCATAATTTTCAAATCACAGAATATGAAATATATAATGAAAAAAAAAACGAGAATAAACTTTTTATTAATATTTAAAATAAAACAAACTTTCGGTATTATACTGTACTTTACTCAAAAATATATTTTAGCATCCGCTTTAAATTAAATTTTAGTTTTAAATCAAAATAAAAACACTGGATAAACTTCATCGGTTTTAGATTGACCTTTCTTTCTTATTTATTTCTTTAAATATATCTAAAAATATTATTCGCACAGTACGCAATGTTTAGCTTCCAGAGTTCTTCTCTGAAATTTATGTCGACATTCTCAAAGTTTAATTTAACAGGCTTGTAGTCAGAAGAAAGTTCATCAATCTGAAGATATTGTACGGTTTGAAGAAACCCTTCATCAGCGATATGGTATCAGGTCAGTTCGTAGAGGGTCAATTCGTCGAGCGTCAGTTTGTCGGCGTCAATTCGTCGAGCGTCATTTCGTTGAGAGTGTCAGTTGGTCGCGCGGTTAGTTCGTCGGAGGTCATTTCGTTGAGAGTGTCAGTTGGTCGGGCGATCGATTAGTCGAATGTCATTTCGTCGACCGTGTCAGGTGGACGGGCGGTCAATTTGTCGGAGACAAATTCGTCGGGTGTTTCAGTTGGTCGAGAATAATAAATAAATGGTCGAAAAAACTTTCATAAAATTCATTAACGAAAAAAATTTTGGTTATTAATTTATTTACTTGAAATGTAAACAATAAATACCATTACTGTTAAAACTCCGTATCTATATACAGCTTTTGTAAGCAATGTGATATAGTAGCCACAATAAATCTAATCTTGTTGACGACAGATGCCCCAAACTATTTATACCGCTTCAGTATCTTTCATTTTCAGAATGGAATTAATAACTGTATAAAATTAATTATCGGACAAATTGAGTACATACAGGAAAGTATCTTTTTATTAGGTAAAAATTAAATAATAACATAAATAATAAGCTTGCCGAAACATTTAATATCCTGTGGTCGATTTCCTCAGTTTACACAAAATTTCACGTCACCTGTTCGCAGACTGGCATATGTACATATTCATAACAACATAATAAATAAATGGTCGATAAAACCTTTTAAGAACATTTATTACCGAAAATCAACAAATGGCGTTACTGTTAAAATGTGTATGTAAATACAGCTTTTGCATGTAATAATCAACAAACGATAATCTGATAATAAAGGAAATAATACGAGAGGTTGTCGAGGGTAGGATAAAAGCCCCTAACTGCTTATACTGCTTCAGTGTAACAGTGGAGGCCTTTCGAGGGAAAAAGAAGCCACTACATTGCTACAACTGCCTGCGCTTCGGACACGTATCCATGGGCTGCACGGAAGATCCTCGTTGTAATAAATGTGCTGAGGGGCACCAGTCAAGAGATTGCCCCAGGATCAAAGGACAAGACCCCCCAAAGTGCATCAGATGTGGTGGACAGCACACTTCGAGTTACACGAAATGTCCAAAATACCCCCAGGTTCAAAGGATGCCTAGTTCTAAATTGACAGTAGGCAAATCCTATGCTGCTGCTGTGTCTACGCCGGAAGATAAAGGCCTCAACATCAACGACCTACCAGGTATGTATAAGCAATTAGGACGTATCTTTCATCTGTTTTCTAATCTAGGCAAAAGTTACCCACAGTTGAGTGGGTTCCTTACGACCAACTAATTTTAGTATGGCTGCACAACGTTATACTGTAATCAGCAAAGGTGAACTTCGGTGCGTGATATGGAACGCTAGGGGCATTCCCCGAAAGCGTATCGAGTTTCACAATTTTATGTTAAAGCAAGAAATCGACGTTGCTTTTCTGTGTGAAACTCATCTCAAACCAAGCCAAGACTTCAAGCTACCTGGCTATTGTGTGTACCGAAAGGAACGAATAGCTTCAAATGCTGCAAGATGTGCTTCTGGGGGCGCTGCGATCATCATTAAGAAGGGAATTCAACACCAAGAATTATCTCCAAGTCGTATGCAGGTATGGAATCGGCCTCCATCATTATCAATGACGTCTCCTGTGGTGAAGTGAAGTTCGTGGTGCTCTACAATTCACCTAAACATTATCTTGACATTAGCGAGCTTGATGAACTCTTCAGTAGTGACACTCCAGTCGTCCTAGCTGGTGACCTAAATGCCAAACACCCAAGCTGGAACTCCAGAACGCAGAATTACAATGGCATGATTCTCTATAGTACATACAAGGTAGAGATGATATCATCGCTGCTGGACTTGTGGAGGACACCTACTACTGCGACCACTCCCCTAGTAGTGACGTTTTGGACATCTCGCTCTTGAAGGGTTTCTTCAAACCGTACAATATCTTCACGATTGATGACCTTTCTTCTGACCACAAGCCTGTGGCGTTGAACTTTGACAATGTCGACATAAATTTCGGAGAGGAAATGATACATCATCAAGACTGGAAGCTCTACAAAGACATTCTTAAGGAATATGGCTGCCATCCCGTCGTTGCTTACTGTACAGAGGACATCAATCAACGTGTTGAAGACATTAGCAGATGTATTAACAGTGCCGTAGAAGCTAGTAAGTATCCATCAGAGAATAAACCTCCTCATCGAATCCAACTCACTCCTGGAATCCAAGGCCTAATTTCTGAAAGAAATAGGACCCGTAGACTATGGCAACGCTATCGTGAACCTTGGCTCAAAACCAAGTATAACAGGCTAGTGCGAAGAGTCCAAGAGGATATAAAAGAGCTTCGCGACGCTAGATGGAATGAAAAACTCAAAAGCTTGTCGGCTCGCGACAATTCCATTTGGAGTATGGTCAGAGCTTTACAGAAGAGGAAGAAGGTATGGTCTCAGCGTGTGGAAGAAGGTATTGTCAACTTTGATGAAGTCCCGCAGCATTTAACGAAGTACAACATCGAGGCTGGAGAGATCGCCAGCATCATAAGTAAACTGAAAAATAAGAAGGCTCCAGGAAAAGACAAGGTGAGTAATCACGCCCTTATGAATCTCCCAAAGATCTTTATTGACTTTCTCACCAATATCATTAGCGACTGCTGGAAATTCTCTTACTTCCCCGTGGCTTGGAAGAAATCTATTGTGTTGAGTATCCCCAAGCAGGGGCAAAATCCTGCAATTCCCGCGAGCTACCGACCTATTAGCTTGCTACCCTCGATGTCCAAGGTGTTGGAGAGAACGATCCTCGTCAGATTCCAAGATCACTGTCTAGCAAATGACCTTTAACGGGAAGAGCAGTTTGGCT
>JAHWFO010028297.1:20008-30572 GCA_023313115.1 Rhysida immarginata | reverse complement strand
AGGTTTAATCAAGTTTTAAGTTTTAGAAGTTTTCCGTTTAATTCACATCAATGTTTAGTATTATTTATTCGCTTGTGTTGAGGATTTTTTAAAGGAGTACCCATAGCACAGTACCAGTTTCATCAATTGAGATACGTAAATTACCAGCCGTTCCCTGAACACGCAGCCTGCCCCGAGAACGAACTTCATCTCACTGCCGGAGAAGGAACCCATCATTGAGTTATCTCCAAGCCACGTCGCTGGACGAGACCACCACAACAGACATTCCTGAGCAAGACCCGAGCAATAGCGGACAGATTGAGAAGATATGGTACAGCTGGCATTTATTCCTGTCTCAGTGGCCATTCTTTTCTTACATACTCTTACCTTTATTTAGTACTGGGAGTGGAACATTTAAGTACAGATACATTCTGGGAAGGATAGGTCACCTATTAATTCGGTGGATTAAATTCATTCTTCAAGGAGCGTATTTCCAATACTCACCCCATCACTAATATTCTTATCACACTTTAGTTAAAATTAACTGTTGAATATCTGAAATATTTCTTTACCTGTTTAGGTTACCAGTCACAATTATTAAAGCATTTCACTTTATATTAATCTTTATTGTTACAATATAAATTATCCAGTTTTTCATTCAATTTACACCTAGAGCATTAATTATTGCAATCCAACATTTCTTATTCATTTTCTCATTAACTATTAGATTCAATGAAACCTTTGATTTGTTAATTAATTCCCGTACCGTAGCTTGACTCACAAAATTAAACCTGGAAATTGCACTAAGTATCTGTTACACGTTTTCCCAAAATGATACATTCTGATACAAATTATTCTATTGCTTAATCAAAATTCATTCTCATTTTCTGATTACTATAAGTAGACATTTATTTATTTGAAATTTCATTCTAAATTTCTAAAGAAATCAATTCACTGATTCAACATTGATTTGCCAATTCACTGTTGTTTTATATCGTTCTTGTTAAATGTGCTAATAAATTTTATTTTGTTAATTGTTATATCAGCGTCAGTGCTTCGATTTATCTATCCTCCATTGGCCGAGCCTATACGGAAAGTATTTAGTTATATAAGTGGGATTAAAAAATAATCATTAATTAGCTAATATCATAATTACGAGGCGCAGTCTTTTTCTAAATTATCCAAATTATTAATTCGAACATTTTTTCATAATCTTTATCCCCCGAAATCCTTACATTTCCAATCTTCGTAAAATCTTAACCGCAATGAAATAATTAAGGTCTTGCTGATTCCAAAAGTAGAATACGGCATTTTTTTTTAGTCATTAGCCTCAGAAGTCCTTACAATCGCTTATAATAACGTAATGCGATCTGATTTGGCCTTATCTAAATACAATTTGATATCAGAAACTTGCGTAACTTAGTCATCCCTAGGTTAAATAATTTAGTTGATTATGCCAGGTTAAAAGATCTTCATCTAGCACTGACTGTACACAAACACCTTCTGCATTTTATAAGATCTTGGTTTTCTGACTCCAATAGAACCAGAGAAACGCAAGGGTATAAGCTTACGTGTACATCTGTTATATCAAATTTTCTTCAATCATTCTTCTCTTATAATACTCTTTAAAGTTGGAACGCCTTACCTTGTACAACAAGAAACCAGATTTTTAATTGCACATTAAAGTCCTGTACGAATCATACGCGACATATACTGCATACCACTTACTTCAACAAGCCACATATTTAAATTTACAATATTTAAATACATACCCCCATTGAGATGTAAATAGTAATATAAATAAGTTAATAACTTCCATGTAAAACCTTTTTTTATCCAAATTTTGGAGGATATGCGCGGGTTACAAAATTTTTCTGGGAAACAAAGCCTTATTCTAAATTAATCCATGAGGAACAAGTTCCGATTGTTAATTTTGTGGACTTTGAAGTTTATAATATTGTTATTAATTTTTTAACCCATGTTTGGTGCGGCAACATTTTATTGAAAGTCAAATAACAAACTAATTACACTGAATAAATGGAGCCAGATACTGTGGACAGACGTCAGAAGAAAGGGGAAGAAACCACTAATCCACATAAAATATTTATTCGGATGATGGATGCACATTTCAGCAGCCAAGCTGCCTTCTTTAGCATACAGGAGAGCTTCGATCAGAGTAGACAAGCCTGAACTAGGCTGTGTTTGAGGGACTTCAGTTCCACACCTGCTGACACACTTTCCATAGCCTATCAATGGTTCTTGGTCGGCGACTTCCGAGCCGTCGTTTCAGAAGACCAAAACCACAGAAATCCATCCGTGATGCGTCAGGAGATTTTACAGGCACATGAGAGAAGGGAATAATTCGTATGCCCGTCTCCTGTTCCATCTTCCTGTAGTAAGCCACAGATGACTTGGCAGTGTTCAGTTGTGTTCAGTCACTCAGTTGTGTGACCGCGCGCTTTATGACGTCGCTCCAGCCCAAGATTGTCATGAATTATTCTGGAGACTGTTGCCTGTGAAATACCTTTCCTTTGAGCCAGACTTCTCTGTGTGTGGGGATTTTCCTTCTGCACTTCAGACCGGATTTCTCGCACCACCTGAGCTGGGCGTGTTGGCTGGGGCTTGTTTCTGGTCTGCTTCTCTGCTCGTCCACGTTCATTAGATGGTCGCAATTTGTTCTTTTTGATTATTCGACCCACAGTAGCTTTGGATACCACAATACAATTTCGTTTGCATAATTCCACAATGCACGAAAGACTGAAGTTAGCGTCGGAAAGGCCAAACATATACCCTTCCCAGAAAGCTGTGATTTTGGAAGCCATGTTTCAGCACGAAATGTCCCAAATAACAGCAACAAGTGTATACAAAGCTAATCTCCATGAATAGTGGACGAGTCATGCAAATCACATTCCGTCAAGGTCTTACGCGGCGTTTAAAGTCGTTTCATTTTATCTGAATCAACACTCCGTAAATGGGATGTTATTTCAAGAATGTTTACACCTGAAGGCCTTTCTAGAAGCGTCTTTTAAAACTTATACCGATCATTTTCAAAAACAGTATAAATTTGTAAGATATTAAACTAGAAACGATAATATCAACAACAACAATAATATTATCAATATTAATAATGAACAGTGTAAATAGGTTAAAACTTAATTAGTAGTGATTAAGCCCGAACGAATGCTTCTAAGAAGATAATATTTTAAAAAATTGAAGAGAAGGTGCATATGACCAACAGATTACTCCAAAAATCGATATTGATCTCTTTAAGTAATTGACTCTATAAGATGGAATTGCTATTTTACTCTCTCTCTCTCGTGCGGTATTAATGATAGAGCTTGTTATAATAGGGGGATTTCTAAGATACAATATGTTATGTGTGACCTTATATATAAACTGAGCTAGTTGGATAAAATAAAGTTCATCAAATTTGAATATGCTAAAGTTTTAAGAAATAGCGGACCTGTGTAATAAATTACGTAAAAACGTTTTTGAAAGTTTATTTACAAGATGAATATTTTCCGTGTGGTCGATCCCCACAAACATATTTCAAAACATATATCTGTATGAATGAAGGTGAAATATAAAACCAGTAAATTACTACGCGGAAGATAATTGACTTTATATACAGGGTGTCCAAAAAGGCTGGTAACATGGCAGATATCATGTGTGTGGTTTATAGGTAATAGGGAGGTGGGGAATTCATTGCCGCACTCAAATTTGACCTTGACCCCCAAATTTAAGATCATCCATTTGCTAACTCGAAAACCATTAAGGATATAGAAAAATTTCCGATTGCTACCCTCTAAAGCAACACCACATTAGTCTAAAAATAATTTTTAATCACATAATTCCCTTTGTAAGATTTTGAGAAAATGGGCGAGAAAGAGTCTCTCCAGGTCCGGTGGAGCTGGCCAGGTTAGCTGAAGTTTCTAACACGCCGTTGGGAAGGAGAAGTGGAAGCACAGTCTTGAGATCACTATTAGAAAATAAAAGAGAAGTTAAAGAATGTAATTAGATTTACATAGGAAAAACATACCGAAATTTAGAAACTAGATTTAGAAACCATATTTTTTATATCAAGAATACTTTAAAAAATTTCAAATACGCAGAACATATCTTGTTAAGTAAACACACAATTGGGAACTTCGAAAACACATGTAAAATTAGTTTATAATATAACAGATAAAAGAGAAATATTAATAATTGAAAATTTAATCATCTTTATGCTAAATAAATGTTTCCCAGAAGAAATATCAAATAAACTTGAATTGATAGACAGTAACTTACTGTTCAACCAAATCTTAAAAGAAGAAAAATCAAAAGAGATTTTTAGGAAAAATAAAATATTTGTGTAAGCAGAAATATGTAATTAAAAGCTGAATGTAAATAGAAATTAAGAAAAAATATGTAAACGTGATTCAACAAAAAAAAATATAATATTTTTATTAACAAACACAACGATGTATCCATCTAAAGTAAAAACTATTGGCAAAAACTAATGATAACAAGTTAAAAAATCCAAAACTACTGAAGATGTCCGAAAGAACAAAAGTTAACTCTACTCTATCCAACGAAAGTTGGAGTGGGCGTACCCAGTTAAACTTCTTATTTCAATTATTAGTCATTGTTGATTCTACTTTGGCAACAATGTCTAACTGAAATAGGAAGTTTAACTGGTCACGCCCACTCCAACTTTCGTTGGACAGGGTATATAGGTGTTAATAAAAATAATGTACCGTAATTGGACGTTTTTCTAATAACTTATTATCATAATACAGTACAAAGTGTGCAGAAACAATGAATTAATTATAACTAGAAATTATAAATAGAAACTATAGTAATTAATAAACCATTAAGAAATGACATAACCAAGTACCAAAAGGTTAAACTAAACCATGCGCTGAACTATACTTTTAAATCGTCCTATGTTAACATTGGAAGTTTCAAACGGACCATAATGATACCATTAAACCACGTACCTTTGAAATAATTTCAACTATCATTAATATTACGTTATATTCATTCATGACACATCATTCCAAGTTGTTTGATATATTACATGCCATATTTTAGCATTGAAAGTTCCATTGAACCATAAAGGTTCCACTAAACCAGGTTCCATGAAACCAATTTCGACTATCATTAATTTTACGTTATATTCATTCATGACACATCATTCCAAGTCGTTTGATATATTACATGCCATATTTTAGCACTGAAAGTTCCAATGAGCCATAATGGTTCCACTAAACCAGGTTCCTTGACACCAATTTCGACTATCATTAATTTTACGTTATATTCATTCATGACCCCTCATTCCAAGTCGTTTGATATATTACATGCCATATTTTAGCATTGAAAGTTCCAATGAGCCATAATGGTTCCACTAAACCAGGTTCCTTAGAACCAATTTCGACTATCATTAATTTTACGTTATATGCATTCATGACACATAATTCTAAGTCGTTTGATATATTACATGCAATATTTTAACATTGAAAGTTCCATTGAACCATAATGGTTCCACTAAACCTGGTTCCTTGAAACCATTTTCGACTATCATTAATTTTTACGTTATATTCATTCATGACAGATCTTTCCAAGTCATTTGATATATTACATGCCATATTTTGATATTGAAAGTTCCAATAAACCATAATGGTTCCACAAACCCAGAATAGTTCCACTAAACCAGGTTCCTTGAAACCAATTTGGACTATCATTAATTTTACGTCATATTCATTCATGACACATCATTCCAAGTCGTTTGATATATTACATGCCATATTTTATCATTGAAAGTTCCAATGAACCATCATGGTTCCACTAAACCAGGTTCCTTGAAACCAATTTGGATTATCATGAATTTTACGTTATAATCATTCATGGCACCTTATTCCAAATCGTTTGATATATTACATGCCATATTTTGGTATTGAAAGTTCCAATGAACCATAATGGTTCCACTAAACCAGAATGGTTCCACTAAACCAGGTTCCTTGAAACCAATTTGGACTATCATTACTTTTACGTGATATTTATTTATGATACATCATCACAATTTGTTTGATATATTACATGCCATATCTTATCATTGAAAATTTTTGAAGGTGTCATAAAGGTACCATTAGTGTACGTGCCAATGTTTCGATTGCAACAATTTTCAAAATGGTTCACTTCCTGAACCATATTTATTGGCCGAAATAGTAATTTATATTCGCTTGTATCTCGTCATTAAGATTTGTTTGACATATTACTTACTCTATCTGTCCTTTGAAAATTGCTAGGTGGGGTCGTGATGGTACCATTTGTAGACGTGCTAATGAACCGATTTAAATAAAATTTATGATTTTTTCATGTTATGTACCATATTCATCGACTGACGAAAATAGTAATGATTAACCGCATCTATCTCGTCATTACGATTTGTTTGATATATTACTTAATATTTCTTCCCATTGAAAATTGCTGGGCGGGAAAATAGAGGTACCATTTGTGCACGTGCCAATGAACCGATTTACATAATATTTGTAACTGGTTCGTGCCATGAACCATATTCATCGAATGACGAAAACAGATTATCGAAATCTTACATAACCTCGGAGGAGTTTGAGTTACAGACAGACAGACAGACGGACAGACAGACAGACAGACAGACAGACAGACAGACAGACAGACAGACAGACAGACGGACAGACACATTTCCCCACACTGATAGCATAAAGCACCTTTCGGTACTTAATAACTATAATTATAACAAGAAAATAATTTGTTTCTAACCTGCGTCGGTAGATTTTTCGAAGTGGATAAATATTAAAAGGGAAAAAATTGTTTAAAAAGGGAAATATAACAATTTTTATGATGAAGGGTGGATGAAGTTTATTACGAACCACCAACTTATACATGTATTATACACCTGTAGAACACAACTCTTTGACGAAATCACTATAATATGTGGAACGTCGAAGTGCCGCTGCTAATTCTTTTAATTGCATTAATTTCATAAACGAGAAAGATCTGGAATTTTAATAATACTACAATGAAGGATAACGGAGCTTCGATGGTCGAGATTAAACAATATTCGAAATGGTTTATTGAAGGTGTGATGTTCAAAAATTTTGATATTTTTTTTCATCACATTCTTTGTTTTTAATAGTTATGGCAAATTGTTGAGGCCAATTTCCAACCTCAAGAAGATGCATCTTATTAAAGATACTGTTTTTGTTTGAGTTCATTTCCCTATATCTAACTGTTTTCTGTGTAAAAAATTATATTTTAAGATATTATTTCTGTTAAAAAGGCAATTTTAGAATTCCCTTTTAATATTTTCTGACAATGACATAATTACTTTTGATTGTTGAAGTTTGTTTTCAGCTGTTCTCTTATTTACATACATATGCTGCTAAGAAGTGACTGTATATTGTTGCTACGTGCCATCCGTGTGTGCCGGCCGAGAGGGCTAGGGCATAGGCTTTCTAGTACTCGAGTCCGCCTGGTCGTGGGTTCGAATCCCGCCGTGGGCATGGATGTTTGCGTTTGTCCCGGGCTGCGTACTGTTATAACTTGTGTAAGAGGCGCAAAATGACCTTGGTAGTCGACGCCAAAATTATTGCTTCAAAAGTGTAAATTCAATTACTGGAAAAACATTTTCATTACTCTGCCACTCTACTTTGTGAACAGTTCGTCTGTTTCAGTCAGCCATGGGGAAATTCCATCAGTTTTGGCTACTTCAGTCTTCTTCTTCTTTCATCCCTGTATGATTCTTCTAAGATAGGAGTTGCTTATTCTTCATATTTCTCTTATCACAGGATATGTAAAATTTTCTTTTCTTAGTTTGCTACTGTCGAGATGGAGATGTTTGTATATAACTATGATTCAGATGTTGTTGGCTTTGCCAAACTATCTCTTCTCCTGAAGTAATCTTCAATTCTGCTTCTTAACAATGTCACATTGTAACTCTAAGCTGTAGTGTGCCAATTTGACCCCATTGGGGCAGAGATTGTTTTATTTGGACACTTTTAACCTTTAAAATTATTTTTTGTTTTTTTATGTAATTTTTTCTGTTCTTCCATTGGCAAACTGTAATTTGAAACTTTTTTACTTAATTTTGGGGGGGGGGGTTCCTTTTAACTAATTTTTGCCCCTTGAGCTTTCTTGTTATGTAGTGGTAGGGAGGGTCAAACAACTTTTTTTAATTGTAGTCAAACAATTTTTTTAACTATTTTTTTCTTATTTGTTTGGTTTATATGACTCATAGTCCTCAAGCTATATTCTTTATTGTTATCTAAGCCAATTTCTTGTGAATGTTTTCTAAATATTGCCTACACTATATAGTTTGTCTCTGCTAAGGAGAATTGCTTTCTAGAATTTTCTCTATGTTCGACATGGCTAATATAGGTCCTAGCCTATTAATTTCACTTTCCAATGATTTCATTGTGTTGGCCACACAGATATTTTACTTTCCCGTTTATTTCTAACTGTTTTGTTAGAAATTTCGAATGTTTACTTATGGTCATTATTTTGATCATTTTGCAATCTTGAATGATTTTCCAGCATTTTTCTAGTGTTGTAATTTTTTTATGGCATTCACAATTGACGCAGTCTTTAATGCATTTTATCTTTAAATATATATTTATTAAGAATCATCATTCTGAAACTTTATTAAATTAACTTATAATTTTGGGGATTATATCTTTTCTTTCCATTAAAAATGGATATCAGAATTATTGTAATTAAACCACATTATTTCTTAGAAAATTTTTCTACAAATGAAAATTAAGTATTTTTCCTATATTTTTGTTGTCTTGTTTTCTTTTAATTAAAAAGCTTTTCTCTAATTTTGTTGAGCTCTTTTAAAAAAAACCACACACAACGCAATGTAAATTTTTAAATGATGTTTAAAAATAATTTAAATCCACTGTATTGATTTCTAAAGCCAATAATTAGATATTTATTTAAAGTTAATTTAAGCTCACTACTGTTGTGAATTAGCAGTTTAGAAATTTAACTTTCTTTGTTTCTTTTAAGACCTATTTGCGTCGATCCCTTTCTGAAAACAGAGGAGAGCGCATTGCATAGGTGGAAGGAATACTTTGCATCTCTTCTTAATCCGGTGACGACAACAACTGAGGCATACGAGATGCACCTTGGAGCGGAGAATAGTCACGGTAGTATCACTGAAACAGAAGTCAGGTGGGCAATTAAGTCCCTGAAGACTGGCAAAGCTGCAGGTGATGATGAAATCCGGTCCGAGATGTTAAAGGCCTTAAATCAGGATGGTATCCTGTGGCTGACTCGAGTGTGTCAGGTTGCTTGGATATCTGGACAGGCCCCTAAGCAATGGCAGACAGGAATTGTGATCCCTATCTTCAAAAAGGGAGACCAGAGAGATTGCAACAACTATCGAGGCATCTCTTTGCTCAGCATCCCTGGGAAAGTGTACGCTAAGTGTCTGGAGAAGAGAAGTCGGGAAATAGTCGACTACAAACTGTCGGGGGAGCAGTGTGGTTTCCGACCTGGCCGAAGCACGACGGATCACATCTTTGCTCTAAGGCAAATCTTTGAGAAATCCTGGGAGTATGCAAAAGAGGTCTACGCTTGTTTTGTGGACCTCGAAAAAGCATATGACAGGGTTCCTCGGGAGAAGCTCTGGCAAGTGTTGCAAGAGTATGGAGTGGATGGGCAATTACTGGTTGCTATCATGAGTCTGTACGAAAGCTCTGAGATGTGTGTCCGGATAAATGGCATTAAGTCAAGACCGTTCACCGTGGGTGTTGGACTTCGCCAAAGGTGCGTACTGTCGCCCCTCTTGTTCATTACCTTTATGGACTGGATAGACAGGGGCAGCCAAGGCGATGAGCGTGTTTGTGTGGGCGACTGCCTGGTGGAGAGGTTGCTCTTTGCTGACGACCTTGTCCTCCTTGGGTCTTTTCGCACGAACCTTCAGCATGCACTAGACCGGTTTGCAGCCAAATGTGAAGAAGCTGGGATGAAGATCAGTGTGGCTAAAACCGAGGTTCTGGTCCTTTCAAAACAGCCTGCTCAGTGCGCTCTCCGTGTTAGGGGAGCCTCATTGAGACAGGTGGAGAAATTCAAGTATCTCGGGATTGCATTCACGAGTGATGGACGGCAGGAGAAAGAATTGGATGCTCGGATCGGTGCAGCAAGCTGTGTCAGACGTGAACTGTGGCGATCCGTGGTAACGAAACGCGAGCTGAGTAACAAAGCTAAGCTCTCCGTCTTCAAATCTATCTTTGTCCCCATTCTCACCTATGGTCATGAGGCTTGGGTAATGACCGAAAGAGTGCGATCGCGGGTACAAGCGGCCGAAATGAGATTTCTGAGAGGTGTTGCAGGTGTTACCCTACTGGATAGAGTGTACAGCAGCACAATAAGGGAATCTTTAGGTGTTGAGCCGCTACTTCTCCGCATTGAGAGGTCTCAGTTGCGCTGGTATGGCCACGTGATACGGATGCCGCAAACTAGTCTTTCTAGGCAGTTTTTATTTTCCAAGCCGGTGGGTAAGAGACCAAGATGTCGGCCTAGAACCAGGTGGCTAGACTACATGGAGAATCTGGGTTCG
>JAHWFO010028297.1:0-19608 GCA_023313115.1 Rhysida immarginata | reverse complement strand
ACCCTAACGGATAAGCGGGTTTGAAAAGTAAGTAAGTAAGTAAGTAAACCACGTAACTTATACGTTACTTTTGTTGCTGAAGTAATTTAAAAATCGTTTTGCGTGTTATTTACATGTTCATTATTATATGCTGAAAAGCATATATTGGTTTCGCTCTGTTTGTATGTCTATCTATCCTGTCTGTCCGTGTGTATGTCCGAAGATTAGTCGAGAATGCTTTAACTTTTTCAAATTTTGCATTCCCTATTCGATTAAGACCCTTCCTGAATCACCTTATTAGTTTGTCATTGAAATCAGTCTAACAGTCATCTGACTATTGAGACCCCAATCCTCCCCCAATAATTATTTATATATTTATTTATTTAATAAAAATAAATTACTGAAAAATCCTATTCAAGACCCAAATGGCCTCATGGCCGACGAAAAGGGTCTTCGGAAGGATAAAATAAAACAAAATAATAACAAGAAAATACAAATAATTAGTAAGAAGCTAATTATTATAACAAAATACAATTAACAAAATAATCCAAAAGGTTAACGAGGGTTAGTAAGTTTTTTAAACGATAAAAGATTTTCAGAAGACGTTTAAATAAATGACAGGAGGGGGAAGAGCAAATGGGTTTCAGGCAAATTAGACCACCATTTAATACCTGCATAAGAAACACTGCGTTTTTTATAATTACTTTTAGCAAGGGGAAGTCTAATAGAATTAGCTGACCGAGTAGCATAAGAATGGTAATGATATTGATAAGTAATTATTAAAGGAGTAGCCAGTGATAAGTGGGAGTATACGAGTTTATAAATAAACAAACAGAGTTGAGAAACGTAGATTTGGAAAATAGTTAAAATGCCAAGAGACTTGAAATGGTAAGAAACAGAAGTAGGCTTGCGAACATTCAAGTCATCTCAAAAACACTTTTGGAGTTGATAAAGACGAGAAAAACTAAAGATTGAAGCTGAAGCCCAGAACTGAATAACATATCATAAAGCAGAGTAGATCAGAGAGTAGTATAAAAGAATTAGAATATCAGAAGGGAGATAATGTAAACGCGAGATCATGCCTTGTTTTCTGTTAAGTATATGAAAGGTCGTTAATAAAAAGATTAAATTGCAGGAAAGAGAGAATAGAGCCTTAAGGAACCCCAACATTACGGATTGCCTGGTCTCTCCCTTATTTCCTTGTTCACCGAGATAAGACCAAGGAACCCCATTTTGTCCTGGACACCCGGAAATTAAACGCAATCACCAAACCAATGTCGTATTTCCCCTTACCGACTGACCTGATACTCTTTAAGCTTAGCCGAGCAAAAATCTTTTCTACAGTCGACTTACGCCATGCCTATTGGCAAGTACGACTAAGCCCTGAATCATGTGAAAAAACCGCGTTCATGGTCCCAGGCCTAGGAACGTTTTGCTACCAAGTGATGTCTTTCGGGATCAAGAACACAGCGCAAGCCTTCCAGTCCCTGATGGACCAGTTACTCGACCCTACCATCGAACCTGAGTGCTTCCACTATATTGATGACATCATAGTGACAAGCCGGGACTGGGAGTCCCATTTTACCACCTTCACCAAAGTTTTTTCACAGCTACTCAAGTTCCACCTGAAGGTCAACTTCAAGAAATCGACCTTCTTCCAATGGGAGGTCGAGTTTCTCGGGTACTGAGTGGATGAAAAAGGACTACATCCTCGTGATCGTAATATCCAGCCCATCTTAGACTATCCCTTTCCGACGAGAGTCAAAGAAGTCCGAAGATTTGTTGGTATGGTCCAGTATTACCGTGCTTTTGTTCCATCTCTAAGCGCGGTAAACTGGCTCTTGCGTCACCTTACAGATAAAGATAAGCCATGGATATGAGACGAAAAGTGTGAAGAAGCTTTCAAAACCATCAAGCATTACCTAACCATCCCTCCAATCCTCGTCCAACTGGACTTCTCCCGGCCATTTGAGGTACATACTGATGCCTCGAAACGGGCTGTGGGTTCTATGCTAGCACAAGTCTATGAAGGACAAAGTCGTATTGTAGCCTATGCTAGCCCATCGTTAACCGAAGCCGAAGCCAACTATAATGCCATCGAGTGGGAGTGCTTGGCAGTCCTGCATACCGTGGAGACGTTCCAACCCTACCTTGATGGGACACAATTTACCATCTTTTGCGACGCACAATCCCTGAAGTGGATGGCCAATTTCAAAGACCACCATGGCAGGATAGCGTTATGGGATCTACGGCTGCAGCTTTGTAGAACACTCGTAGAACAATGGCATCGTAAACCTGAACTAATTCATCCGGGCGGTAAAGCTTTGTATGTGTTACTCAGAGAGTTCTTTTACTGGCCCAACATGCATCATGATATAAACACAATAACAAAAGGATGCAGCAAATGCCAACTATGCAAACCATTCAATTACCAACCATCGAATGAACAAATTAGACCATCGGTCACTGCCCCACTCCAACTCTGGGCGATCGACGTCTTAGGGCCATTAATTCAAACCACAGACAAGAACAAATACGTGATAGTTGTAGTCGATGTATTTAGTGGATGGGTTGAAGCACAGGCCACTCGTCACATCAACCAATCAGCCATAATCGACGTCCTTCATCAAACTACTACGAAAATCGGCAAACCACAAGAAATATTATCAGACAACGTCACTTACTTTAAAGGACAAATTTACACGAAGTTTGGTCACGAGAATTCCATTGAACTTAGGTACTCGGTCCCATACGTACCTCGCACCAACCCAGCGGGGCGATATATATGATCCCTACTGGAGAAATTATGACTTGTTCTCCTGCATCGTGATCAAAGGGAATGGGACAGGTGTCGAAGCTCTTTCTTGACACATGTGTCGAAGCTCTTCACCGTCTTCCTAACAACAAAACCAAATTCTCACCATGGGAAGTCCTTCATGGGTCAAGAGGGATGTCATCAAAACAAGTCATCCGACAAATTAATTCTAATCGAAGCCGTCGCCGAAAGAGGTCTTCGCCATGTAATCAGAAATCCCTGAAGAAAAGCAAATTCAAACCCGGAGAGTTCGAACTATCCCAGGCAAACTCCCTTCGGCTCATAAATTGGACCCCTTATTTCAAGGTCCTTTTAGGATCTTTTCATTCAAGTCACCAAATGTCGTCGAGTTAATGCCAAATGAATTTCGCAGGCGATACCATCTCACCACTGCAGCGATAGGAGACCTTAAACCAGTGATACCAAAAACAGAACGATGTTGACTAGTAATTTTGAGTGTGTTGTAATCCTCGGTCCAACCCCCAATAAGAATGTCAGTTCGGTATCCATTTTAGAAGAGTAGAATAACAATAAAAAAAAAGAAATTTTGTCTTAGGAAAAATTCTTTTTTTTGTGTCGAGGAGGGGATTGTAACGATCGCCCCCACCCCCCTCCCGAGACAATTTTCTCGTTTTTTTTGTTAAAAAAAAATTCTTGATAAATGCAATTATTTTTATTGATTTCCCGATAATTTTATTTAACGATGAAAAAAACTCTTATTTATGTGACAAATCGATCTTGGAAACGTAGTCAACAATGGACTCACGCACAACAATGTGGTTATTAATATCAGACTGAAAAAAGAACTTGACAGTTAGTTGTTGCCGAGCGAGGAGAGACAGGAGAACAAGAGTGAAAAATTTGGAATGCGAGGGCAAGCAGCTCATGTCGGAGGGCTTGCGCGTTTGAAGAAAAAGAAAGACGACGATAAACGACTGGATTACTGAACGGAGATATTTCTCAGAGAGCTGCTGACCTTAGACGAGAAGCAGCGTCAAGAATTCAGAAGCCTTGCGACCTCGACGACTCAATAATTACGTTTGGCCAGCGCCACCATAGACGTTCGTATCACCAACCATAAGACGACGACTGGAAAAGTAATATCCATTTCTTTCTATTTTTCGTTTTGGGGGCCCTGTGATAGAATTGATTTTGTTATCATCAATCCAACAATGTATGAAAAATCTTTCCG
This sequence comes from Rhysida immarginata, assembly GCA_023313115.1. Taxonomy (NCBI): domain Eukaryota; kingdom Metazoa; phylum Arthropoda; class Chilopoda; order Scolopendromorpha; family Scolopendridae; genus Rhysida; species Rhysida immarginata. The sequence continues at coordinate 15,622 of JAHWFO010028297.1, read as the reverse complement.
ATGAGGATTTGTAGCCGTATTGCTCACTTCTTGGGTCTAGGGTGGGCTCCCCTCTACTAACGTTACCCTACTCTATCCCGATATTATTAGTTTAGATATAGTTTTCGACCCTTGCCCCCCACTCAGTCCAAGTCTTTTCCATCCCCGACGAGGACAATTTCTTCAAGTGGTGACACTGTATGACAATTGTAGCCCCAGACAGACCCCCTTAAAATCTTGTTGACGAACTCTATGCAGATTTTAAACCCAAAGTGAAAAGAAAAAAGAAGGAAATAATAATAAAAGAGATTAATATGGGAAAAATTAAGAAAGAAGTAGAATAAAGAGAAAGACGTTTACCCAATTAATGAGACTTACCTAGAGTAATCACTTCAATCCAGGACTAGAAAAGATAAAGACCATTTAAAATAAGAAAACCGTTGACGTTAATATTAAGATGATAGACTCAGATAATCCCTTGAGAGTGAGAGTTATTACGACTAAAATTTAGTTTAAAGAAAAATACTTACCAGATGTGATTTTAGGAAAACTGATACGATCGAAAAAACAACCGTTTCCCGATAATGACAAAAGAAATAATTAAGACTCAAATTTTGTTTAAGAGAACTTATTTGTGCAATATCAATTTTTACAGACATTTACGTCTTATTATTTCAAGACGAAGTTGATCTCATTATTTTAGTGAAAGACAATAGAATAGACTTGTATTTACTTGTTATTTTAATTAATTGCTTGTTGATTTTTTTCTTTTGTTTGACCTCAACACCTGTGAGGTGCCCGATCTATTTAATTATTGTTTTAGAATTAATCTCTTGAGAATAAACGTTATCCTTCACAGGTTTTTAGGAGGGACCAACCAATTACGTCTGATACTTATTTCCCAATACGAACTAAAGATCTTATTTAATAGAATTGCGAGCCACCGGATTGATCAGTACTCCCGATCAAGAATAGGGACGCTACAATATCTAGGATTCTGACTATATTGTGCCAACTTACTGATTGTGAATGCAATATCAGGTCTGGTACATCTTGCAAGATAGCCTGCACTTCCAAGTATCTCTTGATAAAGTATTTGATCCACAATTGGCGAATCCTTGTATTCGTCCAGGTTGCTGCCAGCTACTCCAGGCGTGTCTACTTTATTACATTTATCCATTCCATACCTTTCTAGAAGTCTTTTGATGTATGTCGACTATGTCAAAATTACTCCATGATCCACCGGATTGATATCTATTCCCAGGAATCTTGCTTTAGCCGTTGACTTCTTAATCTTGACCTTCTCTCCCAACGTTTCCACCATTTTGGAGAGTGCTTTCTTTGTTTCACCTATAACAAAGAAATCATCTAAATATACTCCTAAAAGTACTCGTTTTCCCTCAAACACACCTGGGAACACACATGGGTCAGATTTAGTTGCATTCATTCCAATATCCTCAAGTATCTTACAAAATTTATAAATTAGATATATTATTCTTAAATATCCTGATTGTGGAAGCCCATATAAACTTTTCTTCAGTTTTAGAATCTTCCCAATATCAAGGTTTTCTGGAGCTATCATATGTACTTCCTGATCTAAATATGCATTTAAATCAGCGGTTTCTACATCTAATATCATATATGGATAATCTTGAGTTATTGCTATGGCTAATAACAGTCTTAAGGATTCAATTCTGACAATTGGAATATAATTCTTGTTAAAGTTAATTCCTGGTCTCTGACCTCTTGCATTGGCGACTAGGCGAGCTTTATACTTTATCCCATCTGGCATCTGCTTCCGGGTAAATACCCATTTACTCTGTATCGGCTTTATCTTTGGGTTTGCATCTGATACCTCCCAAACCTTAAGGTTTTGCATTGCTTTCATTTCCTTATCAATTGCAGCTAGCCTTTCTTCTCTGTGTTCCGATCGTAGCACGTCTTGGTAACTGACGGGATTCCCCTCTAAGGTTAGATGTGCCGAATATTTTATGACTGGCTTTCTTTCTTTTGAAGACCGTCTTACTCCTAGCGCTATTAATCTATCTTCGTTTTGCTGATTATCTATCTGTCTCTTGAATTCTAAAACTTTCTTCATGCTTCCTTTTTTCCTCCCATGCTTACTTGTTTCGCCACTAATTGTAGGTTGCTGTATATCTTCTAATTCTGTACAACGTCATCAATTTCAGGAATGTAATCGTCGTCATCTTGCGAATGTGTTTCGTTGTCATCCTCTGAATTATCTTTTTTGTTAAGTACATTTCCCGTGTCCAAAGGTTTAAGGTCCAGCGATGCACTTCCAAAGAGACCAACATACATATAAACGGGATCATTCTGAGTATCACTTGCGTTTGGAAGTCCGAACTTGTCTTCTAGAAGAACAACGTCTCGGGAGATGATCACCCTTCTGGCTTGAATATCGTATATTGTGAATGCCTTGCTCGTCAGGGAATAACCAACAAATGGAGGCAGGTGGAGGCAGGGGAGGCAGGTTCCTTTTACGTTGCTCTGCATCTATGGTGAGCAGAAATTATTGGAGTGAATATTGACTGCTGTCAGTGTATGATGAGTATAATGGAGTTTTTGGAATAATCTTGTACTTCAAAGATAATACTGGTGGATAAGATAATTTCAACTAAGATGAGAATTTTTTACTTAAGCCCTAAGTACATGATTCCTTACTGTGAGTGATAGGATATTGGCTATAAATGCGTGTGGGAATATATGCACGCAAAGGACAGTTGTTTATTCCTTTAGAATTTTAGGATATCTCTTCAGTGTATGTTTGAACTAAAGTAAGGAAGAAATTATTATTATTTTATTTATTATAAAAGAAGAAATCTCGATGGGAGAAAGAGAGAGGAAAGGAAGTCACGGAGGAAGCTTTTAAAAGCTCAAATTTGACTGTGAGAACGCCAGAAAAGGGACCAAGACAGAAAGAAATAAAACGGAAGAAGGGGTGGAAAGATAAGAGAATAATTTAGAAAAAAATAGAAGAAATTCAGGAAATTGTGCGGTCCAATAGAAAAGAAAATGAATTGATTAGAGAAGAAATACAAGAAGTGAAGGAGATGATAAGACTTGACAAAATTGAAAATAAAAAAGAGAGAGAAGTAATGAAAGAATTGAATAAGATGAAATTAAAAATGAAGGATTATGAGAGGCCGATAGAACATCTGGAAAATAGAAGTCGAAAAGATAATATAGTGATAAAAGGTTTAGAAGAGGAAGATAGAGAAACTGGGGAAAAGTTAGAAGAGAAGGTAAATGGAATAATGGAGAAGTACTTAGGATGGAAGTTAATGTCAATTGAACAAATATACAGAGTAGGAAAAGACAAAAGATATGGAACAAGACCAATAGTGATAAAATTAAGAAATAGAAAAGAAAAAGAAACTCTTTATATGGAGAAGAAGAAGTTAAAGGGAACTAAGATTTATATTGATGAAGATAGTTCTGTTCAAACTAGGATTAGGAAAGAAAAAATGTTAAAAATAATTAGAGAAAAGAGAAAAGAAGGTAAGAAAGCATATGTGAAGTATAACAGGATGGTTATAGAGGGAAGGCAGTATGAGTGGAATGATGAAGCAGGAAAAAGAGAAATTGGAACAAAAATCGGGAAAGCGATGAATGAAATAGAAATGGACGAATGACAGTAGAAGAACTTTTGATGGAGATGGATAGAATGGATAAAGAGGAGAATGAGAAACGGGAAGAAGATGAAAATAGAAAAAGGGGACAAGTGTGGCAAATAATTTCATGAAATATTGCAGGTTTAATAAATAAGGATAATGAATGGTGGAAATATTTTTATATAGTTTTGAAGTGATAATTCTACAGGAAAATTGAATGACTGAAAAAATGTGAAAAGTAAGGAAAGATAACTTGAGTGATGATTTGAATGGTGTGTTAGTTATGCAGTAAAGGAAAAGAAAAAAGGAAGAGCAAAAAGTGGTCTGTTAATGGGAATAAGAAAGGAAGGTGTACAAGAATTAAGATATGAAAAGAAAGATGGAGGTATAATTGTGAAATTAAAGTGAGATGAAAAAAGGTTCAATATATATGGAGTATATAATGATAAATCAATAAGTGAGCTAAAGAAAGCATGGACAGGAGAAAAATATAAAAAAATTAATTCGTTGTTATTTAGTGATTGGAAAGCAAGGATGGGAGAAATACAACAAAATGAAGATGAGGATTTTTGGAAGTGTATGCCACAGAATGTATTTAAAAGAAGAAAATGAAAGGATAAGTCTGTAAATAAACAAGGAGAAGAGATAAAAAGATGGTGTGGAGAGGAAGGATGGATAATTGAAAATGGACGGTATGAAGGAGATAAGGAAGGAGAATATACTTTTATTGGAGGTAAAGGAAAATCGATAATTGATTATGCGCTAATAGATGTAAATGCAATAGAGGAGGTTGAATATTTTAAAGTGGATGTTCGAGATGAATCGGATCATATGCCTATAATAATGTATATAAGAGGAAAGAGAAAAAAAAACTAGTTATAGAGGAAAAGAAGAAGGAATAAGAGAGATTTATTATAAATGGGATGAAGAATATAAAGAGGAATATAGGAGAAATATAAGAGAGAAGTTGAACAAAAAGAAAATTGTGGAAGAAAGAGGAAAAGTTACAGAACATATAAAAGAAATTGAAGAAATATTAAAATTGGCAGGAGAAAAGATGAGAAGAGAAAAAAAGGATATAGATACAGAGAGGAGGGAATGGTTTGATAATGAATGTGTGAAAAAGAAAAGAGAAATGAGAAGGTCTCTTAGAAAGGCAAGAAAAAATTTTAATGGACGGACGGATTTTATTCAAAAGAGAATAGAGTTTAAGGAGTTGTGTAAAAGAAAAAAGAAAGAATATGAGAGGAAATGGAATAATGAGCTGGTAAAAGTAAAAGATACGAAGTCGTTTTGGAAGTTAATTAATAGATTCAGAAGAAAAAGACAAGGTATAAGTTAAAAAATAAGTAAGGATGAATGGTAAGGATGGAAAAGAGGAGTTGATAATGGAGAGAAGTATAGAAGTAGGAGAAAATGATATGAAAATATGGTATAATGAAGAGATAACGATGATGGAAATATGGAGAGCGATAAATAAATTGAAAGATTGGAAAGTGGTTGGAATAGATGGTGTTCCAGGAGAGTTTGTGAAGTAAGCTGATCCAACAATAATTGCAAGACTAAAGGAGATTTATAATCGAATTTTTGAGAAAAAGGAATTTTCCGATCAATGGAAAGAGGTGGTGATATGTCCAATTAAAAAGAAGGGAAGTGAAAATGAGGTGACTTATTACAGAGGAGTGAGTATAACTTCTGGTCTATATAAGGTGTATACAATCATTCTAGAAGTAAGATTGAGAAAATGGATAGAAGAAAATGAGTACCTTGAAGATTCACAGGCTGGTTTTATAAGAGGAAAGAGTGTTATACACAATATTTTTTATTCTGAATAGTATAATAGAATTAAGACTGATACAGAAAAGAAAAAAAGTAATAGTGTCTTTGATTCGGTGAATAGGGAAAAATTGTGAGTGAAATTAAGGAGGATTGGCATAGAGGGTAAGTTATTAGGAAATATTAAATGTATGTATAAAGAGAGAAAATGTAACATAAAAGTAGAAATGGTGTTACGGAATCCTTTTGGATAACTAAAGGAGTAAAAAAGGATGTGTTTTAAGTTCTCTGCTGTTTATAATTTTTTTGAATGATTTGGGAAATTATTTGGAAAAATGTAATGAAGGTGGAATTGTAGTAGGAAGGGAGAAAATTTTCCAATTGATGTATGCAGATGATGTGGTTTTATTGGCAGAGGATGAAGAAGAAATGGGAAGGATGTTAAAACGGGTGGAGGATTTTTTGAAAAAAAAATGATTTGGTGTTAAATGTTAATAAATCAAAAACGATGGTGTTTAAAAATGGTGGGAAAGGTAGTTTAAAAGAAAAATAGAAATGGGGAAATGAAAAGATTGAAATAGTGAAAGAATATAAATATCTGAGTATGTGGTTTACTCCAAAGAATAGTTATGGGAAACAGAGAGAAGAAATAAATGAAAAGGCAAAATTGGCAATGAAGCAGGTGTGGTCATTCGTGAAAAGAACAAAGATGAATGAGGTTAAAATAATGATAAAGATGTTCGATGTATTAGTAAACAGTATAGTTGAATACACAGCAGAAATATGGGGATGGAAAGAAGATGAAAGAATAGAAAGTATACAAAAGCAATTTTTTAAATAATATTTGAACTGAGAAGAAGTGCACCAAATTATGTAGTTTTGACTGAATTAGGAAGAGTAAAGTTGAAGGTTACTTTGGTAAGAAAAGCTTTAAAATGTATCGAAAAGATTGAAGATATGCAAGAGAATAGATTGGTACAGATTTGTTGGGATGATATTTAAAAAAATGGCTAGAAGGGGTAAGGGTTATAGATGGATTAATAAAATAAATGAAAATATATCAGAAAAATATAGAGAGGTGTGATGGAAAGGTAAAGAGTAAGAAGAATTAGTTTGCAAGAATTAAATAAAAAACTAATAGAGACAATAGTGGCTAAGGAATTAAAGGAAAGGATGGATAGAATAAATAATTCTGTAGCATGTAGAATATATAAAAAAATTATGACAAATTGGCAAATAGAAAGATATTTAAATATAGAAAATTATATTGGAGTAAAAATTAGATGTGGAAATATTTTGGTGGGAAATAAAGTGTATGGTAGGGAGTAAGAAAGAATATGTAGAGTATGTAAAGAAGATGTAGAAACATTGGAACATGTCTTATTTGAATGTAAAATGATAGAGGAAGAGAGAAAGAAACAAGATTTAGAAAGAAAAGAAAATTGGGGGAAAAACTTACCTAGAAGGAAATCAAATTAATTGGAAAATAATATGTATCATAAAAGATTTCTGTAAAAAAAATAGATGATTGAAAAAAAAAGGATATTTTGTAAAAGAATCTACTCGGTAACTTTGCACCTATGAGCACCTTGCCATAGTGGTGATAACACGTATCACACGCCCTGCAACACCGTTGCTCTGAGGAATATAAGTAGGGGTTTGCTGCATCTCTATACCTTTATGGCTACTGTAGGATTTTTACGTTTCATTAACGAATTCTGTGCCATTGTCACTTCGAATTCGTTTCACCAGTTTTTGCATAGATCTTTCTCTCAACGTGATCATATCCTGTAATTCAAGGGTACCTCATCCTTGTGCTTCACAAGCTCAATAAAGTAACGTCTGCTGAAGACATCAATAATAACTAAGGCAAAGCGGCTTCCTCCTATCGAATCCATCTTCAAAGGACCACACAAGTCTACATGCAATAGTTCCATTATTTCCGATGACTGTCTTCTATTTATCGAATGAAATGGCTTCTGGATGATTTTTGAAGTAATACAGGTGTCACATACAATTTTATCCCCAACAATGTTTTCTATTGCAATCAGCATCTTATTCTTGACCATTGATTCAAGATATGCTTCTGATACATGCCCAAAACACCTATGCCACAGTTCTTTCTCTGATGTGGTAGAACTCATACAGATTTCGATTGACAGCATTGACTGTTTTGTCACTTCTAGTTGTACATAAAAAGTTCTATTACTAAATCCTCCTTGGACAATTAGTTTTCCTGACTCATTTTCATATATCAGTGCTCCTTCCTTGTCTAGTACTACCTGATAACCATGGAGAACCAACTGAGGGAAGGATATCAAATTGTTCCTTAGCTTGGTACGTACAATACTTGAGACTACAGTTTCAACGGAGTATGGTGTGACCATATTTTATTCTGCCACGAAGTTGCCCTCTTCACTTTGATTGGATGTGAGCATCATTACTTGTGGTCTCAATTAAGATCATTACGGGCTCGGCATTAATCATCCACTCCTCTTCTCCGCACAGGTGAGTAGTGCAACCTGAATCCATTATCCATTCGTTTCCATCAGTTCCATCTTGCTTGGCTTCTTCAATTTTATTTGACGCACGTGCTACCATTGTTCTTTCTGCTTTCTCGGTCAAATTGTTTGACCTCGATTTCCTACATATATTTGGTCTATCTCTTCTTCCTCGTGTGGGCGTACATCTAGCTGATGTTTCTTCGGATTATTTTTCTTTGTCCACGTCTTTTTCTTATCAATTCTATTCATTTTACGATTAGGGCAGTACTTGATAACATGGCCGATCAAATTACATCCATAACATCTTACTCCTCTCCGTGTTTCCTAAGTAAGGAATGCTCTGTCTTCTTCTTTCATCTTAATCTTGCGTTCTAGTCATACTAGTACCTCTCGAGCTTCTGTGAGAGTAATATTTCTAACAGCAGAAATCGTTGTAGCTGCTTTGCTGAACTTATCAGGTAAGCCGTTAATGTTAAAATCGATCATCTCATCTTCAGGAACTGGAGAACTTAGTTCACTCAATTCTGTCGTCATTGCTTTGATTTTAGTAATGTACTCGTCAATGGATTCCATTTCGCTGTTGACGACTGAGGCGAGCTCGATTTTCGGGGCGATCTCCTTTGACGATCCATTCCAGCGTATCTCTGTTTTAGGTTATCCCAAACTTTCTTCGCATTATTGATACCTCTCAGAGCTTGTAGCTGTTCTGTGGACACAGTCATCTTTATTATAACAGAGGCTTCATCGTTCCGCCTCTCCCATTCGTCCCACGCCTCCATCGATGGCTTATTCTTTTCGTCATTTATTGGTTCATCATCAAGAATGGCAGACAGCAATAATTTTCCTCTCAAGATTTTATCGATGCGCAAACTCCACTCCGCATAGTTCTTAGAAGAGGTTCCATACGTGACAATGCGTAATTTTCCATAATTTTTCAACAATGTCTCTTAACACGACAGTATTCTTTTTATAGGCCTACCTTCTATAGTGGAACTGAACCACGCTCTGCTACCACTGTTGTTTTATGTAAAATATATAATAGGCATAACAGATTCATATTTAGAGAAGAAACCATTTATATCTCAAGAGTTACAAAATTTGTTGCTTTAAACAAAAACTAAAGTTACTTAGCTACCAGTAACAATGCGTTTTAAGGTAATTACATCTCGTGCTCTCATCTAAAAATTTATTGTCAAGACAAACTAACAATGCATAATTTTAAGCTTATAACTTTGAATAAAAATCCCAACAGTTTCTTTTTGCATATTCCAAGACACAATATGCCTTTTCATTCACAGCCACCATCTTTAATTTTATCGCGACACTAGCGCCAACATAGCTCCAATTACGGGAAGTTTAAAAATATTTGAGTTTTCCTGCATTTTAAACCCAGTCTGGTTAGTTTACATTATAAAATAAATGCATAGTAAAATTTTGAAATGCCGGATATCATTTTGAGTCATCTGTGTTTTACTTTCCTTTAAATGTTTTTCCAGCAACCCCGTTTTGAGCTTTTTGCCTGTTGTGAGACAATATCGGGTTTGGCCATCCAGTTTTTTGGTGATTCCCCCTGTGGTTGTTACATTATCTTTTCCTTATCTTATATATATAAAGAAGGATATTTGTTTGTGGGTTTGTGAAATTGTTTTCTTGATAAAATTTCGCATACATAACCTTCAAACCATGAGGTAGGTCACTGTCTACCTCGGATTTCGAAAAAATAATAATTATTGATAAAAAATCGAAATTCATGGTTATGGTAGGGCATATTAATGAGAAATATCTCATGACCAACAATGCAAGGCAAAGTTTGTGCAACTGTAAGTATCAACAATGGTATCAACACGCAATTCGCAAACACTCTGCACGGACCAACAATACACATCTCAAGACCAACAATGCAAGGAAAAGTTTGTGCAACAATAGGTATCAACAATGGTATCAACACGCAATGCACCAAACGCTATGCAAGGATCAACAATATATGTCTCATGACCAACAATGCAAGGCAAAGTTTGTGCAATATAGAATTCAATGCAGAGAATCCCTGACATTCAGGCTTTTCTTGGAAAAGAGAATTCTTAATACTTAACAATTTCTTGAATATCTTTAAAAATGATCAGTACCTGGAGATAATGGAGAGTTAGCAGACTATTGACAAAGAGTGGAAAGATGACAGAAGAAGCACTCCTTTAGCTCCGTGCTGTATTGAGCAAATGGTAAGCAAGTAAATAGAAGAATCGGCGACCGCTAGACTACACAAAGTGACGAATGGTCAAGTTTTGCTTCAATACATCGAAAGAAGAAAGGAAATTGCAATAACAAATGTATTATTGAAGCAAAATACTGCAAGAAAGTACAAAATACATCTAAAGTAAAATTATGTGAGTAATAAATTATTTAAACTAGCAGTGGCATCCTTGGAGAGTTCCATCTATTGTGAGCCTTTAAAAAATTCTTTTTTCAAAATTTCATTAAGGATTTATACTGTATTAATTCTAACCGTTTTCATGTGTTTATTCTTAAGACATTGCAAAAGTCAATCCAAAAAAAAGTCCGAGCCATGGCAGGGTTATCACTTAGCTTATTTGGTAGCACAGCAGATACAAACATTTCATATAAATATATTTTAACTATGTCCAGTGGGAATGTGTATATTTTGGAAACTGAGATGCTGATAATGTGATGACTGAACATTCGTTTCCAAGAATCATTGATAATGAGCATAAAATGATGATGCAGTGACAGAACATTAATAAGGCAGCGTCTATTGATGAAGCAAAGGAGCCATGCGTGTCTCCCTTGAACTCCCTATCAAACGTCCAGACGACTGGTAAAAATTTGTATCTGGAAAGGAAAGAGAAAGAACGAGTATTGGTCATAGAAACTCTGCAACTGAAACAGAAAAAGCTATACGGGTATGTGAAACATCTGAACAACGGGAGTTTCGAATAGAGCAAGAGGGTGTAAGAGCTTTTACGTCAACGGCAAGAAAAACTTAAGTCTAAAGTGTTTGGTGATGCTCCGCAGTGGTGAGGCAAGTCAAGAACAGTTTAGATAAAGTCCCGGTATATCCCCTAGACTTCCTGTTTTTCGTATTTTTCGTAGAATGAATATGCTTTGTGTTGTATTGAATGAGTTATATTCTTTAACCAGAATATAATTTAATTTTTAATTTAATTTTTCGAGATTGTTCTCTTTACCGACAAGTGTAATTATCCCGGGCACGCCGGGTACCTCTGCTAATTATTATTAAAAATTTTAAATCATTCTTGTTGCTTTGGAATGTGCATAAAAACGTTTTCTAAATTTTTCTTATTTTTTCCATTTAGTTTTATTCACAAAAGCAAATCAAGATGAATATCACCTGATGAAACATCTATTCACCCATTATGACAAGAAAGTGAGACCAATTAAGAATCATAGTGAAACTTTGGATGTTGCCATCAGCCTGGAATTAAAACAAATCATAGAAGTGGTAGGTAGAATTAATAGCAAAATGAACATTCTGTCAATTTCGTTTCAAATTTGCAGATATGTAATTAAAATAATAATGTTTTTTATGACAACCTATCTTATTTAGCAAGTTGCCAAATTGCAAAATTATCTCCCATTGATTAAGCGAAAGGGATATTAACGACTCATCCCCTTCTTCTTCATGTGCCGTCTCCTATCGGAGGTTAGCGACCAATTGCCGGATATTGGGGAACTAGGAAAAGTAATGCGGTGGTTTTCCATTGCTTCCGCATGATTAGTAAGGGACAAACACAACATCCATGCCGCAGCGGGATTCGAACCCGCGACCCGAATATCTCGAGAACCACTGAAGCCTACGCCCCAGCGCTCTTGGCCACCGGAGCCGGCAATGACTCATGGACAAGGTTAAATCAATGGGCCAGTGAAATAAGAGGAAGCCCAAGGGGGAAGGGAAGTAAAATAAAATCTAAAATTAGACATGAGATGAAATAAAATTAAATTAAAGACAAAAAATTAAAAAGAGAAAAAAAACAAGTAAAAATATTAAAATTAAACTGTAATAAACAAAATAAATAAATAAATAAATAAATAAAATATGATATAACAAAAAATTAGAATAAAATAATAATTTATTCAATTTTATTCAATTTATTCAATCAGTCATTATGTTCTGGATGCATTGCTCAACAGGCATAAGCCCAAAACGAGCAATGAGCACAGGTAAATAGAGCAATAATACAATTAAAAAATTAATTTCTATTAACAATAGTTATAAGGAATTTAAAAAATTTTTTAAATTACAATCGCCGAGGTCGATATCATTAAAAAAATTAATAAACAATGATTGGGCTCTGTTAAAAATGAGTCACTGAGGTAATCAGTGGTAAGTCGATGAATTAAAAATGTTTTTTTTAATGTTATAGTTCGAGGTGGAACAAAAAAATTACGATGGGATACAAAATTAAGACAGTTAAAACAATTATTATATAGAGTAGGGGGAAATGGTTAACGTTCAGCATTATTTTTTGTTTTTCAGCTATTTTTGGCAGCAACCTCTTCAAACTATTAACAACAAAAGTTCAATGTGTTTAAGGTCTGCCATCAATTACAAACTTGAAAGAACTTTTCAAAATATGATAGCTAATTTTTTTTAAAAAGTGTGTTAGTTAACCAATTAAACCTCCATAGGAGGACAATTTGGTTAATGAATGAGATTAGCAAGAGAATGAAAGTTAAATGGGTTAGCAACAGAACGATTGGTGAAGAACGAACAAAGTGAGTCCAAAGCCACGACTTTCCATTAACAACAGTTCCAACAAGTTCCTGTTCCTGATGTGGAGGGAATACAGGCCGTCCACCCATTTTCAAAATGTTTATGCGAATGTGCTGGAGATTTACATAAATAAACATAAATGCACGAGATGTACCTAAATTAGGGTATATGCACATAAAATAATTAGTGTAAAACTTATTTAATGCATGTAGCGTCATTATCCATTTCACCCGTTCAAACATTCGCCAATTCAACCGAACTTACTGAAATCTTCTTTATGACGTCAAAAGGAAATGCTCCGTTGGATTTTCACTCCTCCAGCCTCGTAATAAGCATTCTGAAGCTAATAAAAAAGTATTAGAGTATACCTAAATAGAGCTCTCTATCAATAAACTTAATAAATTCACTAGTGTAATAGCATGTTCAGTGAATTCATAACAAATCTTGCTGCATGTTCGTTTTACCTCTAAACTGTTCGGAATTTGTGGCGCCTGTTTCAGATATTCCAGCCCTTCTCAATTGGCAGGATGGCTAAGCAAGACATGCTTAATCGATAACAAACGTTTTTCGTTTTTCTGGTGACGTCGTTTGTGATCCAGCAACATTCAAATAACCAACTATCTAAATCACCCTTCTCACCAATTCACCCTACCCTACTCTATTCTATAAATATAATCATATCATGTTTGTGGTAGACTAAATTTATCCCTATACTTTCCTTAGCTCTATGATATTGAAGTATGAATTTCCAATCCATATATCTAATGAATATATTAAATTGCAACCTGTATAGAATGAATGTGTGTTTCTTTTCCCTTGAAACCTGTTAACGAAAATCTGTGGCACTAACTCCTTCGAGGCAATTTTGCGCCAACCCGATGATCTTAACGACTGCTCTAAGATGGTCGCAGCAGCCGGGACCGACGGCTTTACGTGCTCTCCGAAGCACGGGGAGAGATGGAAATTCCCAGAAATTATTATATAAGAATAACAGTCTAATAACAGTATTTATTCATCCGAATCAAAAAATGGATATAGAAAAGTACTCAATGAGAAATCTTCTGTTTTCTGTCGTGGAGAAAAATGTATCAATAAATAAATTCCAAAAAGAATCCGGTGAATAGTAGAAAGAAAATATTTAATATCCGAAAGTTTAGAGCTCAGAAAATTACAGTTTTTAAAGTTTTTAACAATTTTTGAAACAGCACTTTGAATAAATCCAATCTAACATACTATTTGGATCTGTGTATTCCCAGCCAAATGCAATCCAACAATACGCTCTTTCTCATTCTGTGAAAGATCACGTTTCTTTGCCATTAAATGAAGCAATGTGTATACGTACTGAATACGAACAGTACAATAGGTGCAACCACGTTTTAGAACTTTACAAGAGGTATATAAATGGAAAATACTCAGACTATTCCATTGTTATGAAACGGCGCTCGCAGTATTCCATTAATTTGAAACGACCACTTTGCATTCAAAAAGGGGTGACAGTCAGAAAAAAAGTTATCTTATTCATATTTCTTGGGGATAATGCTGAAATAAGGGACAATAAATTGATTTATGCTACAACTTATAAAACTCCATAGTTTTGGTGAGATTTGAACCTGAAAATTTAAAAATCAGCATCGTTTGGAATATTTCATTAAATAGAAATTAAGTTGTATGTTCATTTTAATTCACTTACTTATTGAAACATAAAATGTAACTAACTGTGTAAATTCAGGTAAATGAGGCAAGGGGAAACTAACAAAACTTTAGACCACTTCCACGCCGCCTATATTGGATTGAAGATGTTTATTTGAAACGGAATAGGCGTTTATCAATGCTTTCCAAGTCAATTACACAAGCGACAAAAGGCAATTTGGTGTTTATCGACTTCTAGCGATTCCAATCAAATTCTTTGACAATCAATATGCCAACCAATGACTTGACCCGTGAAAAAGCCACATATGTCATTCCAGCAGCAAAGTGTGACTTGCCGAAATTAATACTCGCTTTTTGAAGCGACATGCTTTGTGATTTGTGAATTGATATGGGATATGCAACATGAAGTGGAATTTGTTTTCGTGCGCATACAACATTTCAATTTTTAAAGTTAACGAGAACGGGGGAAATGGGAATTGACCCATCATAACGTGTTGGTCCGGTGTATTTTTCAAACTTTACCAACACGCACAAAGGCAAACAGTTTAGTATCGCGTTGTCCAAAAATTCCGTTGCACAATCCTTTTAACGTCCATAGGTCTAGACGGAGCACTGCCTTGCAACCTTTTGCCAACTACAGATAAGAAGGGAGACCGTGTGCTTCGTCAGATGATGCCTTCCGAGCAGTATTGTTATTGTGTTCAGCAGCAATGAATGTAACAGGTGCACGTAAGTTATGAAGGTATAATTCGTTGTGTTTCGAAATTTCCTTATTGCCAGACATCAATGTAATGGCGTTTGGAAAATAAGTTTTCTCGTTAAGATTGTAACTTACAAATCTAGACTTTAACAGAAGAAAGTCAGCTTCACATACTTCCCCAATTGCGAGACGATTGAGTAGTTAATGAAAAGGTGCCCGGTTTTCACCTACTTGACGCATAATTGATTGTTAAATGAAATACTTTTTTTCAGTTGTTGGAAGACCAATTTTCCTTGAACAGCAAAAGTAGACGATGGATTCGGTTGCTTATACATAGGTCTATCACCAACAGGAAGCAAATGATTAAAGTCGCCCAAAGCAGCAATGCATATTCTCCAAGAATTTTATGTTGTTTTTCTGGGTTAGTTTGACGAAGTCGGTTGTCTATTTTGCCCAGCAAATTCAGTCCAAGTATTGAGAATTCGTCAACAACAATTAGCTTTACTGACTGCATTGACAATTGAGATTCTCGTTCGGTTTCACCATATAGCACGGACATGACGGACCTCTTCACGGAGCTCAACCAGAACGTTTATTACTCTTCAACGACATCATATATGTCCGTTTTTTT
>JAHWFO010028294.1:0-17745 GCA_023313115.1 Rhysida immarginata | reverse complement strand
CAACAATGGTATCAACACGCAATTCACAAACACTCTGCACGGACCAACAATATATATCTCATGACCAACAATGCAAGGCAAAGTTTGTGCAATATAGAATTCAATGCATAGAATTCCTGTTATTCAGGCTTTTCTTAGAAAAGAGAATGCTTAGTACTTAACAATTTCTTGAAAATCTTTAAAAATGATCAGTAACTGAAGATAATGAGTTAGCAGACTATTGAGAAAGAGTGAAAGACGATAGAGAAAGCACTCCTTTAGCTCCGTGCTGTATTGGCCAAATGGTAAGCAAGTAAATAGAAGAATCGGCGACCGCTAGACTACACAAAGTGATGAATGGCCAATTTTTGCTTCAAGACATCGAAAGAAGAAAGGAAATTGCAACAACATCATGTGTACAACTAAAGTAAGATGACGTGAGTAAAAATTATTTAGACTAGAAGGCATCCTTGGAGAGGTCCATCCATTGTGAGCCTTTAAAAAATCTTTTTTCGATAAATCAAGTCCCGGTATATCACCTGGAATGGATTTTTTCAGTGAAGAGGTAAATTCCTGTCTTTCGGATTTTTCTTAGAATGGATAGTCCCTTCGCTCTATATTGTAGTGACTGAGTTATTATTTAACCAATTTGGAGGTTTAATTTAGCTTTTTGAGGTTGTTCTATTTACCTACAAGCGTAATTATCCCGGGCAACGCCCGGTCCTCTGCTAGTTATATATATATAGATAGACTAGCAGAGGTATCCGGCGTTGCCCGGGTTAATGATATTTGTAGGTAAAGAGATAGGTCTCAAAAAATTAAATTATAACTCCCAATTGGTTAAATAATAACTAAATCAATACAATACAGAGCAAAGGGACTATCCATTCTACGAAAAACATCAAGATATTGCGGAGCATCTAAACTCTTCTTGACTTGCCTCACTACTGCGGAGCATCACCAGCTACTTTAGACTCAAGTTTTTCTAGCCCAAGACGTAGAAGCTCTTATACCCTGTTGCTCTATTCGAAACTGCCGTTGCTCAGATGTTTCAAACGCTCGTATAGCTTTTTCTGTTTTAGTTGCAGAGTTTCTCTGACCAATACTCGTTCTTTCTCTTTCCTTTCCAGACA
This sequence comes from Rhysida immarginata, assembly GCA_023313115.1. Taxonomy (NCBI): domain Eukaryota; kingdom Metazoa; phylum Arthropoda; class Chilopoda; order Scolopendromorpha; family Scolopendridae; genus Rhysida; species Rhysida immarginata. Next base: position 16,633 of record JAHWFO010028294.1, on the reverse strand, counting down.
TAAATTTTGCCACTCGTCTGGGAGTTTGATAGGGCACTCAACGGAGACACGCATGACTCCTATGCCTAATCAGTAGACGCTTCCTTATTAATGTTCTGTCACTGCATCATCACTTTATGCTCATTATCAAATTTCTTGGAAACGAACGTTCAGTCATCGCATTTCAGTTTTATACACTTCTCCACAGAATATAGTCAAAATATATTTTTAGGAAATGTTTGGATCTGCTGTGCTGCCAAATAAGCTAGGTGATAACCCCGGCGTGGCTCAGACTTTTTTTTTGGAATAAATTTTGAAATGTCTCAAAAATAACACACATGAAAACACTTAGAATTAATACAGTAAAAATTCTTATAACAATTTGAAAAAAACTTTCTAAAGCCACTGGATGCCACTGCTAGACTAAATAATTTCTTACTCACGTAATCTTACTTCAGATATACACTTGATGTTGTTGCAATTCCCTTTTTTCTCTCAATGTCTTGAATCAATACTTGGCCATTCATCTCATTTTGTAGTCTAGCGATCACCGATTCTTCTATTGACCTGCTTACCATTTGTAAATACCGCACGGAGCTAAAGGAGTGCTTCCTCTGTCGTCTTTCCACTCTTTCTCAATAGTCTGCTAACTTTCCATTATCTCCAGTTACTAATCATTTTTAAAGGTTTTCAAGAAATTGTTAAGTACTAAGAACTCTTTTTTCTAAGAAAATCCTGAATAACAGGAATTCTATGCATTGTTACAAATTTTGCCTTTCATTGGTGGTCATGAGATACATATTGTTGATCCCTGTCTAGTGTTCGTGCATTGCGTGTTGACACTATTGTTGATACGTATTTTTGCACAAACTTTGTCTTGCATTGTTGGTCAATAGATATTTCTCATTAATATGCCCTGCCATAACCATGAATAGCGATTTTTTTATCGATAATAATTATTTTTCTGAAATCTGAGGTAGACAGTGACCTTTCTCATCGTTTGAAGGTTAAGTATGCAAAATTTCATCAAGATCGGAATAAAACTGTAGATTTATATTCAATACCCATAAACAAACATCCTTCTTTATATAGATACTAGCAAAGGTACCCGGCGTTGCCCGGGATAATTACACTTGTAAGTAAAGAGAACAATCTCAAAAAATTAAATTAAATTTTGCAATAACTTGAAAATAAACACATGAAAATGCTTAGAATTAATACAGTAAAAATTCTTAATGAAAATTCGACCAAAAATTTTTTAAAGGCTCACAATGGATGGACCTCTCCAAGGATGTCACTTCTGGTCTAAATAATTTCTTATTCACGTAATCTTACTTCACATGTGCACTTGATGTTGTTGCAATTTATACTCTTCTCTCGATATGTTGAAGCAAAACTTGGCCATTCATCACTTTGTGCAGTGTAGCGGTCGCCGAATGTTCTATTTACTTGCTTCCCATTTGCTCAATACAGCAGGGAGCTAAAGGAGCGCTTCCTCTGCCGTCTTTCCACTCTTTCTCCATTATTTCCATTTACTGATCATTTTTAAAGATTTTCAAGAAATTTTTAAGTACTAAGAACTCTCTTTTCTAAGAAAAGACTGAATAACAGAAGTTATTGTTACAAATTGAAACTTATCCATATTGCATCATCATTTTATGTTCATTGTTATAATTCTTGGAAAGGAATCCTTTATCATTGCATCATCATTTTGTGCTCATTGTTATTGGTGAATTGCGCGTTGATACCATTGTTGATGCGAACACGACGGGCCTATTGTTGCACAAACTTTGCCTTGCATTGTTGGTCATGAGATGTATATTGTTGATCCATGCAGTGTGTTTGTGAATTGCGTGCTGATACCATTGTTGATACCTAATGTTGTACAAACTTTGCCTTGTATTGTTGGTCATGAGATTTTTTATCGATATTTATTATTTTTCCGAAATCTGAGGTAGACAATGACCTTTATCATGCTTTGAAGGTCAAGTATGCAAAATTTCATCAAGATCGGAATAAAACTGTAGATTTGTATAACAAACAAACAAACCCACAAACAAACATCCTTCTTTATATATATATAGATAGATAGATACGATAAGAAGAAGATTACTCACAATTTCATTCATAATTTATTATTTTGAAACATTTAAATCTTTTGATGCTTTTTGAAGTCTTCATCTTATTTATAATTCATGCGCTTGTTTAATTTCTGTGTGCTTTGAAGTGTTTAATTTATTTCTACAGATTCCTTTCTCTCTATCCACAATTTCGGGTTGGCGCGTTGCACTTGATGACCACCAGTTGGCGCCAATGGTCGCCGCAATTACGCAGCTGCGATTTCGGCGAACGATCGCAGCTTTTATTACTATAAAATGCCTTTCACATCAAGTACAGGCAGACTTTGCGCTGTGTTTAACTGCCAAAAAATATTGTATAAACGAAAACAAAGTACCTGTGATGTTCATGAAGGTTGGAAACATGAGTTTTGCCCATGTTTACAACCTTTTAAATTGCGTTATTTTCCGAGATTACAATCACAATTATAAATAGTATCATGTTGACCATTTCAGGAACCGTATAGCTTGCCATCTTGGAATTGTTTTGTCTTCTGTATGCTGACATGTCTTTTATTTGCTTTTCGTCATGAAAGTGAATGTTATTATGGTAATTTTTGGTAATTTCTTGATTTGCATGTTGAACATTCAAATGCCTTTTTGAAGTGCATAGGGAGGTAACTAACAAATTCAACATGTGATTGTTGGTGATCCGTTCATAGGATTTTGGAAATTTTTTTTGTTTTGTTCGGAATTCCATGCTGAACAAGTCTTCAATTGGAATTTTACGTGTATCTTAAGATAGGACATGAATGTGTCCTAATTTGCATATTTGGGATGATGAAAAAGGTCACCCACGACTTTGGTCACTTAAATCAAAATTGACGTATATGATTCGGTTACGGAAATAAAAGGGGGGGGGGCTTATTTTTGTATCCACCCTGTATAATAATATAATAATAATTTATTAAAAATAAATAATATATTACCTTCCTCAAATGAAATATAATATGCAAAAAAATTATAAAATATGTTTTTAATAATTAATATTACTTTCATATATAATTTGTTCAAAAACATGTTTAAACTAAACCATTCGCGGAACTATATTTTTAAACGGCCCTATGTTAACATTGGAAGTTTCTAATGGACCATTATGATACCATTAAACCACGTACCTTTGAAATAATTTCAACTATCATTAATTTTACGTTATATTCATTCATGACACATCATTCCAAGTTGTTTGATATATTACATGCCATATTTAAGCATTGAAAGTTCCAATGAACCATCACGGTACCACAAAACCAGGTTCCTTGAAACCAATTTAGACTATCATTAATTTTACGTAATATTCATTCATGACACCTCATTCCAAGTCGTTTGATATATTACATGCCATATTTTGGTATTGAAAGTTCCAATGAATCATCACGGTTCCACTAAACCAGGTTCCTTGAAACCAATTTGGATTATCATGAATTTTACGTTATAATCATTCATGGCACATCATTCCAAATCGTTTGATATATTACATGCCATATTTTGGTATTGAAAGTTCCAATGAACCATAATGGTTCCACTAAACCAGGCTCCTCGAAACCAATTTGGACTTTCATTAATTTTACGTTATATTCATTCATTATACATCATCCCAATTTGTTTGATATATTAAATGCCATATTTAAGCATTGAAAGTTCCAATGAACCATCAGGGTTTCACTAAACCAGGTTCCTTGAAACCAATTTGGACTATCAATAATTTTACGTTATAATCATTCATGGCACATCATTCCAAATCGTTTGATATATTAGATGCCATATTTTGGTATTGAAAGTTCCAATGAACCATAATGGTTCCACTAAACCAGGTTCCTTGAAACCAATTTGGACTATCATTACTTTTACGTGATATTCATTTATGATACATCATCACAATTTGTTTGATATATTACATGCCATATCCTATCATTGAAAATTTTTGAAGGTGTCATAAAGGTACCATTAGTGCACGTGCCAATGTTTCGATTGCAACAATTTTCAAAATGGTTCATTTCCTGAACCATATTTATTGGCCGAAATAGTAATTTATATTCGCTTGTATCTCGTTATTAGGATTTGTTTGACATATTACTTAATATATCTGTCCATTGAAAATTGCTAGGTGGGGTCGTGACGGTGCCATTTGTGGACGTGCTAATGAACCGATTTAGATAAAATTTATGATTTTTTCATGGCATGTACCATATTCATCGACTGACGAAAATAGTAATGAATAACCGCATCTATCTCGTCATTACGATTTGTTTGATATATTACTCAATATTTCTTCCCATTGAAAATTGCTGGGCGGGAAAATAGAGGTACCATTTGTGCACGTGCCAATGAACCGATTTAGATAATATTTGTAACTGGTTCGTGCCATGAACCATATTCATCGACTGACGAAAACAGATTTTGAAAATCTTTCATAACCTCGGAGGAGTTTGAGTCACAGACAGACAGACAGACAGACAGACAGACAGACAGACAGACAGACAGACGGACAGACAGACAGACGGACAGACACGTTTCCCCACACTGATAGCATAAAGCACCTTTTGGTACTTAATAATTAAATTAAATGAAACTGGGAAAGTAGCAGGATTCGAACCCAGGACTTGGTTTTCCCACTCCTGATGTATGCAGTTGTAATCTTGGATACTGTGCCTCTTGAAACACCAAACATTTCAGACCTTGGTTACAGAAGCACCCACCATATGGGCTCCAACAATTTACCCACGTTCGAATTCTGTTAGTTCAGCCATATTGCACTAAAAACTCAACAGAATACAGCATAGAAACAAATGAAGCACATTTTATCTACTTGCTGAAGGTTTATTGCCAATACTAAATAGGGGTGAGAGCAGCACATCACTCAAATTTGCATAAAATTTGCATTTTACTTCAGACATGCATTTTCTGAGGTGTTTCCATATTTTTGTCCAACCCCTGTATCTTTAAATAATTATATCTCGTAAACTAATGCCCATTAGCATGAGTTACTGTGCCATATAATAGTGGGAGGGGGTGCGTAACAACATATTTAAATTTCAGTTAAATCCAAGCTTAACAGACCTGGTCTCCCCCTTGTAAGAACACAAACATTTTTATTCAGGTAATGAATAAAAATTTCTCCCATTTTTCCACTGCTGAAATAATTGTAGGCTTCCAAACTTTTAAAATTTAGCATTTCATTTTCATCCTGAGATTTCCTGTGTTTTAAATTGTGACGTTCCAGATTAGCTGGAAGTCACGTGTGTCCGGCTGGAGGGGGCGGATTTTGATAATAAAAGGATTGTACATGGGTTTTCTTAAAGGTTTTGTGTATGTATGTTGTTCTTAGGTAGCGAACGGGACGAGGATCGCTTGGAGCGAGGATCTTGGGTTTATGTGAGAGGGAGAAATTGAAACGTTTCAGTGTATGAAGGAATAAAATGTTTGGCGAGTATTAAAATTAATAAGAAGTTGTTTGTTTACACAGTTTATGGACTTTTATTGTAGAATTTTAGTTGCTAAATCGAAGAATTGTTGAGAGAAGTGTGAGTGTTCGTGTGTGTGCATTGTTGGTTGTTGAAATTGTTGCGTGTGAATTCTAAAAGATAAGTATGTGCGTGTGAATTTCTTTTGTTGCGTGTGTTTGAGATTGTTATGTTTTGGATTTTGCTTTGGTTGATGTTTAAAAAAATTCCAGCGTCAGCTCTCAAGCAAAAAGAGATGCCATCTGCGACATTTTCGAACGTCTGCTGTTAATCTCACGCTGGGATATTAAAGTTATATTTATTTATTATATTATATTGATTTGTTGAATCGTTATCAATAAGGAAAATATTATAGAAAGTATTTCTTGTGTAAATATCCAAGTTTAAAGTTAATGTCCTTGAGGCACGGAATAATGAGAATACAGGCAGATCCCGTTATATACGATTTCGGTATCCGCGATTTCGGATATATGCGGTTTTCATTTATTAGCACCATCCATCGCCAACATGCGAAAGCTCTTCTATTTTTGTTAGGAGATGAATTCGTTTTTGAGTTTTGTTTTGTTCCTATCCCTGTGTTTGTACACATTTAGCACATCACTGGCTATCCATGAATGATAAGGTTGCTATACATCAGTTTGGACAAGATCAGCTGAGTTTCTGATCTGTTTGCGAAAAGATTTATTGTTGTAGTACTTAAAATGCCGCCGAAACGTAAAGGAAGTATTATTACCGAAGAAAGTATTATTAACAAGGGCCCGAAAATCCTACTTGTTAGAAACTGAATTGGAGGTCCTCGATGAAGATGACGAAAACGTTACAGCCAACCATCAAGCAATTTTTAACGAAACATCCTGCCATTTCGAACGATCCTTTAACATCCAGTCCGAGCTCCTCTTCCAAACTCTCTTCGGGATTCCACCAGCACTATTACAGGAAGGAGACTGTTGGAAACAGCATCAGAATTTCCTGGTACAGATGAACCCAAAGCAGTATAAAATTTAGATTGTGGACGCTTCTTTTTGTTGTACGTGTACATGTATTTTGAGTATTTTAGTGTATCTCGAGTTTTATAAAATAAAATAAGGTGCTATTTTAAGACTAAGAAATAGAAAACTGTTCTATTACTAATCCTATACTTCTATAACGCAATTATTTAAGTTATATCAGGAAAATAATTAATGCTTATGAGAACCAAACTCTATTCAGTACATGTTAAATGTAACCCGTTTTACGCGAATTCGGTATACACAGCAATTTCGCGGAACATATGTATCGCGTATAACGGCATCTACCTGTACGTCCCTGCGAAGTGGAAGCGGTGCACTGAGCGATACGATGCCAGATGGAAGGGGCGATGCATAAGAGCGAGACGTAACGAAGCGGCATGCGACGGGGTAATCATGCTGAGTGTTGATGTTACAGCCAGAGATTCGACAACTTTTTGGTGAGTGGTATCTTTGCTGATTTTACCACGCTGAAAGCCAACGGGTTTGGAGAACTATAAACGAATTTCCTTGCATATGTTTTCCGTGTCCTCCCGCCGGGATTCATGCCCTACGGAATTTCGCTCTACGTTTCCGTTTTGACTTTAGAACGTTCCTTTGATAAAGCAAGCACTCGCTATAAAGAAGACTCTGATAATGATCCGCTTGTCTGTTTCTTTGGGAACTGTTAACATGCATTGTAAACTGTTTAATTTAATAAGTTTCTCAGCACTAGGGCATGGTTATGGCTCCTCTGAGCAGGAGAACTTGTAAACAGGCGTATTAAGTGGGTGGACGGGTTGAAACGTCAGTTTAAGCACGCTGAAAACATAATCACGTGCCCTAATAGACAGACGTGGAAGCTCATACAGGGGTTTGCCAGTGGCTACCCAGTGTGAGTGCTTGCTCCTGCTAAGAAGGGTTACGGTGTCTCTCCCTTACCTTGGAACAGTAAAAGCAGGCACAGAGCGCTTCCTTGCGTCATAAGTTGTTAGGAATATTTTATTCGGGGGAGCAAGCACAATATAACCAGTTAAGTGTCACTGCATAGGAATGTTACCTCCCCCCCCAAAGGCAATACCAGACGAGTATGAGTATGCCCTGACTCAGATTGCATGCCACGAATTGTAGTGCTGTTTAATGGGTATAAAAACAATTTAGCTTTAAGTATCGCTGCTTTGCCGTAAATGTTAAGTTTCTTGTTGGGGCCCCTTCAAGTTTAGAGTAGAGCGCTAATGTTTTTGCATACTGTATGTATATTTTGTCTGGTTAATGGAAGTAAATATGAAGTCATTTATAAACACGAATCTATGTTCTCGATTCCCTTAATTACTGGTCCCGAATCCTTGATCATCCTGCACTCCAGTGGTAGAACATTTTAGATTTGAATGCTTATGCACAGTAGCAGGAGTGTTGGGTCATCACAAAATATATATAGCTGGGTAATCCAATGGGGGTCATTTTTTCATATCATTATCCCATGTTGTAATAGAAAAAGAATGAGGGAATTTTGCACAACCTAAAAGCATTTTTAAAATATATTTATTAAACTAAAGAATAGAAACGTAAATAAATGCCAATTTAAATATATAAAGTTACAATTAAAATGTTTGAAAAAAACAAAAAAAAAAATTTATTCTCAAACAAAGGGATTTTAATGAATGTTTTATTACAGTCATTTTACACATCACATTTGTCAGAAATATGATGTAACTATTAGCAGTCATCTGTTTTTAGCACATTTTCTATATATAGAAATGTGCTTATATGATCGGTTTGTCCAGCTGTCCGTAGACACAATTCCCACAATTCATTGCATTGCAATAGAAAGAGTGCATGTATTGAATTGCTGGAAGACACGAATTATCCTCGCATTCGGGATAACGCGTGTTGAGAACATACATGGGTTCTGCTCTGCGCGTGCTCTAAACGTTAATGAGATGGTGCGCGTGTTTGACGATTATTAAAAGGGCAGTTCGGTCTCTAAATCAAGAGAATTTTTTTATTCCTAGGGAGCTGAGTATTTATTACGATAACTTGAAAACGAATTAACTTTTTCAAAGTCTGTTTTCACCAGTCCATTAATATGGGACAGAGCACAAACAAGTACGAATGTGAGATAGCCGGAATAAGTACGTACTATAATGGCACGTGCTTTAATGGTACCATTATGATACCACCTTACAAACTTCCTATAACCAGATATGGCATGTAATATAGCAAACAACTCGTAACAACGTGTCATTGGTGAATATAACTAGTAAATAATGATAATGGTTATTTGTTTAGTAGCACGTGCCCTAATGGTACCATATGGTACCATTATAACTTTCAATGCTAAGATATGGCATGTAATATATCAAACAATCGTAACAAGTGTAGCAATACTGTTTTATCGCTAGCGCTCTACGTGAGATATCGACAGGAAAATAATTTACCTTTTTATTATCTCTCCAAAATTAAAATTAATACCAAGTTCTCCCAAAAGAAAGTACTTTTTTTAGCGTGCTATGAAATTTCCAATGCGTAAAGGTGCTTTGGGAACCCCAAGTTAAAAATAAACCCGAAGTTAATCAAGAAAATTCTTAAAAGAAATGCTTTTCCACCTTTTGGCTAGATAACTATCAATTAAACAACACCTTGGTTCCTTTAATATAGAAATCAACCAGATAATAGAACCCTTCACACGCCTTCCTCACGTCGGGTAAGTAAGGCGTATGAAGTTCCAAGTATAATGAGAACTAGGAAAGACAGGGGGGTGAAATCACAAATTCCGAACGAACAAGGTAGATAAATTTATTTCATCAGAATATACAAATTTATGTAAATTGGTTCTCGATGCAATAAAATGAACTGCCGATTCAGCGCAGTTGCTCTGAAGGAAACTAGATGGGCTTGTTCTTAGGAAAACGAAAAGGACACCTCCAGTGTTGTCTTTGCCGAGGGGGGTGGGGGGAGAGGCGACCTACAATAGGTGAAAAGCAGAAATTAATTCATAAGTAATTAGAAATAAGATCAACGCAAATACGCATTAGCAAGCAATTTAGAATTCATGAACGTAATGATGAGCTAAAGAAATCTTTATAACCTTAAGCCAATGAAAGCGAATTGTAACTCATACGATTCCTTTTTCCAAATGGCGAAAGATTATTCGACAAGGTGTCTTCTCCAACCATGTTGATGTCGAAAGCTCATCAAAGAAAAACACAGCTTCAAAGGAATGTCAGCGACATGGATAGTTAGCGGCTTCGGGCAACGGGATAGCGATCGTTGATCTGGTGCGCAACACACGAAAGGAGACGACAGAGGCTACAGGCAAGAAAGAGAAAAAGAAACACACAGGAAGGGAAGACTACAATACTAACTTTTACATACTAAGCACGTACCAAGACTATATTAATAACAAGACAACAGACTAAAGGCGCCACGAGTAGGCGCACGTGCCCTAATGATGTCATATGATACCATACGGTACCATTGGAACTTTCAATGCTAAGATATGGCATGTCATATATCTAACAAATCGTAACAACGTGCCATGAGTGAATATAACGAGTAAATAATGATAATGGATATTGGTTTAGTAGCACGTGCCCTAATGGTGCCATATGATACCATACGGTAACATTGGAACTTTCAATGCTAAGATATGGCATGTAATATATCAAACACCTCGTAACAACGTGTCATGAGTTAATAAAACGGAAAATAATGATAGTGCGAATTGGTTTTTTTGCATGTACCCTAATGGTACAATATTGTATTGTTAGAACTTTCAATGCTAAGATATGGAGTGTAATATATCAACTAACTCATTACGAGTTGTTAGATCTATTGTTATCTATAGCTTATTTGTATCAAGAGCATAATGCTGTTAGGCTTAATGTTATCTAAAACTCACTACTGTTATACATATTGCTAATTAATAGTAGTTAATCGCTTGCTTCAATAGTAGACGATAACGTAGAAACACTTTAGTAATTTAATATGAAAAAATAATAGATGCTTACACACATCGCTTCAGCAATAGGGAAGAATTTCGACATCAGAAGACACCAGATGGCGGATTGTACTGTCCACCCTAAGGCAGCAGTTTTTTAATGTTAACCTATGGGAGAAACTACAATTTTTTGTTCTGAATTAATAAAAATGGTGATGTTAAAAATATTAAACGTCTCATTATCGTTATTGATATCTATCACTTTTCCACAAGTTCTTATTTTTAATTAAAATGAATTTTTAAAATATATTTGTAATAAAAATTTTAACAGAAGTGAAAATTTAACAATTTACAATAGCTATTGCTTTCTCAAATTAAAAAATGCCAGGCTAAACATTTTTATGGAATTAATAAATTATGTAGCTCAGCAAAATGATGTTTAAAAAAGCGGTATTTTTTATGCGAATTTTCATAAAGAAAATGCATCTGGCACTTAAACAGTTTTTTTTAACAATTTTCATTTATTATTGAGTTTAACCGAAAATCTTTGAAAACCGAATTGTTTTCCCTCGTACTTAAGAAAATTCAATTAAAACCGCCGTTTTCCCCGTAGGTTAACATTAAGAATGGCTGCTTTAGGGTGGTCAGTACAATTCGCCATCTGGTGTTTTGCTTGAGAAATGTTATACATTCTTCCCCATTGAGGCTCACTTCGTTTAACATTATGTGGGAATTCTTACAAATTAAAGAACTTTTATTTTTAAAGGCTGCTTCTAAAAACTCTCTCCAGTCGCGATCGAGCGTAAACGTTCATGATCAACGCGAGCACTGCATCTAAAAATGACAGAGTGCTCGTCACTGGCGCCTCTAAAAACTCCCCGATCTCATCGTCGTGTTGGGAACGCTCAGGATCAAAGTGATCTTATTTCCATCGTGATCACTTCGCGTTGCCTCGCTCACTTTCACTGCTTTCGTTTTCATAACTTTCGCAATAATGGCCGACAATGAAAGCATATCCCACCTCGAAGTCCGTTTCCAATGCGGTTTATAGTTTTGTAATGAATCTGAAGGCACAGAACAGGCCAAGATACACGGTAGGGGCGAAGGAGCTGAAGATAAAAGCGAAGATTGTTTTATATATTTTAATTTTTTAATTTTTCTCTTAGGTTTCGAATTTTCTTTAAAGTTTCGTTTTATCGTACGTGCACTCTCGTACGTAGATTTTTTTAACACTCTCGTATTTTTCTCTTCATCTGTGGTATTTATTGTCATAAAAGAATAAATGCATTGAAATCTAATAAGTCTCCATCAGATTAAAATAATGGACAATAAAAATAAATAATTACGTTTAAAACAGAAAGTTTGAAAGCGTAACGAGTTTCTGTGGCGGTTACATCTTATTTACTGATCGGGCTGTTATCTCGTTGCCCTTAGCGCTGTCAAAAAATTTCATGAGCGGGTGAATAGAGCGGGCGCGATCAGGGGTAAACGATCACGTGATTGAAAATGAGCGCTCGAGAGTTTTTAGAAGCACCCTTAAATGTATGAGGAATAACTCCCTCTCCATTTACCTTTCAGTTCTTCAAGTTTATTCGTTTAAATTCTCTCTATACATTAGCTTACTTAAATAGTAATTTACAATTTAGTTTTCATATTTATTTATTTTCTCTTAATTGTTTTAAAATGTTGAATAATTCAATATATCGATGTACGACGCTATAACATGAAAATGTGCTCCCTTTATCCGCTTTGGCGGTAAAATCATTCTTGTTTTTTATTAAATTTATTTATTAGAAAATGCACTGCATTTATCACTGTTCTTCAGAAAGTAGTGCACATTTGTTTTTTTGAAAATAATTTCAGGTATCATCTGTGATAAATCTTTACTGATTGTAATCTCTTTCCTGGCCATGCTTTTCAATCGGCAAACACGAGGTTTTCGCAGCTGCTTAATGGCGAAATCCAGTGGCGCCATCACCGGGATAAATGCATGAAGCTATGCCCGAAATTGTGGATATTTAAGAATAATGTTCCGATCCAAGAAAGCGTTACCGGTGATGCAATAATTTTAAATTTTGCCAATTTAAATAAAATATACTCGTTTTGTGATTTTATATACTGCGAAAAGCTTGCACGTGCCGTGTTTGTGGTCCCATATTCGATTGTGAGCACGGACGCGAGTAAGGAGATCCACATTAAGCATAGATACTGTATACTTGAGACAAACCAGAAACCGTGGACACAAGAATTATAGGAAAGAATAAGACGGTAGCTACATTCAAAAACTCCGTGCTAGTCGTGTTAAGCTATAGCACGATCCGTGCTGAGTTAATTTTTGAATGTGCTCATGTTGTCTATGCTGTCGAGCACGATTTGTGCTGCCACTTGAGTTGAGACCGATCAGGCAGAGCATTGTTACATCACCTACGGTAGGGTATTGTTGATTATATTTCTATCAATAATAAGCACGAAATTGTCCCTATCGTAGATGATGTAACAATGTATGATTTCTCCGTGAGCAGGCTTTCTCTCTAGGCAGTATTGTTATGTCTGCCTGAAACCTCAATGGAAATCAGCTAAATGAACAGGTCGTTAGCATCCAGTAAGTCGTGTCCTAATTATCGTGGTTACAATTTTCCCACCAGATGGAGATAGTGGAGCTATTAGCGATAGGCACTTTACTTTCGACCCAATCTTCTCCGATTATCAAAAATAACTTTTCTGCTTTCCATAACCGATGTTCATGAACAAATAGAGTTCCTTCTACACTAACTAATCATGGGATCATGGCGCAATTAATTCGTATAACTATAAAATATTCAGGGAGGCGGCATTTTTCCGCCATTACAGCTTTTCATGAGAGAGATGAGGAATGTCACAATGAGCATGCGCGCCAATGTCGTGCTAGATAGCTAACACGAACCACAGCCTACATGATTAGAGAAGGCTGTACACGAACACGGACGAAAATACCCCGCGCTCCATGCTAGGCGTTTTGCAACACGGGACACGGTTCATGCAGGAAGTGACATCAGATTTTTAGCAACACGACACGCTTAACACGACTAACACGGAGTTTTTGAATGTAGCTAGTGTCTTTTTCTTTTCTAATAGACACTGTGTTTACTCGACATATCGAGAGACTCACTACTCGTGCTTATATTTCTTACTTCAGTATTACTGATGTACATGATTCTGTAGACTCGTCCATTATGTACTATATAAAATATTTATTTGTTTGTTGCATCTAAAAATATTATCATGATTCAATGTTTAGGCTGCAGATTCGAAAATGAGTAACCTTTTTTGATTCTGAGATGAATTCTATATCTTTCGTTGGAGAAGGATGATGAAAGGAAAAAACAAAATTTTCCGTGACTAACCCAAGTACAGAATGCTAGTTTGGTCTCATAATCGCAGCCAAGATCATAGTTTGGCTGAAAAGCAAATGATTGTCTAGTAATTCCAACTGACTTGAATAAATACCGAGAGACGAGGAAAGAAGACCTCTGTGCGACTTCTGCTTTGTTAGGTAACGGCGAAGGTGCAGAAGTTTCTGGAATGACATGGTAGCTAAAGTACTAGTTCCCTTCTACAGGGTGCTTTTGAAAAGGATGTCGTGAGATACCTAGCGATGTTCTGCACCTTAAAATAAACACAAGTTTCCTCATACGTTTTGTCGAAATTGCATTCCTTAAAGGAGTAAACAGGTCATGAAGTTTGGTTAAACTCCGCACATAACTTAAACAGAAGCGCATGAAAAAAAGTAAACGTGCTCCACTAATAGGGATCTGCAAACTATCTGTGGACTAATGTGCTAGCCTAAACTCAACCACTCTCATAGCCCACTGAAAGATTCGTAATTACCAGACCTCAGAAATGAACTTGTCCACTTACCTACTTACTTACTTTTCAAACCCGCTTATCCGTTAGGGTCGCGGGAGCAGCAGCCCTATGGAGGATCTCCAGCGGTCGCGATCTTCCGCCATCAGGCGCATGTACTCCCTGGAACTTGTCCACAATTTAGAAAAGAAATCAAGTGGACAAATGATCGAGAGATACAGTATTAATTTGGCTTTCCTGTGAGAGTGGTTGAATTTAGGGCCAACACATTAGTGCATAGGTAGTTCACAGAAATCTATTAATGGAACACGTGGTGGTGTTTACTTTTTTCATGCGCTTTTGTTTACGTTATGGGCGGAGTTTAACCTTTAAAGGATGGTTTTGTTGTCAAAGACTGTTAATGAGAAGATCCCATCATTGTTATAATCAATTTCACTGTTTAGTTTATAATTGATATGAAGTTACATTTATCAAATAAGTTAATGTTGTCTTATCTCTGTAATATTGATTTTTGTCTTACTACAGAGGGTTGATTCAGATAAAATGAGACGACTTTAAACGCCGCGTATGACCTTGACGGAATGTGATTTGCAAGACTCGTCCACTATTCATGGGGATTAACTTTGTATACACTTGTTGCTGTTATTTAGGACATTTCGTGCTGAAACATGGCTTCCAAAATCACAGCTTTTTGGGAAGGGTATATGTTTGGCCTTTCCGACGCTAACTTCAGTCTTTCGTGCATTGTGGAATTATGCAAACGAAATGGTATTGTGGTATCCAAAGCTACTGTGGGTCGAATAATCAAAAAGAACAAATTGCGACCATCTAATGAACGTGGACGAGCAGAGAAGCAGACCAGAAACAAGCCCCAGCCAAAACGCCCAGCTCAGGTGGTGCGAGAAATCCGGCCTGAAGTGCTGAAAGAAAATCCCCACACACAGAGAAGTCTAGCCCAAAGGAAAGGTATTTCACAGGCAACAGTCTCCAGAATAATTCATGACAATCTTGGGCTGGAGCGACGTCATAAAGCGTCCACATGGACAAGGCATCAAGCCACACTGCCAAGTCATCTGTGGTTTACTACAGGAAGATGGAACAGGAGACGCGTATACGAGTTATTCCCTTCTCTCATGTGCCTGTAAAATCTCCTGAAGCATCACCGATGGATTTCTGTGGTTTTGGTCTCCTGAAACGACGGCTCGGAAGTCGCTGACCAAGAACCGTTGATGGGCTATGGAAAGTGTGTCAGCAGGTGTGGAACGATCTTCCCATGGAGTCCTTCAAACTCAGCCTACTTCAGTGGAAATTACGATGCCGGGCGATAGTCCAACAACGTGGCTCTCACATCGAACACAACCGATGGTGGCGCCATGGTATTACACCATCGTAACAGAAATGCAAAGTCGTCTCATTTTATCTGAATCAACCCTCTGTATTAAAACATTTGCTTTACTGGCCGTTATCGTATGTCAGACTACTGTATTTCCTCGTTAAGTTTGAGCTCACTAATGAACTCTCGGTGAAACGATATTGGAGATAACTTGATAACACAAGGCAACACATTTTAATCAAGTCTATGTGTAATGAAATATTCCACTGTTTCTGTATGCAATTTTACACGCTGATTTCAAAAATGGCATTTATTTGTGTGTATTTGTTAAATGATTTTAATAGAAAATAAAATTACAAAAAAAATTATTTCACCTGATTTTTCAGCTCTTAAGATCATTACTTCTTCGAACACAGTAAATACAGAGCTAAAAAGTAACATTAGAACATCTCATTCGTTTGTTTACGTTAACATTTTGTCTGACTAAGCCCTAGACTTAATCACCCATCATTGCTGTATCTCATCGCTCTTGGTACCTGTTCTCCATAACTTTTATGTCTTGATAGAAGCGTTCGCCGTGTTCCTCACTAACATCTCTCAAATTAGGTTTGAAGAAGTCTATATGTGAATGCTGATAGTGCATTTTTATTGATATTCTGCACCCAAGATGATGAGTCATATATTGACGTTCAACACAATCAAATATGCGCAATTTGAATCATAATTCTGCAACCGTCGACAGTAGAGTTAAACAAATATCATATTTAGAATCAGCGTCAACGAATTCATTATGAAACAGCATTAAAACTTGATAAACAAAATGTTGTTACGTTGTGTAATTAATATTTATCTGGATTGGAATGTAAGGAAAACATTATATATATTTACAAGCTAGCGAATATAGAATATACAGGGTGTAAATGAACGACGTTTCACAAATTTAAGGATATGTAGAGGATGATGTGGTGAAC